>OU015500.1:22747278-23234778 GCA_907164885.2 Dolomedes plantarius | reverse complement strand
TTGACACAGAGCATTTGCAGCTGCTATACCCCTGGCTTCCGAATTTCGATTCATTCTCTACAGCTTCACGAACAGATATATATATATATATTTCTTTGAAGTCATCAAGGATTTGTGTGCCAGAAATCTGGAAGTCACATCTAACAAACCAAGTTTTAAAAATGCCACTTCTTGTTCCTATCTGGTAAACATTATTTTTCACCTTAAACATTTTCTCAATTAAATTTGGACAGTCGGACAGGGCCGCGGTCTACTTTCTGAATGAAGTCTCCAACTACAACCGATTTCAGTTTCTTTCCACTAGCTACAATCATTTATTCCGCTGCTCTCTTGTGGTACTTCGTGTGCTTTTTGACGCTAAGTGACTATTTTTTCTTTTCTGTTGCAGATGTCACAATGATAAACGAATTTATTCTCTTCAGAGGTTGAGGCAATGCTTTCGCAACAAGTAATGCGAATTTTCATAGAACATAAAAAGCATGATAAGAGAGAATTTTCATTCAAATTGCGTGAACAAATTGAACACATACACTACTCTACAATAATGGACCGGAAGCCAGCGGATTTGCATAAAATCCGACTATATGTCGGATACACAAATCCAGTGCTCGCACATAACCTGTTAAGGTTAAATACGATACGCGAAGTGCTAACGTCGTTAGTTCTGTGGGAAATTGTGACAATATGTCGAGACGAAAGGAACTTAGTGACTTCGAAAGAGGTGTTATAGTTGGTTGTCACGTTAGTGGCAAGTCTATTCGCGCAACTGCGGTAGAATTATCACAGCCACGGCCAACTGTTGGTGATGACTTGAAGAAGTGAAAGACTACGGGAGTTGGGACATGAACTGCACACGTTGGTAGTCCCCGTAAACTGACTGAACTGGATCGGCGTGTCCTGAAGCGTGAGGTTTGTAAGAACCAGTGACGTAGCGAGCATAACTGGCGCCCGGGGCACGATACCTTTTTGGCGCCTCCACCTTCCGAAAATCATATAGTAATATAATATATAGAATTAGTGAAAAGGACCATTTGGCGCCCCTCTGCGAGTGTCGCCCGGGACATGATAGACCCCCTTGCTCCCCCCCCCCTCCGCTACGCCACTGGTAAGAACCGCAATAAACCACTTCAAATCGTTAACATTGAATTTCAACATGCAGAAGGGGTTACGGGACACCCCAATACTTTGTGGAAAGAATTACACGCCCTCAATGTACACGGATGTGTTGCCGAAAACAAACCAAACATCCTCCCATCCAATAAAGCCGGCAAACTCGCTTGATGTTTGCAACGTCGCAGCTGGACTGTGGACCACTGGTAAACTGTTTTAAGGAGCGATGAGTCCCGCTACACGCTCTTCCAGTCGGAAGGGCGTTCTTGGGTTTGGCGAATGCCAGGCGAACGTCTGTTGCCCGAGTGCATCGTTCTAACTCTCAAGTTCGGTGGTAGTGGTGTACTTGTTTGGGGTTGTTTCTCGTGTTATGGCTTGGGACCTTTGCATGTTGTTCCTGGTAAATTGAAAGCTGACGCCTACATGAACATTTTAGACAATCAGGTTCTTCCTACGCTCTGGCAATTTTATGGAATGGACGAAAGTTACTTCCAGGACGACATCGCTCCATGTCATGTTGCAGCCTATGTCAAGCAGAGTATCAAGATATGGGTGAAAAAAGTCTTCCCTGGATTGCTCAGAGTCCCGACCTAAACCCCATAGAAGTTCTATGGGATGAGTTAGAGCGACGCTTATGGACCAGGAAACCATGTCCGAAATCTACAGCTGAGCTGGTGACATTTTTGCAGCAGGAATGGACACAAATATCCATAACTGTGTTTCGAAAACCTTGTTAAAAGTATACCCAGAAGGGTTGCTAGTGTAATTGCAGAACGTGAGCGACCATTTACCTATTAAAGCATGTATTCCTTCTCTTATAACATCACATCTTGCTGCCCGGTCCATTATTGTAGGGCAGTGTACCTTGTTCGAAGTTAGGGAATTGATTTTCTCCTCCTTGAATTTAAAACGTATGATGTTGGAGAAAGTCCGATTCAAAGTCTAAATGTTTACCATTTTAATAATTTGTTTATTACAATTATTTAATAATAATAATAGTAATAATGCAATTGCTTAAAAATAATAATTAAAACTTTTCAAACAATCAGGATTGTTGTGCAGTTAAGTTACCTCTTTTTAATCTAAGTAATTTTTAACTATTTAATATGTTCACTACAGGAACAATCTCTTTATCTATCATTTTTAATAAGCCTTTACTACTTTGGGCTTGTTGCAATAAGCCTGGATGAAATCATGCTGTTTGAGAAAACTATTGCAAATTTTCTAACTAGCCTAAAGGTGTATGGGCTCATTACAATAAGCCTAATTAGAATTAATAAACCTAATTATCAATCTAATTAGAAAGTTGTCGATGATTTTCCAATAAGCCTGGTTCATTGCAAAATGACGGCGCTCTTTGCAATAAACCAGATTTGTCAATTCGCCTCCAACATATGCACTGATTTTGGACGAAACCAATCTCAAGAGTGTGTGTTCCTGTGAATTTTGAACGGAATCGGCTAACCCAGTCCTTCTGGCACTTCCGTGTATATGTTAATCCAAACTCAATTAAGTCAAATACGCGCAAATCCTTCGTGGAAGATATTGTACTCGACAAAAAAGGTGCATTGAAAATAAAGAAGCTTTTCCGTCCAATCGGAGACAGCTAATTGGGGTGGTTAGGGAAATCGCTCTTGTGATATGCCTCTGATATTAAAAAACAGTAGGCAAAACTATCCCAAAGATCAATGTTTCTATGGAAATTTTCAAGAAGGTGTGAAATGAAAAAAAGTATTTAACCTTGGTATGCGAGTAAAAAATTGTTGCGCATTTTCAGACTTCAAGATTAAAATAAATGTGCAACTATATATATGGTGAAAATAATGCATGTGTAGGGTACATTTGTTTACTGCAACCAGAAAGGAAGATAGTTTACTGGCAGACTAAACATTTGTATATACACACATCTATATATACATATACAGACACACACACACACACACACACACACACACACATATATATATATATATATATATATATATATATATATATGTATATATATATATATATATATATATGTATATATAGTGGTGGGACATTAGTGTGTTAGACTTGATTGTCAAGTTTTGAGATGGTGGGAGGTAGTAAAGACTATAAGGGAAAGAAAGTGAGGGTCATTTATTCAGATCAGGCAGGTCATTGACTACTACACCCTCTCCAATGCAACACTAACTTAGACATCATCTCCCCCCCCCCCCCCCAAATCCAATTAAAAAGGAAAAAATGACAATTTTTTTATGTAAGCAAAAATAGCTATTTACGTAAATCTTTCGGCAAATCTTTCGGTACCTCGATAAACCAAGACCGTCCTCTAAACTCTTTGGCAACATAATTCAGGAATGTAATAAAACGGTCTTATTAGAAGAGCATTTGTCCAAAAAATTTCAAAATTGGATAATTTGCAATATTGTTGGATATCCTCTTTAATATTTTTTAAATGCTACGTCATTTTATGAAATAGGAACACAGATTTCGAGTTGTTTGATTAATAACCCTATCCTTTGTGACCCCTTAGTACAAAATTTTGAGAAAAATTATTCAATCAAAATCACTTGCTGCGAACATATGTAGTTTTGTTGGTATCGCGTGTTTCTTGTATTGCTGCCTGTTAAAAGTGAACCGGTTCTACGGGTTCCTTTCGAACGTCATGCCTGTTGGGAACCGACAGGTGAGTATGACGACATCAGAATTCTCCCCCCCCCCCCCTCTCTCCCTTACGAACCTTTGTTTGGAAAAAGCTGTCATGAAGCTCCTTTGATTTGATACGAAGTAAAAAAAAATATTTCCTATATTTTTATCTTATAAAATTATCTTCAATATAGAGCGGCATTTTAACTTCAAAAATGTATTGTCAGCAAGATCTTTTAAACAAAAACAGAATCAATTTTGCAGATTTGATTTGCAATAAGTTCTTTAAGTATGTAATTAAATGTTTAAAAATTTAATGAGAATTATAATAATGAGGTTTTAAGAGTTTAATACAAGCGAGATTAAAACGTCAAACATTAATTTATTACACAATGTTAATTTTAGCAGAATGGTTCCACAGCGGGCTAGAGGCTGCAAACTCAGAAAAAAAAGAAAAAAAAACCTTACTTATGTTAAAAGAAAAAAAAAAGAATCAAAGAATACTGTGCAAGAAATATCATTCCAGCTTATCGAATAAATTTAACTTTATTAATTAATCACTTTCCACTCCTCAAAAATCTATTAAAATTCAACGTGTTTCAATCTTTTATTTTAGCTGATATTATCTATTTACAATTACGATGAATTATTAGGCGCTAAAACAGTGAAATTAATTGATTTTATTCGGGTGAAATAAATATCAATTTTTAAAATATAAAGGAGTTTTATGAACAATATATCAACAATGGACAAGCAATATAAAGCCAAAACAGTATTTGCTAGATATCGTGTACACTGTGATTTTCAAGATAAACGCAAAATAAATTCTGGCATATAAGTGTATATAATTTTCAGTAACTAAACAACTCAGCTTCCATACTAAATTAACGTAATGAAGAAAGGGAAGAAGAAAAATCTACCGAGTCATTTCGATTGGTAGTTAGGGAGTTCGTCAGCTCTCTGATTGGTGGCTGATAAAAACTTTCTTCACAAATAAGGTTCAAACAGACTGCCGTAAATAAAAGATTAAGGATAGTATGACCCATTATCCTTAATAACTGATGTGAATATCAAACTGTTTTGTTTCTTAAATATTTTGAATAAAACAATAAAATAAGAAGATTATTTAAATTAGTTTAAAGGGATGTAATTTCTTGTATGTTATTTCCAATTTCTTTATTACTTGTTAATCTTTATATGGAAATTATATATATATATATATATATATATATATATATATATATATATATATATATATATATATATATATATATATATATATATATATATATATATATATATATATATATATATATATATATATATATATATATATATATATATATATATATATATATATATATAAGTGAGAAAAAAATCGCATGTTGCAAAAGGCTTAAATTTCATGTAATGATTCCTTAAGTAATAAATGTGTATGCGAAACACAATTTTTCTTTCGAATAAAATATTATAAATTTCAATATATTTATATTAAACCTTGATTTTACTGTGTAGTCAAAATATGCTCGGCAAAGACAGAGGACACATTTCTTTTTGTCTTGTATTTTCTATTATGCGTTTAAAAACGTATAATCTAAATAAACTATATAATAAACGTATAATATAAATATGTCAAATTAATTTTTTTCTTAATTGCCTTTTTATTTTTTTATTATTATTATTATTTTGTCTTTTCAACTAAATATTCTGATTAGAAATAGACAAGCAATATGAACTTTGGTTTTCTCAGGTTTCTTGTAGTATTGGGAAAAAAAAGTACTTTAAAACAAGATAATACGTTATTTCTTCCCAATATTTATTACCCATACCGCAAAATAAAATTTGTCTCAGAGTCATCAATAATTGTGATATTAACGATGCATCTCAATAATAGTCGTTATAAAAAATTGTGTCTGTTTCATGAACACACATTATATATATATATATATATATATATATATATATATATATATATATATATATATATATACAAACATAAAAATAAACGAACACTTACCTTAGTAGTAAATATCAGTCAATTAGAATATTTCTTTTAATCATCACCAAATCATGATTAACTATCCCCGATAAACAATACTGCCACATCCTGCAATACATTTAAAAAGAAACATCAGTTATTCTATTAAATGGTACTAAGAACTTTTAGATGTAAAATTAAATATAAAAGCAATTATTAAACCGATCGATACCAGTCGTGGAAAAATATATTCTATTTAGCTTTTTTAGTCGCTTTTCACCCCCATCTTCAATAAAACAATGACTATAATTTTTTTAAATTTTATTTTACTCATTGGCACAATCACTATAGGGCGCGGTGGCCCAGTTAGTCAGAGCAGTGGGCCAGTGAACTAAACGTTCGTGGTTCGATGCTCGTCGCTGCAAATCCATCGCCGTGTTCGTTAATGGTGGCTGGGGCACGTAAAATAGGTCGTGGCTACTATGTCCTACAAGTTCTCAAATTTACCTCTAGAGGTGCGGGGTCAAGTGTTCCGGTCTCGTCACTTGACTCGGTTCAAAATTACGGGACCGGTGTTCTTCGAGGTCAAGTCAGACTTCAGGCCTAGTGGCACCTCGCCTTAAAGTGAAGCTGCTTACTACCCTTCGCCAAGGACCTAGGATTTGAGGACCTAGGTCCTTTGGACTTGGTGTAAGCTTTCTTACACCAAGGGGATTGGAAACAACTACATAATCACTTTCCAGTAAATACACGTCTTTTCCCATTTTCTACTAAGGTTCAATTCTGCCCTGATTTGCTCAAGTGATAAAAATAATAATAATAATAAATTATAGAAATCAGGCATTTTTGCAATAAGTTAGAGAATCTGCGCCCATCCCTTACTGTGGTTGATATTTAGTTCGAGAGATAAGTATATTATAAGGGGGGAAAGGAAAATACTGAATATTCCAAAATCGAACACTCAATATATATATAAATTAGTTAAGAGCGCTACTGTCATTTCTTGCTACACGAGGGCCGATTTGACCTCAATATATGTAGGAGGAATACAAGTTCCAAGATAAGTTACAAGTTCCAATAAAAGAAGGAATAGGTGTTCCCGCTATATATGAGTCATTCGCACAACCAAATCAATTAACTCCATTTTTTGAAATTTTAGTGTGAAAGCACTTGATGGACTCCAAACTTTTTACATTCATTATAAAATTTCCAAATAATAAGGATTAACACCACTCAATGACGGGAGTACAGAACTATAAGTAACTTTTTTCAGATGCTAATTCAGATGCTAATCCCTTACTCGAATGTAAATCGTTGTAATAAGGCAATTCAAACGCTGAAGTAAGTAGTACTTGATGATAACGGTCAATCGTTTAGTGTTGTTTCATCACAAAAAAAAGGTAATGCGAAAGATTACGTCGTCCTGGATAGTCAGTCCACTCGACAAGTGTCAAACTGAAGACCAGGGCTGCGTAGCAAGGGCCTGCAAAAAAACCCCTAAAGAGCGTTGAAACGGTACGTGTATCACAAAAAAACGGACGCGTTGTGCGCGCACAAAAAAAAACAGCTCTGAGAACGGCCTGTGATTGCACCTATGTGGAAAATGTGTAATCTAAATAAAAGTTTTCTTTTGTCCGATCTGTGTTGCCATCAGTGATTGGTGTCTTGCCTCTCTCATATGCAAATTTCCTCCGTGCGCCCCGATCGTGTTTTCGTTGGCCGTTAACACAGCGGTTTTATGTGCGTGCATAACGCGTCCGTTTTTTCTGATACACGTGCCGTTCCAACGCTCTTTAGGGTTTTCGCATGAGCTGAGCATTTTCCGACGGGGAAAAAGTGGGCGTTCCCATTCGAAAATTTCGAGTTTCTGTACCTATATCCGTAACCGGGAGCGCCACTTGGTTGCTATTCACAGAATCCCGAGCTGATACCCCTGAATAACTATATCTGAAATCTCACCTCGATCGGTTGAACGTAACAGCCGCTAGAGGTCCATATATCGGCAAAGTTTTTTATGACCACCCTGTACATTAGAAGGAATACATTTGCACGTATTCCTTCTATATATTTGGACTGTAGTAAAGCTAATTGTCAGGCTCGCACCTGACATATTCTTAATTGAGAAATATGGGACTAGTTAAGTATGATCGACAGGACCATTAGCAACTCAAAGGAGACCGCACAGGTGACGATATCTGAAAGAGCTTTTTAAAAAGATGACTATTCCGATACTAACTGAAGTGGACACATCATTTAGAATGGTTAGAGAGAAGATCATTAGCGCGGGAAGAGAGGCAACGTAAGAATGCGAGAGTAATGCAACGTAAGAATGCCCAGCTGACGCCGCCGGCAAGTACAGGTGAATACTTAACCGCAGAGAAGCGGTCTGCCGACAAAAGACTGCAGAGGTGGCTCCCGGTAAGCATGATAGATACTGCATGTGGTGCGGTAAAACTTACGAGAATTTAGGAAGTTTATAAATGAACGAGACAACACTGAAAAAGAGGATAGACTGAGCTTCGATTGTGTGTTGACGTATTGAAAAGGCGCGGAGAATTGAGAGACTGAGGTCTCAATTTGGACTGTGTTGTGTTCCCGCTCCCTCTAATCTATGTGACGATGGTTCTAATCTATGTGCCGATGGTTCAACGGAACAAACTCCTCTATGTTATGATCATTGTAAATAATGTTAGTTAAACAAGATGTACATAAGAGTAACTTCTCCATTCATGCATTAATTCTACGAAACATTTATACATCGGGTCACGACGACACAACACTAATTTTTATTCATTTATTTATTACTGCAAACATCGGTGAGGTTTAGCTCTGAACATTTTAAAAATCTCTTATTATGTTGTTGAGTGCGTTATGAAATTTAAAAATTACTATCTCTCAGGTTTGTAACAGCTAGCTTTTTTTAAAAAAATTATTATTGTTTATAAAAATTATTATTGTTTATTTATTTATTTAAAAAAAGAAAAAAAGACATGCTTCCTTGAGATAGACACAAGTACAAATTGGGCAATTTAAAGCTCTGTGAAGTAATTGTAATAGTTTATTTTTCCCCCACATTTTAGAATTATTGAAACATAAAATCAGGATATTTATTATTCAGACCATCCTTATTCTCTTTTTTTTTGTATAAAAAATGGCCTGATTATTCATTATTCTTTTATGTGAGGTGTTTATTTTTAACAACAATGTATTTTTATGTAGTTAGCAAATAACCATTTCGAAATTTTACCTGTAATGAGATTATCTTGTTCTACATCGAGAAATGTTAGCTACGAACTGAGAATAATTATCGTTTAAAGATTAATTATGTAAGATATAAAAATTGCAATGCTTAGCAGTACAATTCTTCAGAATATTTCATACAGTAATAATGGCTACCCCAAACTTAAATTTTTGCAGAAGCAAAAAATTCAATAAAAATGAAAGTCTAAAATTTTTTAAATGTGGTTATCGGTAAAGGTATATGAGATTTTTTTCTATGTTATTCCGGAACTTGCAGCATTTTAAAAATTATCTATGTTGCCTATAGCAGATATTAAATCAAATTTTATGTGAAAGTATCCATTACACCTCAGCAGTCCGTAAGTCTTTTATAAATCGAAATGAATTTCATCAGTAAAATATTGGACGTACACATGGGTTATTAATTATTACGTTTATTAATTTCGTCAAAGAGAGTAATAATTGATTACATCTAAATGAGCTAAATCAGGGCTGCACAACTCGAAATGTAATGAGGGCCATATAATTTTATGGAAAGTTAACTTTCCATAAAGCAGTCTTGTGGCCCTCAGTAATTACTGCGGGCCACAAGAAAATTGGATAGATGGGAAATTGAAAATATTTTATCTAGAAAAAAAATTACTGATTATTTTAAAAATGAAATAAATATTAATATTTATTGCTTAATATTCCTTTAAATCTAAAAATAATATTCAGTATTATTTAGTTTTATAATATATGTATTCACTAAATAAGGCTTCGCGGGCCACAGAGTGAGTGCTCGCGGGCCGTATATTCTGCAGGCCTGATCTGAATGAACTGCATCAGTTAAAAGTTGGGTGTACATGTGGGTTATAAATTGATATTCGCAAAAGAATGTAATAAGGGAGTCAATCTAAACGATCTAGATAGATCGCAGCAGTAAAAATTTGGATGTACATGTGGGTTATAAATTGATATTCTCGAAAGAAAATAATAATTGAGTAAATCTAAGAGATCTAAATGAAATGCAACAGTAAAATATTAGATGTTCATATGGGTTATAAATTTATATTCGTAAAAAGAAAGTTATACCTGATTAAATCTAAATGATCTAAATGAATTGCATCAATAAATTATGGATGTACATGTGGGTTATAAATTGATATGTTTATAAATTTCGCAAAAGAGAGTAATAACTGAGCAAATGTAATTTAGGTAATATCAGCGTCCGGACGTCGCTTAACAATTGCGTGATTTCGACATAAATTTGCCATTTGACAGTTACCATTCAAATTTTGAGCCAGTGTTCTTTTGTCATCAGTGGTATGAAAAAAAAACGCAATACGGATTGCATGCTTTTCTGAGTGACAGGGACTCCGAGAATGAATGAGATGGGGTATTATAACGGACAGTAGGTAATTTTGGAACCAATTTTTGCGCTTATAGCTTAAAATCAACGGAGGATAATAACGATATATATTTTTAATGCATAATACATAGTGTTTGTTTTTCCTTTAGGAACTAAAATCTTTACTTTTTGGAGTTAATGCTTTTCAAAAAAACCTATTATTTTTATGTATGTTGATATTGAACGTTTTTCCTACGGGGAAAAAGTTTCAAATGACAGCTGGTTTTTTTCCCGTTTAATAATGAAGACTTCTGCTGTTATTAGGGGAAACTATTGTACCTAGGGCCGGCTATTTTCAAATGACAGTATCTTTACTTATAACTAACTTAAAATAATAAAAATAGTTTGTATACATTACGTGCTTTATTCTCTTTAAATTAAAATCACATCAAGTGTAGAAAAAAAAATTGTAAATGATATTGAAAATTTAAAAAAAATTACAAATGGTCCTAGGTACAATAACACTATTGTACCTAGGGCCAGTTATTTCCAAAAACTGAAATTGTTGTTTACAATAAAAAACAATTTGTATGCATTATTTTTTTTCATGCACAACTTCTAAAATCTTCTTAAGGAAGAAATGTTAATTGTAGGCAATGTCTTAAAGGAAGAAATGTTTATTATTTCATCACTTTCTAATGTATGTTTTTTCTCCATTGTCTTCTTAATGATCCCACATAAATTTTCTGTTTCAAGCACAGATTTCGTAACTTTTTTTTTAACAAATACTTTTTTCAATATTTGTGCTTGAATTTCATTTTTCTCGGGGGTATCAGTGAGAATTCTACACTTGCCAAGTTTTCGCCCACCTTTTTTCTACCAGAGGCCATGGCCCTAGGTACAAGACAAGATTATGGCCCTAGGTACAAGATAATGTTGTTTTTGGCAAAATGGCTTCCATAGCCAGACCTGCAGAAACCAAACTTTGTTTTTATATCATTTTTTCCTTTAATGATTACAAAAATTATCTGTTATACATTTAATCATAAGTTTGCACTTACTTTCACAAAATAAGACTTCAAATTGAAGTGAAAAAATTTTGTTTTGATCATCAAATCAAGACTTTCTTTTCTATTTAACTATAGCTTCTTCTTGCTTTCATTAAAAATGGCTGCTATGATTTGAAACAGTGTTGTCACTCACTCTAATGAGTAAAAATTTAAATAATAATTATAATAATATACTGTAAAATAATAATTATTTAAATAAAGCATGGTGGCCCTAGGTACACAATGGCCCTAGGTACAAGAGTTTCCCCTACATATTACTTTCTTTTTTAAAAATGTAGCTCCTTTTTTTCATCCTTGGTTAGTTTTTATGACGGTACATTCAGGAAACAAGGAGAGGCTTCATAGTTATGTTTATTTATAAACCACAACACCACATGATGATGTAATAATGTATTATCCTTTCGCCTTAATATCAAGAATAAATAATCGTTTCAAACACATAACTTTTTTAAAAGGTTGTGCATATGAAGTCTTATGGTCCTTTAATGCGTACTTGTGGTTAAGAAGACGTTATTTTTATCACCTTAGACAACTTTTCCCCTCTGAAAATAAATACGTCAATTTACGGGATTTCCCCCCCCCTGTTTTTGTTTTTTTCCCCATAAATTACGAAGGTGAAGAACCATATATTTTAAGTATGACAGCTGTAGTTTTCTGTAGTTTGCATGCCACAGGTGGTGCAACTAGAACCCGTTTCTAAGTTAGAAATTAATTAAAATGCTGGAAAAGTATTGAAAGGGCTTTACTGTCAATTTCCCGATTTTTACTGCAGTGCATAGCATCTGTAAGGATTATTTTTAATAATTAGATTACTTTATATTTGATATTAAATAAATAAATGGTTTTAATCTATGTTGCTCCGAATAATTATGGTTTTTACCACAGTCGAAATAAAAGAGTGCCGCACTGATTTTTTTTTTTTTTTTGTATAATTTAACAAAAGCAATAAAATTTGGGAATGAGCTATATTTTCCCTAATCCTGATTTTATTGTGTTTCAAATAACATATGAACGCCCCCCACCCTCCTGCAGACACCAAATGAAACAACCTAGATTGCTAGAATCCCTTTTGAAAAAAGGGTATTCGAGCAGTGAAGAATATTAATTAGAATATAAATTCTGGAATTTCTTTTTTTTTTCTGTTATTTTCTTTTGGGCAAAGGGGTGTTGGGGTTCGAAGCAGATACACAGAAGCAGATTCCAGCTTCTACAAGAAAGGAAAGAGCGATGGGGCAACCGTAGGGCTTCCACGCCCCCACCCCTTCAAACAAAAATTGCTCCTCCCCCAGTGCACTTTTTACTTATAAAACATTTGAGATGAAAAAATGTTAACTCAAAGAATACATAATCAAAATTACTTCAATTCCACAATAAATTAAAAAGTAGAGCTGCAGTTATGCATCGATGAAATGCATACAACTCTATTCATAGTCAATTTTAAGTTAGATAAATTGTGATTATTTCAAAATGACATCTAGTTACCTCTGTCCATGCTTTATATTTCATTAGTAACATCAATAAAACTAAATGTTTTTATTAATCTGAATAGTTTTATGCCTATGCACACACGTGTACACAACATTCAGAGAATTCTTTTACAGAAAAAGGCGATGGTTATATCAAACAACATCAGGATATCAAGATTGGAAATTTTTTTTTTAATAGTAGCTTTTGTTTCTTGGAGGTCATGCATTTAATCTAACAGGGTGGTACCATTTAACTGCAACCTAAACAACGCTTTTAGCCTAGCTATAGCGTTTGAGAACTTAATGTAGAAAAAAATATCAGTTCCTGTACGAAACAAACACATTGTATTATGCATATAATCTATATATATAAAACACAACCGTGACTGACTGACTGGCTGACTGACTGACAGACAACACACAGACCAAACCGCTGGACCTAAAGGGCTGAAATTTTGCATGGCGATTCTTCTTATAGTATAAGGGTGCACTAAGAAAGATTTTTGAAAAATTGTTCTTAGATTTTTTAAAATTAAATTTTTAAGCTGTTTTTGTAACTTTTTTTATGCTTGCGTTTAAAATAATAATCTTAGAGTTATAAATTTTATATCACGAGAAAGATTCTAAAAATTCCTTTAAAATGAAACCTTTTTCGAATCTTTGTCTCCATTTTCTGATTTTTGGGGAATTTTTAAAGATTAATTTTTAGAATTTAATTTATTAAATGCTGATCACGTAATTTCTTTTTCTGGTACTTTAAATTAATTTATCGTCACGTGCATAGCTACGAAATAGACAAAAAAAAAATTTTTTCTTGCTAATGCGGCAGATGATTGGAGATTATCCAAAAAAATATTAAAATACGTAAAAGATATGCTCCTCAAATTGTACTATATTAAGTGTACTATATTCTTTAGTACGTTCTATTAGATTTAATTTGAATATTTTCTTCTACATTATTTTGCCTATAAAAATATCCGCTACGATTTTTTTATAATTTTTTTTTTTTTTTTACACCAATTGCATACATTGATCGTTGTATTTAATTTGAATGTATTCCGTAGCGAAGTACGGATCTTCAGCTAGTGTCTACATATAAACAAAGAACTGTAAAGGATTTCATTCCGTAATATTTCGTGCTTTAGCAAAAAAAAAAAGCGAAATCCTAAATCCTTCATTCTACATTTTATAAATATCCACTCCCTAGAAATGTTTATTTTTTAGTTTGCTATGAGATATTTATTTTCTCTCCATATGTGTGTGCTTCACAGCATATTCGTGTAAAATATTTATATATAACTGCCAATCGACTGTTGCTAAAGGCCATCATCACTGACGTTTGCGTGATTTTAACGTCTAGACACTTTGACAATTTCCTTCCAAAACTGGAGGTACAAACAGCGCCTATCACTTGTCGAGTTAGGTCCAATTTGGACAGGGATCATGCAATGCATGAATGGCAACAGGACAGGTGGCTCAGGAGTGGTATGTTGGCATACGTAATATTTCTAGTGGAAAATGCTTGATAATTTTAACAGTTTGAGTCAAGTTTGTTTCTTAAAAATAGGAACCCCCAACTTTACAGCCTCGATGTCATAGAAAATTAAATATGCCCAAGACATAAAAATTTTAATTTTAAAATGCCAAGTTATTTTTATTAACATGCCTTATTGTTGTTGTTGTTTAATGGAATCCTGAACGGTTAATCCTGAACGGTTAATTGTTGTTTAATGGAATCCTGAAACTATTTATCCAGCGTAAATTATGCTACTGATATCATGTTTCATTACTCATTAAATTCCATTAATCATATTCCCGCATTTCAAATTACAGGTGATTTCAATTCTAAATCTGAATTTTTTGAACTCGGTAAGCTTAGGTCCAATATGAACAGGGATATTTACTTACTTATATCCGTGTTCACACAAATGGAAGTGAGTTACTTAATACGGCTTTTAAAATAACACTGGTTGATACCCGTCAAAACATGACGGCTAAATAGTAAATAAATGTACTAATACACAAATTATACTCAACACATCATTGCCAAATGTTGAAAATCATAATAATGCGCAGAAACAAATTAATGCGTTTAAGCGGCCTCGTGCTTAGTGAGTATCTAAAGCCAGATTTAAAAATGTCACTGAGCATGCGCAGAAAGCAAATTTTTTTAAATTGTAAATTATCGCTCATTAAACAGCGCGAAATAAACAATTTCCATGAGGTTCAATCTTATATTTCAGAAACATAATTTTCATAAAATAAAAATGGCAGAGAGAGATCTAGAGAGACTTCTCGGAATAAACGTGTTTAATCATTAAAACATGTCACTGAACATGCGCAGAAACAGTGAGTTTCTAAAGCCAGATTTAAACATGTCACTGAGCATGCGCAGAAATCAATTTTTAATTGTAAATTGTCGCTAATTAATAGAAATTGAGGTTACAAAAACCAAATTTGACAAATCTACAGATTACAATGTTTCGTTTAAGATCAAAATGAAGTTAATTGATACAGTAGTTTTCTCTCACGTACTGCCCAAAAAGTCGGCTTAGCAACTTAAATATATAGATGCCTGATACAGGTTAGATAACCCATATATTCCAAATCCCTCATTTTTTTAAAATCCCCCATTTTTTTAATCCGCCATTTTTTTTCAAAAGACCCCATTTTTTTAAATCTTTCTATTTTTTTTATGAGCACAATTTTTTTCCTTAAAAAACTAATAAATAACTATTTTATTAAAATAGAATTCCAAGCACGTATTGATAATGACCACCTAGTAAACACTTTTGAGTTATTCGTTGCGACATTGTTTACCTTGTGATTACCATCTGCTATAGGAGAGAAATTCAAATCTTCTACCCTTTGGTCATTGGAGCCTGTGCCCTGACCATTTTAGCTTTGTGGGGATATCTCATTCTATGAATTCTATTACATAGCGTTAAAAATGTTTAATTTTGTCTTGGATTCGAATATTTTATTAACTCAAAAGCGACGAATAGGCCCATCTGAAAATTTTAAAGGAAAATCAGCCCTTATTAAATTGTTTCTTTTTCGTATCATTCTAAGTTACTCATAGAATTCTTTGTTCGAGATGGAATTTTTGGAATGCTTAGGAAACTGAAGCATAACCCTAATATTTTAGCCAGATGATGATATACGAAAACTTCTTTTAGTACTGGAATGTAAACTTTAGGTACGGTATTGATTGAGATTCGGAATACCGGAGCAGAATATTTTCAAACGTATACAACTTACACACATATATTTGTTCCATTTCATCCCAACCGGGTATTTTTTTGTTTTTTGTTTTATTATATCTACCATGATCTCACCATGATCAGCTGCGTTCCATTTATAATGCGAGCGGAGTGATTTCTGCTATTTTCCCACCAAACCACAGTAAGTTTATAAATGTTTTTATCCACTGACCGCGGCCTTTCAGCCATAAGTCTTATCCCTGGCAGCCCAACAGAAATTCAAATCGGCAATAAAACTATTAACCCTTTCACAAGAATTAGGCCCTAGTCATTCCTGATGGTCCTCTTTAAGCGAAAATTTAGTTTTTGAATACGAAAAGCAAATGTCAAAATATTGATTTGAAATAAGAGCGCTTTCCTGGTTCAATTATATATATATATATATATATATATATATATATATATATATATATATATATATATATATATATATATATATATATATATATATATATATATATATGTATATATATATATATATATGTATATATATATATATATATATGTATATATATATATATATATATATATATATATATATATATATATGTAAGATATATATATGTATATATATATATATATATATATATATATATATATATATATATATATATATATATATATATATATATATATATATATATATATGTATATATATATATATATATATATATATATATATATATATATGTATATATATGTAAGATATATATATGTATATATATATATATATATATATATATATATATATATATATATATATATATATATATAATGTGTGTGTGTGCGTGTAAGTAAATATATAAAACTCAAATATTTACATAAAGAACACTGTTACCTCGATCGTCGTGATCCGATGTATAAGGCCCTCGTAATATTAATGTGGACACTAATACTTGTCTATTTACATCTTGTTTATTATAAAATCAACATCTAGACTAATATTAATATATATATACGCGTTTGTTCCGAAGAACACTGATAACATTCATGAGAGAGGGGTTCATAATCAAAGTTCAAAAGAGACCCCTCTCTCTCTATTCTGTCCGCACGCACGCGTCGTTTCGGCAAAGTCCAAGTCTAGTCTAAAAAGAAGCCTTGTTCAATTGTCTTTTCATCATTTATACATTTTTCTGTCTTTCTCGAACCATTTAGGTCTTTCCACATCTCGAACCCCCAGTCTTCCGGTTCCATTCTCTCATGTGTTTGATGCCATCCTATACAGGAGTTCGTCAGCTGGTCACCTCCAGACTGCGTTCTTTTTTGTCAGCCCGACACTCCGGGCTTGCATTGTCTCTTTGTGGTCTTTTCCTAACGAAAGACCCTTTTTTTTCACTTAGGGAAGTGGCCGCCGTATCATTATCTATTTACCGTTCTGCAAGATTTCTTTAACAAAACGTCACATCTGTACTGGATTTTCCAAAGTTAGAATTGAGTCTGTTTTCAGACTATGTGAGCGTCTCACAAACACTGCTTCAGTGCCACAATATAACTAAAAACTGGCGGCTTCATGTTTTGAACTAATCAATAGTTCATCTTCAAGTCGGGGAGCATTGGTGGGACTGTCGTAATGAGCAATTGAGAATTGTTTATTACGGGAATCACACCAATGCACCTCGGCCTGATGATAAACAGTTGGTGAGTTCGTCAGCTGGTCACCTCCAGGCTGCGTTCCTTTTTGTCAGCCCGACACTCCGGGCTTGCATTGTCTCTTTGTGGTCTTTTCCTAACGAAAGACCCTTTTTTTTCACTTAGGGAAGTGGCCGCCGTATCATTATCTATTTACCGTTCTGCAGGATTTCTTTAACAAAAAATCACATCTGTACTGGATTTTCCAAAGTTAGAATTGAGTCTGTGTTCAGACTATGTGAGCGTCTCACAAACACTGCTTCAGTGCCACAAAAAAACTAAAAACTGGCGGCTTCATGTTTTGAACTAATCAATAGTTCATCTTCAAGTCGGGGAGCATTGGTGGGATTGTCGTAATGAGCAATTGAGAATTGTTTATTACGGTAATCACACCAATGCACCTCGGCCTGATGATAAACAGTTGGTGAGTTCGAAACACGTAACCACCACTTTTTAATTTTATTGTAGTACTGAAGAAGTGTTCTTTACTTAGTAATTATTTTCCATAAATATCTTTAGGTCATAACTTTTCTTATTTTTATTCATATTTTTTTTTTTTGCTAACAGGGAAAGAACTATTAGAAAAGGTTTGATTAGACTGCTGTCTTTTTACCAATAAGCCAGCGACCTTAGCAGCCTACTACCATTCGAAAAAAGTATTTGTTTTTAGTGTACCTCATAAACATCGCCACAAAAAGAAATAATTTATTACCATGTTTTTATTAACTCGCTTTCTTGTTTGTGTGTGTGTGTTTGTCCAGTACGAATCTTGCAATCGATTTTTAACTAACTTCCCGACTAGCTAGACATTTGAAACTTTTAGAATAGCTCAGAACACGATGATATTGCATAATTTTAATACTTTTAGCCATCTTTAAGAAGAATTGAAATCATTTTCAGTTAATTTTGTTTTGTAGACTGGTGCAGCCATCTATCGGCCGGGACGGGAACGTAAAGTTAAACGCAAGTTAACTTCCAATAAACTTCCTTTTCTTTCAAGTTGATGGGATAATTCATCAAAAAATTTAAAAAAAATTATTTATTAATACATAGAATTTTCAAGTTTATATGATTCAACAGAAAATTTAAAAACATCGTATATAAAAGGTTCTTTTTATCTTGTAATTATTACCAATAAGCCAGCGACCTTAGCAGCCTACTACCATTCGAAAAACGTATTTGTTTTTAGTGTGTCTCATAAACAGTGCCACAGAAAGAAATAATTTATACTTATTTAATCGCAATCTGTGTAGATTATCTGGATAGAATTTTATTTATAGGATTTCTACATATAATATTATTAATTTGTCTTTGTCCATGATCTTACTGTGTAACATTTGAAATCTAAACCATTATTTTTTTTCTTTTGAATTAAAAGGTGAGAACATTAGCGTTAAAAACAAACGTATATCATTAAGAATAAACATTTTTTGAGGAATCATTTATTGGGATTACACAAATATGGTTTGCACATTTGTTTTTGTGCATAACGTATGTATTTATGTATGTACATTATCAAATACGTCACATTTTTCAATTGAACTTATGGACGAATCTAAACAAATGCTCGATAGTTACAACAGAAAATATTTTCTATTATATAAGTCATCAGACAGTATTAAAATTTGCTCTTTTAAAGTGTCTTGTAAATACAACTAAAATAACACCATGATTTAAACTCGTACCTCTTAATAATTATTTTTGCAACTCGTATGCATCAATAACTATCTCTGAACTAATCACAAATTTGCTACTTCTTTTCAGCATCATTTATGTATCACATAAGAATCTACTTCATTTCATACATGAATTTTATGCTTTGCATTATTTTAACACCGTAACGTGGAAACTTGCTTACTTATAATAATTTCATTTTTTTCCTTACTCACGCAATTTAAAACCTTTAATAAGGAACTCCTAGACATAATAGTTCCAGAAAGTATAGGAAATTAAAATATACAGGTAATTCCAGAATAAAGCATTTATTATCATTAACCACTTAAGAACTTCATGCATTGCTCTACTGAGAAGCGAACGAGCAATATTCAAAAACACTATGATGCTTATAAACTGGAAACACTTTTATTATTTTCTTGTTCATGCAGCTAAAGACATTTGATAGGGAATTCAACGATATAAATAGTTACAGAAAGTTTAGGAAATTAAAAGATACTCACAATCCAATATTGAAGCAATTACAAATTGAAACAATTTTATTTTTCTCTTGCTCATGCAGCTTAAAACATTTGATAGGGAATTCAACGATATTAATTCTTACAGAAAGTTTAAAAAAATAAAAGATACTCATAATCCAAGATCAAAGCAGTTATAAATTGTAGCAATTTTATTTTTCCTTGCTCATGCAAATCAAAACATTTGATAGGGAATTCAACAATATTAATAGTTACAGAAAGTTTAAGAAATTAAAAGATACTCATAATCCAATATCGAAGCAATTATAAATTGAAACAATTTTTTTTCTCTTGCTCATGCAGCTTAAGACATTTGATAGGGAATTCAACGATATTAATAGTTACAGAAAGTTTAAGAAATTAAAAGATACTCATAACTCAAGATCGAAGCAGTTATCAATTGAAACAATTTTATATTTTCTTTGCTCATGCAGATCAAAACATTTGATAGGGAATTCAACGATATTAATAGTGACAGAAAATTTAGGAAATTAAAAGATACTCATAATTCAAGATTGAAGCAATTATAAATTGAAACAATTTTATTTTTCCCTTGCTCCTTCAGCTTAAAACATTTGATAGGGAATTCAAAAATTATTAATTATTACAGAAAGTTTAGGAAATTAAAAGATACTCATAATCCAAGATTGAAGTATAACATAGCAAAGCATGGAGTCATAACCAGTTCGAATGTTAGATTTAGTCACTTTTAACACAATGTTTATATCTACGCCTATATTTAATAGAAAGAATATCAGCTGAGTTCGGAGACTAAAGGGTCCGCATGTCATTTACTCCTTATGACTGACATGTATAGGGTCATTCATTACAGGATTCGGAGTTTTCTAGGTCCCTGTCAGTGTCCAGAGAAGGGGGGGGGGGGGGCCGAGGGAGCACGTGTTGTGCACGTGACGTTGGGTCCAGCGTCAATAAAGGAATCAATAATCTGGCGTGATGCTCGTAGATTTGGTCCCATTTCAGTATTGCTAGCATATGAAACATTTCACGATGCATTCTAACTGCAAAGAGTGGTATACTCACGGAAGCATTCGCTTCGCTCATTGGGAAAGACTGTCATTAAGTATTACCCCGAAATTTTGGCCAGATGACCATATGCGGAAATTTCTTTTTCGGTATGGTAGAGCTTGAGATTCAGAATATATTTAAGCGTACAATATTTTTTTTTAAACGTACATTTTACACACATACTTACCATATCAATAATTCATATATATATATATATATATATACATATGCCATATAATGTATAAGGTAACAAGAAGAAGCACTTAAACTTTTTGCAAATATACATAAATAAACCTACCAATTTTTGAAAAAAACATATTTATTGATGAGAACAAATTCACTTATTCTTTTAGATGGCTGTAATACTATTTGGAACACCCTAATGCGCCGGAGTTGAAACCAAAGAATATTTCACCTGCAGTTAAATAGAGTGGAGGTACTGTTATACTGTTGGGATGCATGTCATATTCTGGAATTGTTAACTTAAACTTTATTAAATGAAATATGAATGCATGGCAGTATATTGGCATTTTGTGGCATAATGTATGGCCTAGTGCCCAATATCTAGGAACAGAAAACATGTATTACTTCCTGCAGGATAATGATCTTGAATATATTCTCATATTACTCGAGAAGGGGTTCTGTATTATGACAAAAGAACATTAGTTATACCTCCCACTCCCCCGATATTAATGTTATAAAAAATTTACAACACATTCTGGACTTAAGTTCTGTCTAAATAAGTTCGACAGCATCACAGTTCCAGCACATTTAAGCTAGAATCAGTAATCGGAAATGAATGGGCCAAAATAGCTTGTGAAACAACTGAATAAGGACCTGAAAACCGGAAGTAGACAAATACTTTTTTTAATTTTGTTAATTTAATTCTGTTGTAAAATTTTGTTATTTTTAATTCTGTTGTAAGTAAAATCTTATGTCACAGTTTTCCTACAACAAAACATTATATATATTATATATATATATATATATATATATATATATATATATATATATATATATATATATATATATATACATATATATATATATACATTTACATATACATATACATATACATATATATATATATATATATATTGTAGCGATCTGAGGTTCGTAGTGTCAACCAGAAGATGATTTAAACACACCAGGTATACATCACTCATTACATAAACAAAACAAATGCAATTTATTAATAAAGTTGATGATGATGAGATATGTACACTGCACAGATGTAAGATGAACTTCGTAACTTAAGTGATCACACTCGATTTAATCGGCGTGGGGCGGAGTAAGAACACAGAAGTCCGCTAAGCTAGCAGAACTGGCTCTGCTTCAATGATGAAAAAACGGCACTTCTCCTGACGGGAAAGGGCTCCCCAATAATATCAACGGCGGTGACCACTGCACACACCCGGTAGCGATGAAAATATTAAATTAAGGAGAAAGGACTCCTCACTGGGAAATAAGGTAGCAAAGGCTCCTTCCACGAAGACTGGTCTCCGACAAATTAGTGGAGTATGTTTACTCCTGCAGGAACTAGATCGTCGCTGCAAACAGTCACAAGGGACTCTTGAACCTCTAAGGGCGGCAAACCCGGCTGCTCTTAAACTGGATCCGCTACGTGTCAGGAACTAAAAAGACGCAAGCCACGACTGAGGGGTCCATTCTCTTTTTATAGAAGACCTCCACCGGATATTGCATCACTCTCCAGAAAGTCGAACGATCTAGAACAAGTGAGCAACGGAAATGGGTTTCCTGGGGCGATAATGAAATATTTTCCCCGGGTCTAAAGCGGCCGCCTTTTTAGTTTGTCCTCCAAGCCACTTCAAAGAGTCTCAAAGGGCCGCTTCGGTAAAATGCGAAAGGCACGAGTCCTTTTGTTTAGGCACGCGACGCCTCCAGGATGCTGCTTAACAATTGATAGTTCATGAATGAAAGCACCTGGGGGTCTCCTGTCATTTATAACTAATATCAGCGGCGTCACCCGGTGGCGATGACTAAATCAAGAAAAATGACCATGTCCCCTAAGGTTTTGTGGAACAAGTCTATCGGATGAACAAAAGGAAAATTGCCGTCAGCATATTGCCACCTAAGTCGGAAATCTTTTGATGGGTCTCAGGCCGAGATAGAAGAATTTCCTTTGTTAACGGAGAGGTTGAAATGCAATACTCTACAATATATATATATATATATATATATATATATATATATATATATATATAAATAAGAATAAGATGAAAGAGAAAACCAGTAATAGCTCTAAAGCTACATGTAGCCAGGAACATCCAACATGTAAAGATAAGTATGAATACGGTTTTTGACAGCATTTCTTCATCAGCGGTGTCAATACTGTCTAAAAACCAATGGATTGTTTCTGATGAGTATGATCTATTAAATAAACACACTCAGACACCGTACAATCCATTATTAACAGAAGAATTGAATAATAAATGAATTTGTATTAAAGTACTTAACCAAAGAACACCAAGCCTGGCGCTAATCAGAGTGGAAGTTAAGAACTTGTAACCGCTAGATGACTGACGTCATAACTTGCAACCATTGAGGTAGTGGATACTTAGTTACAGACTTACTAAGGTAACTTATTTTAAGACTATTATTCCATTATTTATTTAGTTTTATTATTGTTACTACTATTAGTTAATTATTTTTTATTATTCTTATGTTTTATTTTTGTTTTTAGTAGTTATTATTTTTATTTTAACCTATTTATGTTTAACTTATTAATGCAACAGAACAAACTATTCATTAAAACAAAAACAACCAATTATGTTTTTGGATAGACTAACTGGGTAATTATTACTAGTTAGCACAGCTTTCAAGTCTATAATATGCTTAATCCTATTGTCTTTAGAACATAGCCTATTATATATATATATATATATATATATATATATATATATATATATATATATATGTGTGTGTGTGTGTGTGTGTGTGTGACGTCAGTCTTCTTGCGGTCTCCTTAACTTAACTTCCACTTTGTCTGGCTCCGGGCTTGGTGTTCTATGATAAAGCAACTGAATATTCACTTCTTCTGTTTCTTATGGATTGTACGGTGTCTAAGTATGTTTATTGCCCAGATCATACTTATTAGAAACAATCCATTGGTTTTTAGAGAGTATCGGCACCGCTGATGAAAAGATGCTGTCAAAAACCTATTTTTCACTTATCTTTTCATGTTTTTAGTTCCTGGCTTTAGTGGTTTTGAGCATATACTGGTTTTTCACTTTTAACTTTGTCTTATACATATATATATATATATATATATATATATATATATATATATATATATATATATATATATATATATATATATATATATATATACATATATATATATATATATATATATATATATATATATATATATATATATATATATATATACATATATATACATACATATATATATATACATGGGAGCTATGAAAGGAAACTGAGGAGTAAAGTAACATGATTGGAGGAATGAAGGAATCTCCAAAATTAGATGGTCTGCTAGGCGTTTTCCCACCGAATTTAAGGACAGTAATATACAAATAGGACTTTGAATCTTCTTTTTGGACTGTATTCGGGTACTGCAGAAAACTATTAGATTAGATAAGTGCCTGCAATTCGAGGGAGATATACTGCGGAAAAGACCATGCATGGGCACGTTCCTCTTGAACCATAAAGAAATTTTAAAAAAATATTCTCGCTCCTCATTGAATCACCTACAGTAAGAAGTCAATATCAGAAATCAACAAGCCGGAAACACAACAAATTTGCATGAAAAGTGACGCCAAACCGTTGCCTCCAGCGTATTAATATTCATAATAAAAAAGTTACAATACAAAATCATTGTAACATTTTGAAACTTCATTAGTGGGCATAGCGGAGCTCTAAAATCACACTAAAAATATTTAAAGATTGCTACAGGTAGTTAAACGTCCTTAACAGAGTTAATTACGTATTTCCACAAAGATTTTAACTGGTTTGTAAAATGAAGCACATGATCGAGTGTGGGAAATAGGTTCTTCTTAACAATATCATAGGCTCCAATGGCGAGAGAATTCTCAAATTTCCCTTCACAAATTAAAATCATATAAAAAAATATTTAAAATTTATCGGATGGTAGTTTACAATCTAGAACTAAGTTAATTGCTCTCACAAAGATTTTAACTGGTTTGTAAAAAGACGCAAATAATCGAGTGTGAGAAATACGTTCTTTATAATATCGTTATTGGATCATAAATTCCAATAACGAGAGAATTTTCAAACTTCCCTTCACAACTTAAAATAATATAAAAAAAATATTTAAATTTACCACAAGTAGTTTGCCGCCCTGAATACTGTTCACTGTTCTCATAAAGATTTTAACTTGCTTTTAAAATGACGCAAAAAATCGAGTGTGGGAAATAGGTTGCTTATAACAGTATCATAGATTCCAACGACGAAAGAATTCCCAAACTTCGTCCTTCGCAAGAGAGCCTTTTAATGGTCTATCGATCATCGAGCCCTCCACCCTGTGTTGTCAGCCATTGACGAGCAAGATTAGTTTAGCCACAAACAATATATCAGTTGAACTTCGCGTTCGTAAAGCATTACATCTAGAACGCTCTTAGATAGTAATTAGACTATCGGGATAGAAAAAAGTTCAGAAAACTCATATTGGTATGCCCGATGTAAAGGGCAATGAATTTCTATGAAACAAGAGACGACAACGATATCTGCTATGAGTAACTGAAACTACAGAAAGGAATATAGATATTTGAAAACAATACAGCCCATAACAAAATTAAATGAAACCAATTAAATAATCAAATAGCACAGGATTTTATATTCATCCTACATAATTGTACTTACTCAGCATCGTAGAAAAATATAAAATTCCTGCTTTCAAAAGATTTTCTTGGGGATATGGACAATATTTACTTGGAAAGATAGCAAATGAATAATGGATACTGGAAATACTTTTAATGGATAGAAAATGTAAAAGTATCTCATTTCACATTTAAGTGACTCGAGGCTGCTGAATCATATTGTATTAAAATAGGATTATTCTAAAAACCTCTAAGTTGGAATAGGAAATCATAGAAATTTGCTAAATACATTCTATTTTAAATTTAATGAATACAAAAGTTGCAATAGAGATGAAAGCAGTCAATGGCTTGAACTTGATGAAGTGTTTATTATCTAATTCCAGGCGTACTTTTTCTTTACTTCTCGTGTTTGTCTCAAAAATCATGAACTGAAACTTGGGTAATGTAATCGACGGGACCTATACTTCTTCAGTTTATAATCAAAATCAGAAAAAAAGATATTTTTAAGTAAAAATAATTATTTTTTAGAGGATTTTTTTAATCACATTATACTTATCTTCATTACATTATTATTCGATTCCTTTTTTAAAATTCAATTTTTAAAAGTGAAGGGCGAACCATAAAAATAACTTTTTTGTGTTTATTTGTTAAATATCTGGGAGGTGGATAATCGACTATCAATAGAATCACGATTACAGCACATACTGAAAACAGAACATCCGATAGTTACTTCTAATGGTCAAAGAGCATTTTAGAAAAGTTGTAAACAAAGCTATCATTTTTTGTTTTTAGATTAAAAGAAAAAAAATTCCGTAGTATTTGCGTGAATATCGATTTTCTCTTGCATGTCTTTTTTTTTTTTTCGCCTCTAAAAAGCAATTAATTTTGTTCCTTCAGTGTCTTCAGTTATCGGATTTCTATAAAAAGAAGGAACTCAAGAAAACAAAATGTCATCCGGATAAGAAAGTATGTGGCAGAGATTTTTAACAATTTAAACGTCATTATAGTTTTAAACTAATTTTTTTGCACTCAATACAACTTTCAAGATAGGAAGTGGGTCCTTTAACGCAATAAAATTAAAACTGAAATGAAATCATAAGAAGCTATGGTATAACTGAGATAGCTTGCAAGAAGGATATTCTAAAGGTGAAATAGCTGTACTATTGTAAAATGTTGGAATAATAAAGAAGACAAAAGAAATACAGTCTTCACTTAGATAGCATAAGGAAAAGAGGGCTATGAAATATCTACCAGATATACTTTTGGACATGACACAGTTATTATTTATAGTTCTCAGGATGGCAAGTACCAAATAAAGGTATCTGGAATAAATTATAAATCACTTGCTTCAAACTGAGATACATAATACAATAACTAGGAATTATTACAAAAGTTTTAAATGATCTGAATCTTACTCAAAGGAAGGTAAATGTACCCGTTTTCGAAAGTGGGTTGTAGGACCCACTTTCCAATGAGGGTTGTTCGACTCACCAGCAAAGTGAGTTCATCGACCAATTTTTTTTAATCTGAGCAGAAAAACTTCATGTCATTTTTTCAACTGATATTTTTAATAGATTTATTCACAATAAAAATTAATTTGTGGTATGAAGACGCAAAACTGCTTATTATTTATCTTTAAATTTGGATCATTAAAATAATATTTAGTAAATAATTCTTAAAAAATATAGACTTATAAATATTCTGTCCATGAAGTTAAACTTTGATATGCTTAATTACTTGATTGTGCTAAACTACATTACTTGTTTAAATTTACATAAAGTTTGAAAAGTTATAAAACATTTCTCTCAAAATTTCTGTTACAGAGAATAGTTCATATTATCTTTTGAACTTAATGGATATCATACATTGTTTCTGTGGCTCCAGTGAAGAAATAGAATTTCAATCTGTGAATCGCCCTATGTTCGCCTTTTCAGGGGTGCAGTTAGCCCTGAGTTCATTTTAATGGACGATAACGCGAGGCCACGTAGAGCTCGTCTGGTTGACGAATTTCTAGATAGTCAGGATATTCGCCGGATGGATTGGCCAGCCAGATCTCCAGACCTTAACCCTATAGAGAAAGTCTGGGACGCTCTGGGGACGGCAATTGCTACTCGCAACCTTCCTCCGAGAACCATCCAGGGAATGAAAAACAGCGTTACTGAACGAGTGGGACCAATTACCACAGGTAATGATAAACTGTCTTATTTCAAGTATGAAATCACGCTGCGAGACCTGTATATCTGTAAGAGGGGACCATATCCCCTTTTAACCCATCTATTAATCCATTATTTTGGTTATTCTGCAACCGCTGTTTCATACCTTCCGACTCCAACGAGTGTTACGCACGATCATGCGTGTGTATTACAATTATTGAATGGTTATTTGTTTTGTATTGTATCAATGTATGTACATATCAAATTTCATTAAAATCAGTACAGTAGTTCTAGAGATAATCGAACAAGTCTGCAAATTCTCTTAATTTCTTACACCAGTGTAGCTGTTTTTAATCGTAAGGAAAGGCAGAAGTTGCAAAGTATTGCCAGAGAAAAGCATTAATTAGTGTTTCAAAGGAAACATGATGCAAACTAAAATATGCATGTACTCCTCCCATGCAGTTGTACTGTATTGTTTCATTTGCATTTAGTTGGAAAATTTAGAATTTGAATGACTTACTTTTTCTGCACACTAAGCATAGAAAACCCCAATAAAAGTTAAAACGTCTGGATATTAAGGGGTTGCGTGTTCCTGTTTTATGTTTTCCACCAGTTTCCTGTAAGTTATGCGCCTATTTTCTTTGCTAAAATTTTATGGAGTATTAGAACTATTCTAAAATATTTCCGGTGAAATTTTAAATGAATGAATGAATAAATAACTCATAATATCTGAGCACTGAAATTTGTTTGAACCAAACTTTTTGAAGTCATTAGAATCATTAGGTTACTCACAGAATTTTGATATGTTACAATGCTTTAATGTGAAAATATAATAAATGGCCTATGCGTAGACAAATCCAACAAAACTAGTTTTATTTTGCAATTTTGCACCAGAAAGTTACATTTTGGCACAGGTGTCAAGTTATTTTGCTTTTAGATAGATAAATACTGTCGTAATGATCAGACTCAAACTCTTTTGATCATTTTTTAATCTAAATTAAGTGTTTCTCAATGATAAAAAGTCAGTAAGAAATTGTCCTTCTTTTCTTTTATCCGAAGTAGGTATTCTATTTTTCCATTTGGAAAGATAGATTTTCTTCACCCCCGTCTACTTAACTTTCCTTTCATTTCTTCCAAAATTTTAATTTAAGATTATATATATATATATATATATATATATATATATATATATATATATATAAGAAATAGATGATAGAGAAAACCAGTAATAGCCCTAAAGCTACTTACAGCCAGGAACAAATAACATGAAAAGAAAAGTATGAAAGAGGTTTTAGACAGCATCTCTTCATCAGCGGTGTCAATACTGTCTAAAAACCAATGGATTGTTTCCGATGAGTATGATCTATACAATAAACACACTCAGACACCGTACAATCCATGAAAAACAGAAGAATTGATTAAAAATTGAATAAAAGTACTTAACCAAAGAACACCAAGCCTGGCGCTAGACAGAGTGGAAGTTAAGAACATGTATTTATATATATATATATATATATATATATATATATATATATATATATATATATATATATATATATATATATATATATATATATATATATTGTCATATCTCTTTCGTAAATATGTGAAGGCCGTTATTACGTGTCTTGACAATGGACCATTTACGTTCTATTCCAGGCTTGAGGTCACTTATCGCTTTGTGGTCTCTGGTTTACAGAAATTTTCTTCCTAATCACGCTCCTGTCTCACAGTTTTCTCACAGCCTCCTGAAAAGTCCGTGACTCTTTCTACCGCAATGATTCCACAATAGAAAAAGTAAGAGACCGCGATAAGCAGTACGTAACAAACATCCACAGAAAAAAAGAAATCAGGATCGTTGGGAAAAAAATAATAATTAAGTGAAAGATAATAGTTAAGTAATGAGTAACTGTAGCAAATACTTTCCGCTGTATAAACTACCATCTTATGCCTTGAACACAAAAGAAGCAGGTAGAAAGTGGTGAATGGTATTCACATCATGGTGTTTTCTCAGAATACCGGAAGGATCTAGTGATCAGAATACCGGTCTCAACATCCAGATCCACCGCCCACGTCGTATTGTGATTAGTGATTTTGAGTAAATTTGCGCAAATTTGTGTAGTTTTGTTCACATTTGTGTGTGATCGTATTGTGATTAGCGATAGCGTATTCTGATTAGCATGGCAAGCTACCACAGCATAGGCTCTGGCTCGAATTCCCGCTGAGGCATGAACGTCCCTACACTGTGCCCTCACAGGGAGCAATGTTGGATCACCTGTATGGAGCTCCCATAATAAAGTAGCCAACAAAATCGCGGGGTGGATCGGCGAACGACCCTAGGATAAAATGCCGTTGGAAAAAAACAAAAAAAAAAAGAGACAAGGGTTCTATTCCAAATCTAGCAGACTGGCATTGAAAATTATCATCGCTTATTTTTTTAACTGTTATCCGGTACCTAAAATGTATGGGAGGAAAAATAACAAAAATTTGGAAGATAAAACATTTAACGAATAGTTTTCATTAATTTTAAGTAAATTCTCCGGTATTCAAATAGCTTGTTTATCAAGAAGGATTGCTGTAACTGCCCTGTGGACTAAACCATCCCCGACATCACTGTTCCAAACCACCCAGGGTTCCCTAGCTAGTGCGTTGATGGCATTCGGGGCTTGAGTTTTTGGGTTCGGGTCTGACCATAAATCTTTGTAATTAATCAGATTCACTTTCAAACTGTAGATCACAGTGAGCCCTCGCATAGCAAAAGTATGGCCTTATCAACCAATCAACCTAAACCCCCCATTGCTATCCCTAATACTTAGCTATGATTTACCGTTTGTTTTAAAATAAACACATGTTCGATTGGAATCGATTTGGCATCAACTTAAACATATAGCCCAATTTTTTTTCTCCATGATGAAAGCAGCATTCAAACAAAGAGCTTCGCTGACAATTTGTGGTAGTGTTCTATAATTACTTTTATCTGGAATCATATCTTTTACTTCTTTCCAATGCAGTAGTAACTCTTCTGAAGAAATTCCTACACACACCAAGATTTTTGATGATACTTTATTAGGGAAGCACCTAATAGGTAAACCAACACTGCTCTTACGTGGAAAACAGCTCCCATACGCCTATGCCTTGGCGGGAATTTTAACCCCCTCACCCCGCTAACCGCTGGGCACTAACCTATTGCGCGAGGGGCATATTCATAGCTTTTTGCTGCTATTACATTCATTATAAAGTTTTGCAAACCATCCCAGAAGCTCCTCATCATACCAAATATAAACACACGCTAATATATGAAAAATATCTAAACACATGCCAGACGAAGAGACAATGGAAAAAATGAAGGAGAGCCCAGACACAGTGGGATTGACTAATTCAGTACTGTATCCACAAAAAACTTCAGTAAATGATTAAAAAATTATTTTGCTTTAAAGCAGTGTCAAGTATAATAAATAAAAATAAATAAATTAAATTTTTTTAAAAATCTGTTAAATTCTTTTGGTAATTACCAATGTTACTATCTTATTTCATACATTTCAAACATTAAAAAGTATTCGGCTTCCAAGGAATTTATTTCTTGATAACATCGAAAAACCCTGTCACGAGTATGTACTGTAAAGAATATACGCTAGGAGATTCTTTTTTTACCCAAACTCTTGATAAAAGTTGAAGTTCGATAATCTTTCATAGCAGATTAGCTTTCAACAAGGTTAAATAATTAGATTAAACAAGTGATTTTAAAAAGTAGCATGTGATTAGCATATGTAGAAGATTACAATTAATAAGATTTTATGGATGGATAAAATTTCGAAATTTATTAAGAATCTTAGCCACATCTGACACATAAAATTTGTTAAAATACTCGTATCAAAAGCTCTAGGTCATTAAGAATCTTTATTTAACGAGAAATCAGTAGATTTCTTATTAAATAAAGAATAAGTAAACAGGGTATGTTTTTAGAAGATCAGATTTAGGAAATATTCCAGTTGCACTTAAACTAAGCAAATTGAAAAATAATCAAATTTTGAAATTGACATTTAAAAAAATTAAGGACTTATTTATTTGAAGATCTGAAATCTTTCATTTCAATTTTTTTTTAAATGGAGGATTTAATTTCAACTACCTAATGATTAATTCAAGGTATAAATCAAAATAGATCCAGAGCTCTTAAAATTCCAGACAATCCTTTATTGTCAAATCAAAATTTATAATGTCTGGAATATTCATCAATTTACTTGCACAGTAGCTAATTCAAAAACTGATTATGAAGCTAAAAGAAAGAAAAGAAAAACAATTACCATTTACGAAACTTAGGCCGACTTTATCGTCCGAAACATCACTTGCTGACCCTTTATGCGAGCTGCATTTTGATTAACTCCATCGATCACGACTACCCAACCCTTCTCGGTAATATCAACGTCCAGGGAACATTCCTCTAGCTTATTCTCTTATGTCTCTCTGTATCAGGCTATAGCTGGACTGCATGATCCTCATATTTGAGAATTAATTGCTATGCAAAATTTTACAGTAGAAATGACCTTGAGAATTTTAAAGTCATTCTTAGTCTGATTTCTAAATTACCTCAATATCCATGTTCAATAGATGTAAAAGCATGAAGATAAACCAGATATATGTGGCATAGAGCCACACTTTTTTTTACACTTTGATATGATATTAGAATTAATCTTGGAAATTGTGATCATAATCCTCCAGTTTGAAATTTAATTAAAATAAAAATTTTACAGTAGTACTGTCCTTAAAAAATTTTCAGTGATTCTTATTCTGATCTTGAGATTACCTCTACTCCTGTTTTAAAAAATGCAAAAACGCATAGCAATAACCCATATACAGTTGAACCCCGTTATAACGAACTTCAAAGGACCAAAGGTTTTGTTAGCTTTAGCCGGTGGTTCGCTCTATCCGAAGCGTTAAGAGAAATGCTAGAGTTCACAAAATGTATAACTCATTAGTTGCAATGTGTAGTCAATAATGATGTATTAAAAAATGATAAAATATATTAAAAATTATCATTAATGAATTAACTCGATTAAAATCTATTATATTAAACTGACACAATGCTAATAAAATTACGTACAACAATAAAATGGCGGGACCAAAATTTTCGTTCGTTATATCCGTGGGTTCGTTATATACCGGGTTCGCTATAACGGGGTTCGACTGTACTAGTCACATGGAATCTTTTTTAAGTGGAGACTCTTGTCAAACATTTGCCTATCCTACGCCACAATTTACAGTCCATTTTATTATGGGGGTACGATATAGGTGGATAGTTTCACCCTCTATGAAGGGACGACACGAACGGAGGCATTTTTAGTGGTGCGACGTTGGGATTCGATCCGAGCACCCTCAGCACCGAAAACCAGCTGTACTACAGAGCCGCCACAAGCCCTAACATAGAATCCTACTTTGTTACAAACAGAAAATATGAATTAAATGTGGAATTTTTCTAATGCACATGATTTCATTTGTCGTATTTAAATTCACACAGTTCATATTCAGTTTACACACCTCTGAGAATAAACTATTTTTAAAATGAATTAGAGAGTCCGAATTATAAGTATTTTTAACAGATTAAATGGCAGAGATTCCGTGCTTGCATACGTAACCTACTGCAGCTAAACTATTACAATCCCTCTCACATAATTTTCTATTGTTCTAACCTACCTTCTGCATGCAAGCAAAGCAGAAAAAGAAGCAAAAGCAATCAACAAAAGGTAGTATTCGTCGGATCACGCTTCGTATTCAACCTATCCGGTAATCGAAAAGCTATCGATTATTCGAGTAGTGGCTGTTTCGGAAATTGTTTGCCCAGTCGAGTCAAAGAAAAAAAAATTTGGAGGAGTAGTTCTTCACAAAACTTCTGGCCGACTCGATCACCAGCAGAAGTTACTCACTGATCTTCTGTGAGGGTTGCACTTTAATTGCATTTATCGATCATTGGTCACTCTCTGCGCTGCCTCCGCAGGACCCGAAACACGCAAAAACTATTTGCGTCAAACAATAAAGTGTTCCCCGAAAGGAGACCATTTCGTTGGCCTTCCACTCTTCTCCCACTTTTAATGAAATATGCTTAGGAAAGCCTCTTTACGCTATTAGTAGAAAATTTGGATGCTGAACCCCGTTCTCTAATTATATTGAGACATAATAACATCATAGTTAAGGGTTTTTAGAAAAATATTGAACGATGTATTTAGAAAGGTATTTAGGATCTACAATTTATTCATAAATGTATTTAAAAGGGGCAATATATTTAAAAATATATTAAAGAGAACAATATATTTAGAAAAATATTTAAAACGAACAATATATTAAGAAAAATATTTGAAATGAACAATATATTTAGAAAAAAATTTAAAACGAACAATATAGTTAGAAAAAATATTTAATAGGAACCAAATTTATCACAAAATATTTAAAGACCCAAACAGTGAACAACAATAAGATAACGATAAATCAAGAATGACAGAAATCAAACTGTTGCAGAACTCATGGTTGTTCCTACGTGTTGCACGGCCAAGGTGTCACATTTTTTCGGACTCAAGTTCGATGGTTCTTTATCATTTTATTATCTTACATTTAATGAAACTCACTGAGTGGTCAATTTATTATGACCACCTATAGTTATTATATCGTTGAATCACCTTCGGTTCTCAATACTGGTGAGATTCTCTTTGACTTGGACTTTACGGTATGTTGGTAGGTGACTTGAGGAATCCGAGACCATATCCGACGAACTACACTTACCAGCTCTCTGATGGCCGAATGGTTAGGGCGCTGGCATTCCGGACCAAAGTCTGTGGGTTCGAATCCCACTCTTGGCATGGACGTTTGTAGCCATTCGGAATCGGCTTTAAACAGTAGGTCCCAGTCTTATTAGCCCTCGTGTAGCAAAAGTTGACCGTAGCGCTCCAAACCAAAGCTAAACCTGAGATTGTTTTGGATTCAGTTGACTGATGCCCCTTTCGACACTCACAAATGCTCAGTAAGATTAGAGATTATGTGCTAACTGGAGACATTTGATCTTGTTGGCTACAGATAGTTAAGGATTTCGAACAGGAATTTGGCTTCCTTACTCGAAACAGTTTTGTGTGTGGCGAATACTGTACGATGAGAGGCCATAAAAGTTAGTCCCTGAGTACTAGTTTTAATCTGACTTATTGTTTCCCCTATGTTCACCTAGAGAAGTCTGGAAAGTCTCCTTTCATTCTGACCATCCAGTAGGCAGTGACAACCCCACGCCTTACGTTGAGACCCAGTAATTTGTTTGATAGTCTCTCTGTAAACATGAACAACAATTGCTCTCGAACATTTCGCAAGCGAAGCGGTTTCGCTGATGCTCAACCCACTGCTTCTAGCCCTTACAATCATTCCATGATCAACATCTTTTGTCAGCGTTTTTTACCCATTTCTTCGCGAGCAATACCCTTCAACCGTCTTTGCAATTATCCAGCAATATTTTTTATAACAATCTCACCGTCTATCAGTAACAGCGGGACGTCATTTTCACGAAATTGTCAGGCGGTCATAATAAATTGGCCACTCAGTATATGCTTAAGAAATTCTCTTAATGTTATTAAAATTTAATTAAAATTTTTCTGTTGAACCCCTCTTTTTATTCAATATATTTAGGGAAGTATTTAATAGAAACAATTTCAGAAACTATTTACAAGAAACCTAATTTATCAGACAATCTTTTAAGAAAACAATAAGATGCTGCTAAATCAAAGATGATAGTTGTCAAACTATTGCAGAACTCAGGAATGATCTTGTGGGTTTGTTGGGCAAATTGGAAACACGTTTACAGACCCCTAGTTCATAAAAAAGCCTCCAGTATTTAAGAGGCAAAGTTTATTAAATAATTTATGTCTCAACGGTAGAATTAAAAATAATAAAAATATGGCTTATAAATCACGTATAAGTCATCTCATCTAACGGGATAATTTAATATAAAACTGGGCATTTATGTGTGTAACTTTAAACACACGTACAAACACACGTACATGCAAAACTAAAATAAACAAACGAAACTTGTAGATAACTTTTAAAAGGAAATTGTTAGGAAATTGTTAGTTATTTTTTTCCACACTATATTTTGTTAAATAACTAGGTAAAAAAATAATTTCATGTTTTATAAAAGTCCTACATTCAAGAAAACATCATTATTGGGAACAAACTATCATCAAATTATAATCGGAGTATAAACAAATACGACTGAGTTCTTGAAAATTGAGATAAAAATTCAAAATTACTGTTGCTCTCTAAAATAATCTGAAATAGGATGCTTTGAATACGTTGCAATGTGTTGAGTTAAACAAGACTAGAGTTGATTACCCTAGCGTAAGGATCGATTGGGAGCAATCGGTCAGATCGGCTGTTTCTGGACAGAACTTTCAGAATACAAATATTCGATCAGTTCAAACGGGAAAACACCAAGCTAAGCGCTCCGCACAGGTGCCAGCAGTTATTACATAAAAATTAAAATATTCCGTATTATATTAAATTTATTTCCGAAAATATGAGAACTACTTTGTTTTAATACGATATATTTATATAAAAATTATATAAATCGAAAAAGGGATATAAATGAAAGAATTAATAATAAAAATTTAATAAATAAAAATATTAATAGACAGTAAATGAGAATAAAAATTTAAAACTCAGAAGTTTTGCTTATTTTCGAGATCTGATAATTATATAACAACCTAAACTACATATATACCATTTTCAATTTTCTCCACATTCTTACTTTTAAATTATTTTTCATCTAATTCAAATTATTCATATTCGTCCAAATCAAAACTATCATCATTACTTCCAGGTAGTATGCAAAGGGTTACAATATTACTCTGCAATTTGCTTGTAGCGCTTAGTTTAGACAAATAACCCGACACTGTTTCAAAAAATGGTTACTAAACACTTTGACTAATATTAGGACAAACGCTGAGTTTGGCCCATAGAACTCACGCTGTAAAAACTCGTCATTTTTCATAGAAAGATTTAGTTTATAAAAGCAGGGTTCTTTTAACTATTTTGAATGTAAACCGCATTTCAGAAAATAATTTAAAAATTTTCCTAATATTTCGACAATTTTTAAATCTTAAAATTCTATTTATCTATATAGAAAAATGTAGAAAGGTTAGCTTGTGACATGATTTTATTATCTAGTATATGAAAATCATAACATAAAAAAATGTTCAAACTCACAGAAAAGTTTTGTTAGAATATTCTTCCTTTCGCAAAAATGTCTCAGAAAAGTCACACTGAGGAAAAAAAGTTTGCAGCTTTTCAGATATATATATTTTTTATGGGAATATTTGTATTTGTGTTTTGTGCTCCCAAGCACAAGGCTTTAAATCAAGTGGTTGTAAAGAAACGAAAACTTGTCAAAAGCAAAAGTTTGCCGCATACAACAGATTATATATATATATATATATATATATATATATATATATATAGGGCCCTATTTAGAAAATTCTAGACAATAGTCACAACTCGGGATGGGGGCCCCTTAACACTGATGTGGGCACAAAATTTCCAAAATTGACACCAAAAAAATATTCATGAATCATTGTGAAAGTACCATTTTACCAAGAATTGGCTATTTGACGCATAGAAGCCTAGGACATTATCAAATAACAAAAAGCAATACAACATATTATCTTCATCATTAAAACACCAATACAATGCAACCAGAAAAACTTATTAATCCCTTATATACACTGTAACATACATATGATGAACTATACATATAACTTATACACATGATGAACCAATCAATCAAATCTGAAAGGATATATAAAAAATTGCTATTAAGAAAGGTAAAAAAAATTGAATTGGGAATATTTTCCTCCTTTTCTTTTAAAATAGAATTTTTAAATTTTTTTTTGGGGGGGAGGGGGGGGGAAACCTAGGCCTGGGCCTACCGGGCCTAATGGAAAATCAGGGCCTGTATACATACATACCTTCGATTATTTTTCAAAAAAATTATTTAGCCCAAAATCCATTATCCTAAGCATTACAAGCATATCATTGGCCTAATTAACAAGCCATATAACTTTAAAAAGAAAACAACACTATTTTGAGAATTTTCATGCTATTACATTGATTTATGGTTCCAGTACAACTCTGTCAAACCTCAGAACTCCAAAAAATGTAATTCATCGAAATAAAACTGAAAAACAACACATACTACGTAACTCCTTAACGTAACTGTTGCTAACCTTGTAACTCCACCTTAATTATGAAGATGTTTAATTATATAACAACGTGGCCTATATACATCTCAGAACATTTTAACATTTATCTTTAAGAATAAACGATATTAATTTTTCTTTTCACTGTCGAATAAATCATTTTTTTTTCGTCATGTAAAAAGTGGGAAAAGTAAGTTACATGATCTGTTAATTAGGACAACGATATATCACACTGTGTGTATTAATGTTTACCTTCATATAACCAGATATTTATGTCAAATTCCCCAACGTTAAGTTCGAAGTGTGTGCTTTAGAAAGAGATGACTTTGAAAAACATTCTCTAAACCGATCTATCGGGAAATACCTGTTGTTTCAGGCAGCTTTTCTTTTCAGTTGCCCTTTGCTTGAAACTCTAAACAAGACAACAACAATAGGAATAGTAGAAAACACTGTACTACCGTGGGATACCTCCCACCACGACTATTCCCATGTTTTACTGTGCAACACTTTGAGGCCTAATGGGAAAGTCCGAAGGATTAACAGCGGGAGTACTTACTTTTGGTTTTCAAGCTGACATTCGCGCGCAACCTAGAATTCCGTCTGAGAATTTATTTTTATTTTCGTGGGAACATATTTACAACCTCCAAAGAATGAGCGTAGAATGAAAAGTTTACCAAAGAAGTAAAAAAGAAGAGAAATGTTTTCTAATAGAAGTGAATTCCTCTTATATATATATATATATATATATATATATATATATATATATATATATATATATATATATATATATATATATATATATATATATATATAAATATACATATATATATATATATATACATATATATATACACATATATATATATATATATACATATATATATACACATATACATATATATACATATATATATACACATATACATATATATACATATATATATACACATATACATATATATACATATATATATATATATATATATATATATATATATATATATATATATAAGACAGAGTTGAAAGTGAAAAACCAGTATAAGCTCTAACTCCTTGCAGCCAGGAACTAGAAACATGAAAAGATAAGAATTAAATAGGTTTTAAATAGCATCTCTTCATCAGCGGTGCCGATACTGTCTAAAAACCAATGGATTGTTTCTGATAAGTATTATCTAATCAATAAACATACTTAGACACCGTACAATCCATAAGAAACAGAAGAATTGCATAAATCGTTGCTTAATCATAGAACACCAAGCCCGGCGCTAGACAAAGTGGAAGTTAAGAGTAGGAAACCGCAAGAAGACTGACGTCACAAACCTTGCAACCATGGAGCTAATGAAAACATAGAAGCAGACTTACTATGGAGACTGTGTTATAGGACTAATAACCTAAATTAAATTAGTGTTTTTATTATTACTTAGAGTAATATATTATTATTTAATATTATTTTTACTTAATAATTTAATTATTATTTATTAATATTATTTTTAGTTGTTTTTTCACTAATTAATCTTATTATATTGTATTACTAATTAATTGCAACAGAACAAGCTATTCATTAAATCTAAAACAACCAATTATGTGCTTGGAGACTATCGGGGTAATGATATATATATATATATATATATATATATATAAAATTTGAGATATTTTGTTGTATTTAGCTTTTTGTCTTAAGTAAAAATATCCAGTATATAACAAGTATGAATTTTAGAATAATGTAAAAAAATTCATTACAGGCGCAGGAAAGATGAAAAAGGTATTTATCTCATAATTTTATACAGATTTATTTCCAGTTTGACAAAATCTCTTGTTAGGAGTTAGTAACTTTCTTTAGTAAAAGCTTGTAATATACTTCCAATAAATGATTACACATGTTAAAGAAAGGAAAAAACATAAATAGGGACATCTAAAGGCAGTGCAAAATTTTTTTCAAGGAGTCACTAAAATTTTTAAAACGTAATACTTGTAGGCGACAAAAATTCTACAAATATGTAAGAAAATCATCTATAAGAAGAGAAAAGATTAGTATAATTTGAAAGTCCCTTATCCGGTTATACGATATTTGAAATGCATTATAATCGTAAATTATCTGAGCGCCACCAGGCCGTCCAGAAATGGAATACTCCAAAGTTCACCAACTCATGTTTGTAGAGCTCCGACGTTCAATTGATGCCGGTTTGTCATCATTATTCGTGAGATCTATGAGCCTTGCTCGCAATATTTTTAGCTTATATTTTGGCTCCTTGAAAGAAATATATCACGAAAACTGTGAAAAGAGGTCAGCAAATATCCCAGGAATATAAGTTACAGGAAGCCATAATCAATATCGCACATAATCAAGCAGCTAAGGAACCTATGACATCGGTGTAAGATGGCAGTGTCAAACACAGAAAACAACCCTGTCCAGATGAGTGGTTGAGGGTGATAATTCTTAGTTTCCGAATACTTCAAGTGGACATTAACTATGTTTGATGCCCAAAAGTATAAAAAATATTGTATAAATTACCTCACGCTATGGATATAAGAATACGTGAATTGTATGGACTTTGTCATCACAGATATTCCCTCATATAAATGTAAATATACAAAATTCCGAAATGAGAAAATACTTGTTCTTTTTTTAAGGGATGTTCAACAAGGTATTTAGTTGACTGGGTTAGGTTTGAGTACTGCCCATTCTGCCCAGACCCTAGGGCAGGGGTTCCCAACCTTTTTCCACTTCGACCCCTTTTAAAAGAACGATTTTCTTCATCGATCCCTTCACATTTTTCTCTATAATATACAGCATACGACATAATTATAATGCTAATAATTGCACATAAAACACTTAAAGATAACAATTTGACTAAGAATATGAACTATAAATTAGAAAAAGTGGTTCATTAGGTTTATGTTTTATTATTTTTGTACTATTTTCATTTTTAATTTCAGAAGTATAAACAAGATTTCAGAAACACAGATTGCAATTGCACAACAACGCCAAGAGAAGAACGAAACTGCTTCTGATTCGATGCATCGGTTGGACCCATGTGCTGTTTAAGGTCCAGTGGATTTCCCAGTTCTGCCTAGTGTTGGAACACAAATAAAAGCCGATGGCGGCATTGGAGGCATATACAAAAGCGTCATGACATTCGATTTTAGATGCGCGGATCACTCCGGCCTATGCAAATCTGTATTTATACATGTTAAAACGAATTTTTTTTATCTAATAATTACACTACAATTACATTTTTAATTTTTTAGGAATGTATCCTAAAAAATTAAATTGAATTTTAAAACAGAAAAATTTATCATAGATCCCAATAGACCCCTTGAATACTATAGACAATTTTTAAACTTCCATCGACCCCCAAGGGGTCTACATGGACCGCGTTTGGAATCCCTGCCCTAGGGAGTACTGTAAATTTGATGTAATTATCTGTAGGTTTTTAAAAAACAGGGAAAAAAGGAAAAATGTAGATAAGAAATTATTTTAATATAAGCATTCTTATATTCAAAGTTACTCTCTGTTAACTCTTAAATATATGTTGCAGCGGTATAAATGTAGTAATAACGTTTCATAACAGTGTCAGGTGGATACATGTAATATATCTGACAGACAGACATAAAGATTTTCTACATCCTAAAGTAGCATTGCTCCACGTTATTCAGTAAAAATAATTTGTCAGTTAACGTTTGCTAACGTAACTTAATATCTAACACCACGATGTGAGTAGAGGATTACCGTCACCGTTAAACTTTTGGTATATCAGATAAAAATCTGTAAACATATTTAGGAGTTAAAAAATGTATTAAAGGGAGATTTTCTGAAACAAATACATACTGTCCTTTTTACATACACTCAACATTTATTGATAGTTAAACCTCCCTTAAGGCGTAAAGAGAGAAAACAAATTTATAATTACACTGTCCCTGCTCGAGACGCTTTCTACGTGAGTTCAATATGTTATATTTGCTTAAAAACCCATAATTAAAAACATTCGCTTTCAAGAGGAGTAATAATTTCACGTCAGCGTTTTAGGACAAACTATTAAGTCATAATTGGGCGAAACTAATTAATTTTCATGTCGTCCTCCGGCAGGTGGATGATTAAGCAACTAAAAAACGGCAACCTGAAATCCCTGTCAGGGAAGAAGGCAAATCTGTCATGAATTTCAAAATAATCTACCCTGACATATAAGTGCTTTATCCGTACGTGACTGCTGGGTGATATATTGATTTTCATACGTGTTACGCATGCGTGCAGTCAACATAAAAGCATGGGGCACGCATATGCAAATGTTGGTGAGATAATGTACGAAGCAAAAGTACTTTTGTAATGATCGTAAAAGATATACATTCAGTGTTATTTGATACAAAGACAAATTAAATGTAATTTTTTGCATGACTTGACAAACAGTCTCTCTCGGAATTAATTTTTGTTTTTCTGGCGAAAAATAACTCTTTTGAAATGTTGTGTCTTATTTGAACTAAAATATAATATGAACTGTTATGAAAAAAAAGATAAATTACAAATTTTCGCAATATATTTAAAAACAGGCTATTCAATTTATTAACATCATTTTTAATATGAATCAGTCTATGAAATGTAAATTTGACCTCTTACAATTTGATTATATATTGCTTTTATAACTCGGAGGAAATGAACAAAAGATAATATATACTCTCGAAAAATAACATGAAAGAGTTGTGTATAAAGTTTTCCCCGACTGAAAGTGTTTAAACCTTTTAGCGGGCGCGCCAATTTTCGGAACACCAGCAGGCGCGCATGGCACAAAGTGCAACGTCTCTTTCAACCTTGATTATTCCTTTTGTAATAAACTTTTTTTTTAAATTGAAAACAATAATTCTGCGTTTTATGACAAGATATAAAATGTTTATAATAGTGAGATATATTTAAAGGCCAAAGAATGCAGATACAATCGCCTTATTTCAAAACTGTCCGGTTTATTGGATCTAAGGGCAGCTTGCGAATTTATCCCTATTATGTCTAAAGACCTAAAAAACAATGAGATTGTCCCTCTTCGTGATATGCGGGATACCATGTAAGAGCTGCAGATTTGATCGACTATATCAACTTCTGCTTTTCTCGTATTGTAATCCAGTATAATCGCTGATGGTTTAACGCAGTTAAATCACGACTAACAATGAATGGAAAGGAATACAAGGGTCAGAAAATCAGACCTGGATTAAAAAGGGTGTAGTTATAAATAGAAACTGCTTAAAACATTCAAACCTTACATGCAGAAACAAACCATTCAAAATTACGAAAATGTTGCATTTTGTACACGAGCGCGTCCGCTGAATGGTTAAACTCTCTAAACAAAAGTAGAACATTCTCATGATTCCAGGATCAAATTTCATTACTAAATGATCCATTCAATGGGTATTAAAGTTCACAGATTTAAGCATCCCAGACAGATAGGACAAACATATCTAGAAATCAGTGGCACAATTACAAGGGAGGGAGGCTTATGAAAGTCATAAGTTAGAAGCGTATGCGAGAGTCAACCTCTCGTATTAGCTAAATATCCGATAGGGGGAAAAAAACTTTCATCGTAACCTTAAAAACGAAACTCTTAGAAAGTGATTCTACTGGCAGCACTTTTAAGAAGATTATGAGTAAATGAAAGCTGATGAAATCTACATCTTGTTTGCTGAACGTAGTTATCTAAGAGTGTCTTGAAATAAATTAACACATTAACCACGATATTTGTACTTTGGGCAAAATATTTTGACTCATTTCCTCACAGCATCTACATGGTCAACAGTAAATGCAAATTGAACCAATATAATACTTTACAGTCAAATAACATTCACTAAGGGGCGAAATAAAGCTTCATGACATCAATTTATCTGATGGTTTGGTTATTGGCTAGCTTTTGGAGGTCTTCAGTTACCACCCGAGATCTAAATAAATCTACAGATTAAAGCCAATACCGAAAGGCTAGAAGCATTCAAATTATCAGACGGAGAAATTAGAATTTCAAGATACAAAATTCAAATGATGTCAGATGACAACAACCTTTTATTATTGCACTTAAGTGGTGGGTGATAGATATCATCCTCCTCTGAGGAAGCATTCCATGCTTGGAGATAGTAACTCAAGTCCCTAAATCAAAGAATCTTAACAGCATCTTATAATGGTATATCTTACTGTTCTATCCTGGAATTATTATACAACTGCGCTTTGGAGAAAGCTTTCTTGCCTTTACGAAAAGATTAAGGCCCCTTTTCCCCCAGGCAAGAATGGGTTGATTAAATGTATGTTTGAAATATAGTTTTGCCAGCTGTCTACTCTCAGACATCTTGAATATCTTCAGAATGAACTGAAACTACTAACAGATACTTCCTCGTCCAGGCTTTTTTAGTGATAGATAAACATATTGGAAGGCGGCAGTATTAAACTATTCAACAAGCTTTCTCTGTAGAGTAAATCATCTGAAAGCCATAAAGGGTTAAGGTACTTGATGTAAGGGCTTGTCTTGTAAGTTGAATGAGGAAGTAGATGTTCTGCCGTTTCGATCAAATAACGCGTTTTACAAGATGAATATTCAAAATATCTATTGTGTAAATAGGTTTATATAATAGCTGATTATTAAATGTTAATTGGTCAGACTTATATACGAAAAGTCTTTAATTTCGCAACAAAGAAATTTACCTAGATAAACACCAAAACAACTAAACTTAATCAACTAGAACAAAAATAAAACACATAGATTTTCAGCTTTTCTTTTAGAAAAAAAAATCCTATGTACTTTTATTTATGACTCTTAAGGACATTAGCTTTAATTATTTGTAGTGTAATTCCAACCACTATTTTTTAAATGCATTAATAATCCTCTAATCGATAGTTCAGTGTAAATGCATTAATGCTTAAAGGGGAAAGAATATTCCAGATACAGATGTTTACTTTTCAAAAATAGAAACTATCTTATTCTCCAGAAAATTCTGCATTAGAAACATACAGTCGATTATCGTAAGGGAAAATTTCACGATTTCTGGTTGTTCCTTTCTCCTCTCTAATAAAAAGTTCATTTTCCATTCTAGTTATTGAAGAATTTTTCGGGAAACAAAATAATTTAAAGAAAATGTTTATTTCACCCATCTGTTTTTTTTAACGAAATTTTGGACGAATATCATTAATTTAAAAAAAATGGAAATCAATAGCGTGAGATTATGTTACGAAAAGTAGTGTCAAATGCAACTGTAACACTAAAAGCCTCGCACACTTTGATCAATTAGTTTTACAAGTAGAAACAACGTAAGGCTGTTGTGTACTAACCCTATTGGACTTCAATGTTAACCTATGGAGAAAATTTGTCTACTATTTACAGCTACATAAATGCTGATAACCCAATAAAAATAATATTTTCAGATAGCCTGAACTTTTCTGCACCTTGCAACAGGATTCATTTTATAAATTTCGTTCCCCAAAGGAATTTATGAGCGTTTAAAACATACTATACCTGATTCTCTCCCCCCCTCCGAATAATTTAAATTTTAAAATATTATTTGTATTTTTAAAAAAAGAAAAATTCCCCAAGGTGTAAAATTTCTTTTTCTATTACTGAGAATATTTTTTTTATAAAAATCTTTAAATCCAAGTCAGGAATCCTTGGACACATTTTCTCCCTATGTTAACATTGAGGTGAGCGAATCCAATCGGGTTAGTACACAGCAGCCTTAAGGTAGACTACATTAAGGGCTTAAATTTTGTATCAGTAAAGAAACAAAAGGTTATTATAAAAATATTTCATTTTTCTACTTTGTATAAATTTGTACAATGGGAGAAATTTGATTCAAATAAAAAAAAACATCGTATCCGATACATTTTCTCTATTTATTTATTCTAAAAAATAGACAAAAGTATTCGCTCTCACTTTACTTATAGTCGAATTGCTTTTACTTGTATAGAATTCCTGAAGGGGAATAATAATAAAATGTTGTGTCCGAAAATATATCAGACAAACAACTAATTCTCACTGCACAGTAAGCTACTTTTAAAATGCTGCTAGCCCTAATGCATTATCGATCATAGATTTTTTTTTTCACTTTTCCTGCATTCCTAAAGAAATAACTAAAAAGGGTAAGTTAATGGAGTCTGGGAAAAAATTGTTTTGAAGTTTTGAATGTTTTGTGTATATATTACACCCTGAACAAAGTATATCTACAACAACTTATTTTTCACAAGGAATTAAATACATTTCTTTGACTTTTGAAAAATATGCACTAACGCATTTTATTTTATAAGGTTTCCAAAAGTTTCCAAACACTTTTAAGTTTAAAATCTTAAGCAATGTACTACAAAACAAAAGTTTATATTTTTCGCCAATGTGAAGTAAAATTGACAGCTCCTCCATAAAAAAAAGTTATAAATAAATAAGAAAAAGGTCGAAATCTGCTCCTTATTTTGCTAAATTACCGTTGCATAACATCAAAATTTAACCCTCTTTGTAATGAAAGAAGAGTATCCCTCGTCGCGCATGTCTTCGTCAAAATACAGGGTATTTCAAAAATAATCCTCAGATTTTAAAAAATCACAGCTATTCATCTTTTAATCCGTTTTGATCGAATAATGTAAAGACAGAAAGAGGGAAATCTTCAGTTTCACGCACTTGCCGGCAAGTAGCGCTAACGCTCTTCCTTCGCCCGCTATTTCAGTGTTTGTAAAGATGACGACTGCATTACAGAAATCAATTTGTGTTCTACGCTTTGCGAAGTGTGAGTCCGTAACAACCGTTCAGAGTGATTTTCATCGACAAAACCCTGGTAGATTAAAGTTCCTACCTCTTAGTGCATTAGGCGATGGTATGAACAATTACAAGACACAGGTTGTCTGTGTACGCATAACAGCCGTGGAAGCAGTGTATGCAGACATGCACCCAAAAGTTTGAGACGAATTTGCCAACCGTATATACATATGTCGTGCATCCATCCAAAGGTGGGTATAATGAGAACCTTTAAATTGGTTTGTTGTAATAAATAAATAATAAATAATAATAATTTAAAAAAATTAGCCATGCAATATAAAATTAAAATATATATATATACACAGCTGGCCACCCAAATTGCAACACCAAGAAAGACAAGAGATATCACAACAAAATTTATTTTGTAGATGACATGTTGACCAAGTATCAAATGATTAAATTTATAGGCTTCTGTGAAGTGTGGTTCCTGCCAAAATCAGTAGCCAGAGTAGCCGCCATTGTTGGAGATCACCGCTGCCACACGCCTCGGCATTGATTCAAAGAGACTTTGGATGAGTTCTTGGGGTATAGCAGACCAAGCAGCTTCCACACGTTGCCAAAGTTGATCTGCTGTGGCAGCTGGGGATGGAATCTGGGTCAATCGTAGAGCAACCATGGACCACATGTTTTCTATCGGTGAAAGATCCGGAGAGCGAGGCGGCCAGGAAAGCAATTCAATCTGGCGATTGACGAAGAACCGTTGGACAATGCGTGCCACGTGTGGTCGCGCATTATCCTGTTGAAATATGGCAGTGGGCAAGCTCTGAAGGTAAGGAAGGACAACTGGCTCCAACACCTTGGAGATGTAGCGCTGGCTGATTAAAGTACCGGCAATGCGTACTAGAGGTGTGCGAGAGGGATATCCAATACCGCCCAATACCATAATACCCGGTGCAGGACCAGTGTGGCGGTGCATAATGCAGCTGTTCAGCATCCTCTCTTCACGGTGTCTCCAGACTCGAATGCGACCATCGTGGTGTTGCAGACAGAAGCGTGACTCGTCAGTAAAGACAATTTCATTCCATTCTGCCGTCCACACCCTTCTGCCATCGCACCATTGGCGGCGGAGACGTCTGTGGTTCTGCGTTAAGGGTAGACAAAGCAATGGACGTCTTGCGGACAGACCACTCTGCTGTAAACGGCGTCGAATGGTACGCGCAGACACTGGATGATGCGTTACAGACTGCATGTGCTGTGCTATGGTTCGTGATGTGACTGAGCGATCCGTCACTGCCATGCGCACAATTTGCCTGTCATCACGTGAAGTGGTGCGCTGAGGTGGATGCGATCGAACACGCCGGTCCGTCGTACCCTCCTGCATCCAACGATCACATATCCGCATTACAGTTGTTTGGTTTCGTCCAACACGACTACCGATTTCCCTGAGAGATAATCCACGATCTCGGTAGGCCACTATCCTTCCTCTGTCGAACTCGGATACTTCATGAAAAGATGATCGCTGTTTTCGACGAGGCATAATTGATCGTTTTTTTGAAAAAACCGCAAGAAAAACACAATTGCCGAACTTGAAATCGTCGAAATCTCCAAGCCTTAAATAGCGCTTTGAAGTGGCGCCACAGGCGCGAGTAATGTGCATATGCGCTGAAATTCTAATCATTTGCATATCTCACCTCCGCTAATGCATGTTGTAAATTTCATGCTATTTGCATGTTTCTTTCAGGGTGTTGCATTTACAGTGGCCAGCAGTGTATATATATATATATATATATATATATATATATATATATGATTAGCCCTGCAATATAAAATTAATTTTAAGTTTCTATGTTCAATTTTTTTTTTCATAATATACTCGTTTCAAATCGGGTGATTCTTTTTGAAACACTGTATACAATGACGATCTGCAATCTTCATGGGGTTTCACGCAATACTTATAAGGTAAACTAGGAAAACATACGATCGTTTTAGAGTAGTCAATTAACAGAGTCAGTTACATTTTTCGCGGGCATCCTCCACATAGCGACACATCAACTTGATTGGTGTGTCACAATGCGAAATATAGAAGTAAAACTTGGGGGCAATTCTACGTAAAAGTAAAAGTTGAGGTCTCTTCCGCGAACGCATACCAGCAACTTGAAACCTTTTAGTAGGAAGACACAACATTCTACTAAAAGGTTTCAATTTTGCTACAAGCATAATATTAGAAATGAAACAGTTTGATAGCTTAAACTATGTCAGATATCACTGCATTTACTAGAATGTTTCGAGGAGTGCTGCACTCAGAAAAACTTATGTCTTGTCATTATTTTGATTATCTTCTATCCCATTCATAACTCTGCGGAAGAAAACTTTATTTTCTTAAACTACAGGTGTTAAAAACTTTAATGTTAATTATTTTAGGTAACGTTGTATACATTCAGAAGATAAAAATTGGACAACATCAGAAGTCAAGAGGATAATCCAACACAAATGTCCAAAGGCTTCAAATGGATCTATATCCGTATAATGAGATTTGTTGTTTTAAAATCACTATAGCAATGTTTTGTTACACGAGGACTTAATAGACCAGGAAGCATACGTATATTGAAGAAGAAATATAAATATAAATATATATATATATATATATATATATATATATATATATATATATATATATATATTAAAAGACTCATTAAAAGTTGTATATCTGGAATCAGGTGTTCAGAAAAGGTACTGTGAAATCTTCAAAAGGACTTAAGTAATAAACTATGCTAACGATCCTTTCATCTCAGTGTGAAGTTTTAAGAGAACTTGCTTAATTTTATTTTAGACATTAAAATTTCATCAACTTCGATATAATTATACGGACTGCTTCAGGAATTTTGGTCATTAAAAATCAATTAGTTTTAAGCTTAAAGCTCCTAGGTTGGCCTTAAAACTTTGTACGTGATATAAGTAAACTGTAAGGAACACTTACTACGTGGGTGATCGGAGGCTGAACCTCTTGATTCTACTAGCAACTTTTGACCGTTAAACTGTATAGATGAGTGTCTGGGGTATATGGGCCTGTTCGCACAGAATCCGTCAGCTTTAGCGTTACTCGTATTGACATACTATTTTAAACCAATCACAGACCTTAACAATTTCGTGGCTAATCGTTTGAAGGTTTGTAATTGGTTAAATATATTTCAAGACGCATAACGCTGAAGCTGACGGATTCTATGTGAACAGGCCCAATATTTCTCACCATTCTTGGGCAGTGAGGGTAGCCCTTTATTTGGTAAATATGGGTATTAAAGACTCTTTTTCAAAGGAGATATTCCTAACAAAGTGAACATTAATCACCAAAATATCAATTTAGGAATTTCCTTAGGATTCGGTGTGGATTTCAAATACAAATAACGATTGTTAGCGTTTGATCAACGTGGCAAACTTTTTCCTATTTTACTAGTAAGTTTTCTATTTTCGTTTTAAAGAAAGGCCGTTTTTTGGCGTGAGATTAGGTGAGAGTAGAAGATGTAGATTATGTTTTCGTGGCATTTCAAAATTTAGGGAAAAATTAAGAAAAACTTACTTTTTTGCTAATCATTCCAAGGTTATTAACATTGCAACATCCCAAAAGATGACAAAGTGTTTACTTAAAAAAAAAAAAGGAAGCAAATGATAGAAGCAATAATGGATGGTTCTATAAACTTTTTTCTTTTTCTAAGAGGTTTTATTAGTACTAATAATAGAAAAGGTAGGAATCTCATTAATATCTATCTTCAAAATAAACAGATTTGAGTACTAAGTACGCTAGAGAAGAAATAACAAAAACTTGAGGGATAATTTTAATATCTCAAAGTCCAAACTAATCTGAAACACACCATTTTGTGTACGATAATCTTTGGAATTTCTTGGGAAGAAACTGCTAAAATACACCATTTTTACGTCTATCTTTTGCTATTTTATTTCATATTTAGTTTAATTTTCATGTAATTTATTTTTTGCAAATGTTTGCAGCTAAAATCTGTGAACTTATATAGCTTTAACTATACGCTTTCCGTTGTACTGATTAATTTGCATTTATTTAAAAACAAAAATTTTATTAAATATTTAATTTTTCAGTTTTTGATAATTTACGTCATATAATGTTTGAAAAAATTTCAGACCGAATAATATTTTTTAAAATTTGGAAAATGATTTGTTTTATCATAAGAAGCTAGTTATACTCAGTTCCAGATTTTAACGGATTATGAGATAACTGAATGATTAAACATCTGTTTAAACTCTGGACTAGCAAACTGGAAACAATTTGAAAATGATATGGTGCATTTTCACATGGATATCCAAATGAAATCTTTTTGCACCATTCCATATGCTCTCAGCCCAATATACATTTTAACTGTTACCATTAGCTTAAATTCTTTTGGTATGCATATTTTTTCTGTTCTCGTTTTATGTTGAACATGCATCCAATATTGCTAACATTTTTCTACATTTTCACATAATGACAGCTCAATGATTTAATTCATACGATATGACACGTCATTTTTGTTTCATTTACACCTATAGCTGTCATTCTTCGATTTATAAGTTTCTTGTTTACAATTCACTCATTATTAGATCTAGTCGCCTGTAGTCATTTTTATTATTTGTATGTATAACGCAGACTTTAGAGCTTGTTTTGTACACTGTTAAAAATACTGCCGCAATTCATACGGAAAGAAGGTACTCTTCTAAAATTGTGATTCTGTTATTTTATGCGACTTTTTTTATCAGGCATATCAGAGCTTTCAGAGGTTTTTTTAATAGGTTCGTCCATACCATCTAAAACCGGATGTTTATCCTAATCTTGTGCCGGAAGATCATTTAGCTTTGTCCTCTTGACCTATCTTGATTACCGTTGTGTGTCTGCTTCCACGAATTTCTTGAACCTTTTATATATATATATATATATATATATATATATATATATATATATATATATATATATATATATATATATATATATATATATATATATATATATATATATATATATATATATATATATATATGTATACTCATGATTGATTAAGCCAAACTTATTTTAAAGAAAATTGTTTTTATCATTGTCATCGTTTTTGTGATAGACCTTGGTCCCCATGATGCTATTTAATAGTTATTTAAACTATTAACTAATTTATAGCTATATAATAGTTATTTTCATATACAGTGGATTTTTTTTTTTTGATTTTTTTTTGTTATCCAATTCCCATATCGCATTGTTAAAGCCAAATTACTTTTAAAGTGTTGTTACTCCAAGACAGTTTTTCGAAAATTTTACTTACATGCACGTATTTATTTGTGTATGAAAATACTGATATAAATAGACTACTCCATAGAGACTATTAATGTGAATGAACTGCGGTGTTTTCTAACAGCCCACACCTTTGTATTCAAATCGCTGATTTTGTTGAACAAATTTTCTCCTAGTTTCCTGCTTTTCTCCCTGGTTTGGGCATTTTGTACTTATCTTCATTGTCAGTCCCTCACCCACCCCTGCAGTCTGAGAAAAATCTAGCCTCTCAGCCCAAGCCATCCATCTAACTCATAGCTGCCTATTCTACCTTACAAGAAGTAAACTGTCAGTCTAAATGCATCCACCCCTTTCCAAACCACCTGAGGAACCCCTTTTGTCACCAGATTGAGAACTCAGCCATTGATAACCAGTTGACTTTTCACGACACAATGGTTGAAGGCTGGTCATTAGACTCCCAGGTCATAAATCATGAAATGACATTGGAAAGAACGGCGAAAGCCAGGAAGTTGTGGATAGGTATGTGGCTGCAATGATAGCTCAATTGGGCAGATCCCTTGGCTATGGGATTAAGCTTGAATGCTGTGTATTGTTCTGCGGCTCGGGCTGTACATTTAAGTTCAGTTTAGTGGTTAAAAGCTATAAACTAGGCGAAAATGACTTCACATGATAAATAACTAAGACGCAATTATATTGCAAGGAAATTTCAATCAATTTAACTCTAAAGATGTAGTTTTTGAAAGGTAGAAGTCAGTTAGACTCGAACCGAATATAAGAAAAATATTCAGATTAAAAACAAACTAATCAAAGAATTTCCATTTTTTTTTCTCTTGTTAATTTTAGCATTCACCTTCTTTTATTAATAACATTATTACTACTCTTATAGACGCCTTTTATAATCATATCAGGAGTTTTACTTTTTTCGTGGTTTTTGCATTTCTCAAAGGTATCGTTAAAAAATAACCATTTTAGACAGTTTAAAGAATTTAGTACTCGATAAGTTTGAAATGGCAAAGGACGACGCAAATTCATCCATTTTAAGATAATACTTTATATCGAAAATACATAGTTTGGTACACTTAAATGTAATAATATAAGGTCTTTAAATGTAATAACGAGACGAGGTATTTACAATTAAACTACAGCGATTGTACTGAGTATTAATGAACTGAGTTAATACACAACTTATGTATATATGGTATAAGTTTTATATATTATGACAGGAATTACGTGTATATATGGTGCAAATTGACACATAGATTCAATATTGTCGAATCATATAACATAGAAACTGGTTCAAGTTTTTCTGAGTATTTTTTTTTCTAAACACTTTTGTTGTCATGTCATCTCAAAATACTCGTGTTAGTCAATTCAGCACAGCAGAATGTTATTAAAGTTTCCCTTTATATCACGAAACTTATGTTTTCAATATTGCAATGTTTTGAAAGTATTAAAAAAGAACAGGTGTCTATAATATTTCATTTCTTCGAGAAATAACTTTCTCATATCATCAAATCTGCAGCATAATATTGTTACCTAAAATGTAACATCACTCTTTTAATATGTCCCATGTTGCAGCATGTTCTGCCTTGTTTTGGGTTGAGTTTAAACTTATTTAGAAAGTTTTTTTATATTTGTGACAATTTCTTGAAATAATTAGTACTGTTGTACTAATTATTAAACCTCCGCTTTTTATAAATACAAAATTATTCAAGTCTCTCTTTCTTTCTGTACATATGCATATTAAGAAAGATAAGCTGAGAAGTTGAACAACATCAAACAAACAGAAAATGACAGAAATCTCCTTTTAAAAAGCATAGCAAAAGAATATAAAAAAGTAGAAAGAAGAGCATAGTAAAAGGCTTTTTTAAAGGTGAGAAAATGTTAAATTCAGTCACCATCAAAGAAGGTACAACATTTACCTACTAAACGGGATGAAAAGTTATACACAGCGACCCGTTTTTGAAGATATAGCAAAGCAAAGAAAAAAAAGATTTATGAACTAAATAACCCACATCATTCAAAGTTAAAATTTATATGCGCAGATTGTAATGATCTATCTGGCTTCGGCAAACTGAGTCTTTCTTTTCTTTTTCTTTTTGAAAGACTGCAGAAATCTTATAAATATGAATGATACAAATATAATCATCACTCATTTCAGTGTCCTCTAACTGTAAATAAAAGCTGTTATGATTTCTATTACTTTTTAAAAAGCGTATCATTTTATAAATTTGAGGTAATATAATTTTATAGACGAGCCTCGAGTCTGTTATAAAAAGTAGAGAATTTTTTTTTTTATTCAAACGAGTTATAAAAGATGTTGGTTTATTTTTATTTTTATTTTTTATTCATTTATTTATTTTTTATTATTTTTTTAATATGCTGTTCGACTTTCGCAAAGCTGCGGCTGAACAGACCGGTTTCTTCAGTTTAAAGCAATTTATGTGTGATTGCCAATACCCATGTAAGCAACATAATAACACAGTTTGCGTTTGTAAACCTACAATAATGAATGAATTTCATAAAAATAATGTCCAGCTAGAGTAAATTTTTGCTATCAGAATCATATTAGCAAAATAGAGAAAATGTTTCTGATATGCAATAGAAAGATTTTTGCCGAATAAAGCTGATCTATATATATATAAAACAGTTCAGTGACTGACTGACTGACTGACAGATAACGCCCAGACAAAACCGATGGACCTAAAAGGCTGAAATTATGCATGGCGAATCTTCTTATAGTATAGGGGTCTACTAAGAAAGATTTTTGAAAAATTCTTCTTAGATTTTTAAAAATTAAATTTTTAAGCTGTTTTTGTAACTTTTAAAGTTTGCATTTAAAATAATAATTTGAGGGTTATAAAATTTATAGCACGAGAAAGATCATAAAAATTTCTTTAAAATAACTTTTTTCGAATCTTTACCTCCATTTTCTGATTTTTGGTGAATTTTTAAAATAAATTTTTAGAATTTAATTTATTAAATGCTGATCACATGGTTTCTTTTCTTTTTGTGATCCTTTAAATGTCACGTGCATAACAACGAATATATTTTTAGAAGCCATGTCTCATTAGCTCTTTAAATTTATCTTAGTTATAATTTGTCAAATTATTTATATTATGAATAAATTTTATGAACGTTGTGTTGCAGAAAATGACTGAAGTACTCTAAACTAACCAACCATGAACATAAACTCAATGGTTTCGCAATCAACATTTAAAAGATTTAAGACAAAGATAGACCTCATCATCAGCAGATCCATCACTATCATCTGACGGGTTACGGGGGTTTGCGTGTTGTATTGCTCTATAATGTAAACAAACCGTCCAAAGAGCTCCCACCATCCTCCCAGTTTCATTCCAAGATGTCTGTCATGAAACTCATAAAAATTCTAATACTTGTCAAGAATCAAGAAATATCGTTAAATTGTTGAGTTAATATTTTAATGGGTAGAAAATTGGGATATTTATATTCGGGACTATCTATGATTATTATAATACAATATGCGTTCTAAAACACAACCCGAAGTTAATTTGATATTGCGTATGCTTGAGTTAAATGTAATATTGAATAAGAATCCTTTAAGATGAGTTATTTTAGTTCAGTTGATTACTTTAAGATATCGTTATAAATTACTGAGTTAATATTTTAAGTGGTAGAAAATTGGGAAATTTACATTCGGGACTATCTATGATTATTATAATATAATATGCGTTCTAAAACACAACGTGAAGTTAATTTGATATTACGCATGCTTGAGTTAAACGTAATATTGAATAAGAATCCTTTAAGATGAGTTACTTTAGTTCAGTTGAATACTTGTTAACAACTTTAAAGTACCTTTAAATTGCTGAGTTAATGTTTTAAGTGATACAAAATTGAGAAATTTCTACTCGAGGTTACCGATGATTATTTTAATACAATCTGCGCTCTAAAATACACTAGGAAATTAATTTGATATTATGATTTGATATTATGTATGCTTGAGTTAAAATGTAATATTGAATCAATTAGAATCCGCTGAGTTTTGCTTACAGCAAAATTGCTTATATACACTAAAAGTATGTGTTTTTAAAATTAACAAATTATGCTATAATAAATTTTTATGATTTACAAATTTTAGTAGTCTAAAAAAAAAAAAACAGAAATGCCAGATCTTTGGCATTACATACCAAGAGTGTCTATAAAGATGTTTTTAAAAAGTCAATGTCGTAAGCCAAAACGACTCTATGTGGACTTTTTGAAAAGGTATGATACATGAAGAAACATCTTATACTGCATTTGTCCTTTTTTAAAAATTAATTTACGAAAAAAGGAAAATTATCTTTTATCCAACTGAAAATATTTTAATTCCCCTTTTCACAGTATAATTACAGCGTTGTTGCCAAAAATTAAAAAATTAAGTAGGAAAAAAGAATAAAAAACCACTTAACATGCATTGTAAACATTTTTCAGAAAATGTCTCGTTTTATTTCCAAGATTTTATTTGCAAATGAACAAATCCTCATCCGTAAATTCACAAGAGATTTAAGAGTACTTTTTTGCACCATCACAGTTAGCAGCTAAAAGATAAACTTGCATAGAATTTGAAAAAAAAAAAATATTGTAAGATCTAAAACAAGCGAGATCTTTTGCAAGAGCCTGCCTTTAAACATGCATTTTTTTAAAACTCAAACTTTGTGCTTCAAGGTTGTTCCTCGAACACAGTCATTTAAAGAGAAAGCTTTGAGACGGATTGCATAAGTGGAAAGTACTTAAATAAATTATTATTAGCTCTTTCGAAAGAATTTGGGCTTTTATTATACTTTGAGATATCCTAAAAGGCTATTTGCTATCCTTTGCCGAAGTAGTCTCCCTCTTGTTATGAAGAATACTTAAATAGATTTTAAAACTTTTCTCACGCGTGCATATTAAAGAGTTCCCCCCACCCCAATTTATTTGTGTATTAGTGTATTTGTGTAAAATTTGTGTATTAGTGCATTTATTTACTATCTAGCCGTTATGTTTTGACGGGTACCAACTAGTAATTTATTTAAGAAAGACGGACATTTGCCTATACACTGCTGGCGTAGACTGTTTAATCCCGTACTCAAAATTGCTTGCATCGTTGCATAAAGGGAGGTTATGAAGTCTAGAAAATAATTTGGGCTAGTCACCAGAATATTTATTTATTTAGAGAGAGAGAGTGAGTGAGAAAGAGAGAGATGCAAGATACATCTTTTTTAAAACTCCCTTTAAGAGTCAGTTTGTCACTAGAATTCGGTCGTCGTTTTCTAAATAGTCGTTTTCGACAATTCAAAGTCGCAGCAAGTTTTTTGTTGAATTTCCCATGCACAAACCTAATGCTTTCTGTGTTTCCACTATAGTGCGAACTGTACCCTTGTTAAATTCACAAACAGCTTCAATTATAGCACGCTTTACACGCTGTTTATTGACAAATATTTCTTTTGGACACTTTGCCCAAATCGTGCTGTGAAAACTTTCATTTGTATTTTGCAAACAACAAGCAAACAAGCAAAACTTACACATGGAAAAAAAAAAACTTTGGTGATGATTATGGTCAGAGCATAACAGATTCCTTTTCTTCTGCGTGGTTTTTTATTAAAACTATTGGGGTTACAGACGAGTAAAGCAATGTAAACAGTGGGGTGGGCGTGGCATTTAAAGGGTCGCCAGTGCACTTGAAATACTTAAAAGACTTTTTACTACATTTATATTTATCAGATCGTTCCAAAACTTCGCTCAGTTATACTAGATGTGTCAAACTACATTTTAAACAAAAATTGAAAAACGATGTCTTCATCGATTTTCGCCATTTGAAAGGTGCCAAGTCCCCTTAATTATATCGTTTTCTTTCCCATGGTTTAAGTCAAAATTTGGCCCATACAATTTTAGGATCTGGTGTTTGAGAGTGTAGTTTTGGTCATAAAATCGAAGAGCGTGGGACCGAAAGTCATTCTTAAGTGGGCGTCCATTAATTACGTGAGGCGACTTTGGCGATTTTTCGACCCCCTCCCCCCCACAGTGAGATGTCGTGAGATTTGGTTCGACCCCCTCCTCCCCACAGTGAGATGTCGTGAGATTTGGTTCGACCCCCTCCTCCCCCCCCCTAATCTCACGTGAGATTTTTCAAAATGCGTATTTTTAGTGTAAATACGTTAATCTATGCTCGATTGCGTTGGATTTATTTTAAAAAACATAATTTGCTTAATTATTTTTTATTTAAGACTACTAAGAACGTAGTCTAGAATCACAGTGAGAAAATCGAACAATAAAATACTTAAATAAGAACTACTAAAATTCGCAAAAGAATATTCATTCTAATTCAGTCCACGGGGACTCATGTGTGATCTCAAGAGTGACTACTTGAACTATTGTGAAGGATTTAGCCCTATTTTAGTGTAGAAACATGTTTTACTTAATATAACAAAGTTTTCTTGCAATTTTACACTGTTTCTTGCGGAAAAAAAATTACTTGATATTTGCCGAGACCACCCCCCTCTCCCTCACGTGAGACTGGGTGAGATTTGGCTCGACTCCCTCCCCCCACCCCCCTAAAAGTCTCACGTAATTAATGGACACCCCCTAAGCAGACTCTTTTTAACTACCCCCAAGTTAAACAATGCCCAGAACACCAAAAATATACTAGATCTGAGTCTTTCTTTCACTTCGCATTGAAGGCAGCGTTTAGAATTTCACAAGTAAAAAATGTGTAGGTTCTGAACATTAAAATTACAATTCCTTTGATATCGCAGTTAATAAATTTCAAGTAAAAGGTTTTTCCTGAAACTGTAGTAACATCAAACGACAATGTAAGTTTTGGAGCTGAGAACATAAAACTACGATCTTCTCTAGCGTTAGTCGATAGTATCGCTGGAAAAGATCACAGTTTTATGATAATAGGCCACGCCTCACAGGTTTCAGAGTGGATAAATGATAGAAGATGCTTGCGTCCTAACACAAATCTTACATAAATCAACTAGAGATGAGTGAGTGTGACTAAAGATTTATGTGATAAGTTATCGAAAATTATATTGGTTAAGTCTAGGTAAAATCTAGATTCATGATTGCTGGGTATTTTAGAGTTGCTTAATCTGTGCATTCATAACTCCTTTCACTAGGGTGTGTTTCATGTAATTTTATTATCTTAAAAGCTAACTAAAATTTTCCTCGCAATTCAGGTAAACTTCCTTTCCTTCGTAAGCTAAATTGACTCTACTTTGTCAGTGATCAGGAAAAAATTACAGTAATTTCCTTTTTAAAATTCTTTGCTCTCCAGCATACATGTCGGTTGTGCTTTACAGAGGAGTCCTTAGTAAGGTTGGAACCTTAGGTCCTTGGCCGCTGTAGACGCTTCTCTTTGCATAAGTAACCTCTTTTTCTGAGGATACTTATGCAAAGTTTACGTTTTGGACAATTTAATCAAAGTTTGTGAAGCTTTAACTTGTAACTTTATGAATGGAGAAGTTTCTACAGTAGTGAAGAGTTGTTATAGTACACTGAAATACGAGTAATTAATCGGAGGAGTATATTGGACTTCGTTCCTATAGTAATGTTCCGTTCCAATGAATACATTGGAACACTACAACGTAGGAATGGGCAGATTGTTGCCGTTAGCCTTTTTCTCCCCAAGAACCCACTTAACACTCATAGCATGTAGTGGTGGTCCGATGGCGTTAAAGTTTTAAATTAGCTTTCAGAGAGCAATTTGTAAATTTAAAGTATTACCATTTACTTAAATAGAAAATCATGTTCGATTACTTGTAATAGCAAAGCATATGTCTCTCTCTCTCTCTCTCTCTATATATATATATATATATATATATATACAGGTGGTTATCAAAATAATGGAAACACCTATCAATATTTGTGGTGTTTATGAATGTGCTTCGCATTCCTTAAAAAACAAGTCTGTCCACCGGTATTTTTTTATATAATATAGTGTATATATTAGTCTACTGTCATGTAGCAGTAATGAAGCTAAGGGCATCGTGCTTTTGGGGGAAACAGCGTAAAATGTCAAACCTTGCAGACCTTGAGAAAAGAGCAAATTGTTTGAGCCCGTTTAAATTGGAGTATCTGTTACTGTAACACCACAGGCTAATGGTTGCTTTTCGAGCTATGGTATCAAAAGTCATGATAGCATACAGTGTGCACGTAAAAACATCCTTTACCAAACTGATTAGGGGACGAAAGGGAGAGCTGAGTGAAAGAGACGGACGAGGTATTGAAGCGGATTGTGATACGAAGAAATAAAACAACTCCAACCAAAATGACCGAAGAGCTCAATCTGCATCTCCATGTTCCGATATCAACCATTAGAGGCAGAAGGCAACTTTACAAACAAAGCATTTAGGGAAGAGTAGCTATTCCCAAGCTATTTGTAATAGAGGAGATACAAAATATCGTCCACAATGGTACCACGAGCGCAAATACTTTTCGAGTAATATGTCAAGAATCGGCATTTGGTACGACGAATCATTGTTCCCATTGTTCCTCGCAACTAGACGTGCGTATGTATGGAGAACACTTACACAAGAGTAAGATCCTGGATGTCTCCTCTCAACTGTCAATCATGGAGGTAGTATCAGGGTTTGGGATGACATCTCATGGTTTCCATCAGGCCCTATATTGTAACCCTAAAAGGGAAATTGAATGGGGAGGATTATGTCGTAATTTTAGCTCACTAGTCCATCCTATGGTGCAAACATTGTTTCTCGCAGAAGATGGCGTTCTCCAGAATGATAATCCCCCTATACACACAGCTAAATCTAGCAAGTATTGGGTTGATGAGCAGGAAAAAAAAGTCAAATATCTTATCTTTCTCTGTACAATCTCCCCGACTATATATCATCGAACCACTGTGATCTGTATAAGCGGATAGAGCCAGGTATCGATATCCACCACAGCATCTCTACAGGAACTTTCATGATTTTTCCCTGGAGAATGGTATAATATATTCTTAACCACTATTCATGACTTGTATAATCCAGTTCCAAGGTGAATCAGGTGGTATTACATGGCAAAGGTGATCCTGGGCCGTATTAATAAAGGTTTTCATGATGTTTCTTAGTGTTTTCATTATTTTGACAACCACCTGTATGTATATATATATATATATATATATATATATATATATATATATATATATATATATATATATATATATATATATATATATATATATATATATATATATACTAGATAGAGATAGTACCCGCCAAAACTTGACGGCAAAATACAAATCGTTATAAAAGTACTATTAAGAGTAGCAATATTAAAAATACAATAATAAACAGAAATTAAAAACATTATCTTAGTAATAGAATGCTTTGCGAAGAATCACATGAAAGCCACATTTGAGCACATGAAAGCCACGTGTGTTGGCAGTTTAGAAATATTCAAATAACACTTTTAAAAATTTAAGAAAATTTTGCGGTTATGTTAGGTTTTCGCTTTGAAAAGCACGCTACCGTACAGACAGTTTTGAACATATCACTACGCATGCGTCGAGTTTGCAATTTCCGAAAATACTAAATTTGACATTATTGTAATATCTGGTTAATATATATATACAGGGTGTCCATAATTAAAGTCCCACTTTCAAAAGGCTGCAAAAAAAAAGAACCACTGGTCAGAATGACTTCAAATTTGAACTGAATATACTGGAAGAAGGGGGAAACGATTTGGCATAATAAAAAAAAGTTCCAAAATGTATCTGTAACCGGAAGCATTCATGATAGATACATACATACACAGAGCACGGCAACTATTAGGGGAATATATATATAATTATACAAACATACTTTTGAAATCTGAAGGTATATTTTTTAAAAAGTCTTTTGAACAAATATTCATCGGGCGGGCTCGAAGAAGTTAAATTTGCCCACTTTTTATTGATATTGCTATATAGCTTCATTAGATGAAGTATGAAACTGCAGAATAAGCTTTCATGCTCAAAATTTTAACGTGATATTTAACATTCATTCTATCATTGAAATCAAAATGATTCTGAACGTATCTCAGAGAAGTATTCAGCTAAATGAATTTAACTATTACGTTTAACACCCTCCGAATTTTTCAGTTTGCCTCAATTTTCTTGTCAAGTTGACAACCTGGCCATGACAGTCTACTTAAAGTGTGAGCATCTATCATATTTGTATGAACTTACAAACACCACGAAACTAACCTTATTTTGGCCAACAAAATTTTATCTCACCAAAACATTTTGCTATAAAATATCAACAATAAATATATTATTTTTACCACTTTTTATCCGAATAATATGTTGTTAGTTATAAAGGTGGTATAAGATTCTTTCTAAATTACTTTTATTTTTAGCGTAATGTACTTATTTTTAAAAGAAAGGTTTCTCCCTTAGTAAATCAACTGTTTGAGGAATAGGAAACAAACGACTTGATAAGCAGACACAGACTGTTAAAAATATAAACGTATACTTTTAAATTAATTTATACATTTAGCTAAAAGATGAAAAGATATTTTGTGAGGTTCCAATAAGATTTTACAGCTCTGACATTGTAAGGAAGCAATTCATAAAAGCTTCTTAGATTCCTTCATTGCATTTGATATTTAACCACGTGGCAAAATCTGATCCTCACACCTGAAATCCTATAAGTTGAAAAACCGTCTCTCATGAATACATATGGTTTGATATTAAACGTATTGAATTATTTCTTTTTATATCTCTGAGGAAATAAGTAGATTCAATTTTGATTATATCTAGGATTCTTGCAACTGCTTTTTAAATTTATATAACTTAACTCACGATAAAAAATTTAAAAAGTCTTGATGTTTGCTTTATGTTTCAGGTAGCTTTATCTGTTCTTTTATTTAAATATAATAAAAATTATGCAATAAAATTTTTTTCAAACCTTACGTAACCTAAAAACAAAAATTATCTTTACAGATTTTTCCCCATCCCACAATAGTTTGCTTCTACGTTTCAATAAGAAGAAAAAAAATGAACAAGAAAATCAAGCCAATCCTTCTAGCTATGACTCACAAATATTAATTAATCTTCAGACAGATAGTTGGTCCACAAGAAATGATTAATAACTTAATTGAAATTCCTTCTGTAAGATACACGGGAATTCCAAAGCCTCCGTTACGCATCATTGTTTCTTAGATCGAGGGGAAAATTCTAAGTAACCTATAACTGACATTCTATAGAAAAAAAAATCTGGAGGTGATTCATTTTAAGTTTTGAAAACTATTTTTTTTTCTTATACCTGCTGAACCGGATCACACGTAAATAAAGTACCTGGAAGGTAATAGAGTCTGTTTAAGTTCAATGTTCAGATGTTCTTAAATACAATGGGAAGAAAATCTGATAAACAATTCCACAGATTCCGTATCATCTTGAAATAGCATAGGTTGCCAACAATTTATTGACTCACTTAAAAAAAAATTTTTTTTTTAGATAAAAGTTTATCGTAAACAATTCTTACTCGTGGAAATGAAAATAAGAAGGATAATTATTGTGTCTGTCTTATGAACTATTTTCGCAAATTCTAAAAAAGTTCATGAGGTAGATTAAATCAGGTATGATACCAGAACAGAGGATCGTGATATAACTAGCATGACCTTTGAACCTCTTGTAAAATGCTGTAAACCCATATAAATAATTTTTCTTCAGGAGTAAAAATGCGAATCGTTATTTATATTTATGATTACGTTTAAAGCCGGCTTTAACTTTCCAGGCAAATCTCAAAACACCCTGAAGCAAATAATTTTTGCTAATAGTATTTTTCTAACTGAACAACGGCAATTGTATATATTTTAATTCTGTTAAACGCATCTGATGTATATAATTTTCCTATAAATTTTCAATGAAGTTTAGTTTTTAGTGAGTTATAACTTATCTCTTGCTTAAAAGATATACATAAAAAATCACTGATAAACAAACTTTAAAAGATATAAAAAATGGGAAAACTATGCTTTTGCTTTAAGGTGCAGAAAAACGGAATTCAAAACCATAAATCTTATGATGTGTAGCTAAGAAGATGGCTTAACCAAAATTCCCGGCATACTAGAATACAAAGTCAGGTGATCAGTACTTTTTGGAAATATTAACCTACTAGCTGAAAACCCGCACTTCGCTACGGAGTACATTCAAATTAAATACAACGGTCAATGTATGCAATTAATGCCAATATATATATATATATATATATATATATATATATATTTATAAAAAATCGTAAGGGATATTTTTATAGACAAAATAATGTAGAAGAAAATATTCAAATTAAATGTAATAGGACATACTAAAGAATACAGTACAGTTAATACAGTACAGTTAATACAGTACAGTTTGAGGAATATAATATCTTTTATTGTATTTTAATATTTTTTTGGATAATGCCCAAATCGTCTGCCGCATTAGTAAGAAAAAAAATTTTTTTTTGTCTATTTAGTTGTTATGCACGTGACGATAAATTTATTTAAAGTACCAGAAAAAGAAATCACGTGATCAGCATTTAATAAATTAAATTCTAAAAATGAATCTTTAAAAATTCCCCAAAAATCAGAAAATGGAGGTAAAGATTCCAAAAAGATTTCATTTTAAAGGAATTTTTGTGATCTTTCTCGTGATATAAATTTTATAACCCTCAAATTATTATTTTAAATGCAAACTTTAAAAAAAATTACAAAAACATCTTGAAAATTTAATTTAAAAAATCTAAGAAGAATTTTTCAAAAACCTTTCTTAGTGCACCCCTGCACTATAAGAAGATTCGCCATGCAAAATTTCAGCCCTTTAGGTCCAGTGGTTTGGTCTGTGCGTTGCATGTCAGTCAGTCAGTCAGTTACGGAACTGTTTTATATATATAGATTACATCTTTCTTTTTTTTTATAATTTCTCTGTGCTACTTATGATGGGTATTGATATCAAAGGGGATATGATAGGAAACCTAATGACATACTAATGTGTGCTCACATCTTTACAATTGCCCAAAATATCTACGGTAGACAATTTTTATGGAAAATTTTAAAATGTGATCCAATTTTACCTCCCTACTCAACAAAAAAGTTTTTGCAGCACAATTGCTAACATTAAGATTTTATAATTATTTGTAATTACCTATGATATCTAAATTTATATAATTTTTATTTACTTAGGAATTTAAAAATTAAAACTGTAGATAAATGTCTTTTTTTTAATATGTTGAAAATTTTAATGAATGGTGCAGGGCACAGGAGGGTGTTCCAGAAACTGTCTTTTGTCCATATCTATTTAAAAAAAAGTGTTTTTTTTTTTAACAAGACTGTTGGTCGTATTTGATAAACATAGTAAAATCAAGCTAAGACAAGTTTTAGAATTTATCTGAAATTTATACGGCATATTATGTATATTTGTGGTGCAATCAAGATTTTATGCATTTATGTTAAATTTTATAATGAGTATGATTAATAAAAAGAAACAGATTTACATGTATTCATTCAAATATAGAAACGAAAGATTTAATAAAAAATTGAGTGAAAATGTATCACTTGAAATATGACTAAGATAGCAAATTAAAAAAAAAACTTTTAAAACGACCTCTGTATCCCATTTGTTCACATTTAATATTTTAGTTTAATCGAAATATAACTGGCTCACCTGGTATTCATATCCAGAAATTTCTGTATATGTCCCTATCATTGGTCTACATCAGGGGTGTCAAACGTGCGGCCCGCGGACCGCATGCGACGAACATTTTTGCGGCCCGGCCAATATATTGGCACACAATAATATATAATAAAATAACCGACGCAGAATTATAATAAGATAGGAAGAATTCCTCAAATGCTTTTTTAATTATACTCTTTTTTTGCTATTATTAAACAAAATGCGTATATTTATGTTGAATATACTGTAATTAGGTAAATAAACATACGTTTCTATTAATATTGATTTTTTTTGCGGCCCACCTATAGTTAAACCTTGTTTGTTTGGCCCAAGTTAGCCTTTGAGTTTGACACCCCTGGTCTACATAGTCTCGCTTTGATCTTCATTTATAAGCCTTAATTGTTTTATTGATGGACAAAGTTAAAATCTTATTTGTGGCAACAACAATGATTCACCATAAATTTAGGAAAATGTGAAAGATATGTCTATGCTCAGATGGCAAAGTGTTATGAAAAACTTTCTTTAAATAGAGTTTTTCACATTCCGGATTCTCGTTCGCCGATATTTTCTATTTACTGTAACTACTGTCAGTAATAGACAATTATTTTTTTAAACATTGGTACCACGTTTTCTCATGTTAAAAAAATTACTGATTTCTCATAACATTTTGAATCTTAGAATTGCTGTCACTTAAATTTCTTATAGCATTTTGCCATGTGAGTACAGATGTGTAGAGCTTGGCCAAATGGCAGTCCTCAATACTCAGTTTCCAAATCTCTGAATTGCTGCTCATAAAAAAATCGTACAGCTATCATAATAAAATAAATAGATTTCTTATTGTACTGCATCATAATTTCTAACGAACAAAACAGCTACAGTTACATTTTGGTTTGGAAACATTTTGTTAGCATTACAGATTTTCTTAAAACATTTATAGTAACATTAAACTACCCACATTTCTACTTCTGACATATAAAAATTCTTTCACTTTGTGGTTTATATAATACGCAGATGAACTGTGACAAATTTTGCCCTTATAACTCCAAAATCCATAATCCTCATTTGTATAATTGCATACTTGTTGCCACTTTAATGTATGTCATTTAGAGTTCAGTAAAATACATTTATTTTATTTTTCCAATGCAGCAGGCACTTGCTACTTTAAAATACATATAATAAATATCGTAAATTTTCATAGTGTATTCATAGTAAAAATTTCCAATATTTATAAAAAAAAATTCAGACATTCAAAATATAATAAACCGTATATTCAACTAATGAATGTCATTTCAAATATTTCGATTTTAAAAAATATGACATGGTCATATCATACAAACCTTTGTCACGTTCAACAATAGTTTGGTGCGTTTTTCCGGTGAAAGCTATTTTGTGTACCGAGTTACCCTTAGCCCTATTGATCTTTAATCAATCAAAAGTAATCGATGACTTGACCACCAATGGAGGTAAAAATAGAATACGGTGCCCCCAATTATACGGATACAATACTGCATTAGCATTCAAGCAGACGAGAAGACCAACTTTGAAACCTACCGAAGTGAATGTAATTCTTAGAAAATCTCATGGTTTATTTTAGTACATACTATAATAATTGTAATAGTATCACAGGTATCATACGCCCTAAAAAGAATAAAGAGTTACTTTATTATCTTCTTTAACTGCCTTGGTCTATGTGAAGCAAAGTTATTTATATACACTGAATGGTCAATTTATTATGATAGTATGTGCGTGTATATGGATATTAGAAAAGATTAAAGAGCAGAAGAAAAATCTATTGTTTCAGTCGGTGGAAATGCGTCAAGAATTGAAACCACGAGGAGATTTTATTAATTTTAGCCAATAGGCTTAACTCTGTAAATGAGTAACAATTAAAAACAACTGTCATTTTCTCATATATCGCCACTTAGTAAATGAAACAAACAAACAAAAAAGCGTAGGGTTTCTGAGGAGATATTTCTAGCAATATCTCTGTGGCTAGACACAGCCCTAACTAAAAATTAAGTTAATTTAAAAAAATGGAGGAAAAATCCATGACCAATTTGAAGACACGTAAAGAGTCTAAACTAAGAGTGAAACGTCTCATCGTTGCCACTCCTGACGACTTAAGTTCTGAAACAGCACATGGAGCCAGCTGCAGAAGTGCCGCTGAGTAAGGGTCTGTTCACATAGAATCCGTCAGAGGTACTCGTATTGACATATTTTCAACCAATCACAAACTTTAACAGCTTCGTGGCTAATCGTTTGGAGGTTTGTAATTGGTTGAATATATTTCAATACGAGTAATGTTGACGCTGACAGATTCTATGTGAACAGGCCCTAAGACCACAATTGAAAAGATGGAAAGGAGTGAGTGAAGAGCTATGCATTAAGAAACAAATAGATTTAGAATGGAAGACTAAGTCATACAAGGAATGTATTAACATGAAATCAGACATAGGAAGACTAAAATATCAGAAAAATTAAAAGTAATAAAAAGAAAAAATAAATAAAATTTGATTTTATTAACTTATAAAATACATTTAAAGATTAAATTAATGAAGATACCATAAAGTTTTTTTTTTAAAGTTTAATGTAAATTTCATGAATTTATGGAAAGTTAAATATATCTATGATATGCTCTGTTAGATTTCTAGGGTAGAGGTTTGGTTGTAATCGTATACAACCATGCATTAAAAGTTTTTTTTGTTGTATTTTTGTTAGTTCTTTTTTATTCCAACTATAGGCAGCAAAAATAGGTAAATGGTTCATACAGAACTTCAGAGAAACTACCATGAACTTATATAAAATTAAAGTAATATATATATATATATATATATATATATATATATATATATATATATATATATATATATATATATATATATATATATATATATATATATATATATACAGGGAGATACAGAGATAATAACAAGAGAGAGAAAAGTAAGAATCAAGTGCACCCACAATACTACGTAAAAGGAAGAGTCGAAATAATATATGAGTACCTGACCAAAAATAATTGCAGGAACTACTTTTCCCTCCTCCTCCCCTATTTTTTTTTTTTTTTTTTAAAGAGAGCATGTAAGTATACCTTATTTTTTGAAGATACTTCCTTAACTTCAAACTCCCAGAAACCGCAGAATCTTTTGTTATTTTTAGTGTAATTAATTGCTTTCTTTCTGTGTAACCTGCTGTTGTTTCTTAGAAGAATATTTGAAATTCTAGAGCTTTATCAAAACATGGGTTACACATAGTTAAAATGAACTAAAAAATTTAATTTCTTAGGGAATTTCTAACTTTGAGTTCAATTTATTAATTATGCTGATGGTGGAACGTGAAAAATTTAGCTGCTGAAACATGTTTTATTTGTTCGATGCTATTATGTCAGCCATCTTACATTTCAATGATATTAACCACTAAATTAGGAAACTTTCACATTATATGATTCCCAAATTATAAATAGAAAGCTTTTAAATTATATTGAACATACTTCTCACCGACCAATAAATTTTTTTACCTTAATATGTAAGTTTTCTATGTGTTAATGTATTTCAATTTGAAACGACTGAAGAAAACAAAAATCAGCAAAATAATTTTACTACTCAGTTAAAACTTCCAAGTACTGTTTTATCAAATTCATCATAAAACCTTTTTCCCAACATTTGTAATGAAACTTTACTTGTGACCTGCGTTTTAACTGAAACTGAATTAGGAATGGCTGGTAGAAACACTGAATATATCTGCAAAAATTAATTTTTGCTTTTACACAAGGATCCTAAAAACATAGATAAAGCAAGAACTTTCTTTTAAAAATATTTCCTCTTTCATGAAATCTAACAAAATAGAGTGTAACGCAATTTGAATAGACTGCGTGACAGCGTTCGCATTTTTTAAGGTCATCATTGTTTACCTATTAAAGGACTGTTTTCAGACATAGTTGTTTGGAAGTAAAAGTTACTAAAATTTGAAGAAAAAAACATTATGAATCACTGCTTTATATTAATTGCATTGTTTCTAAAATAAATGAGATTACAATAAAATGCTTTTATTTACTTTTTTTACAATAAATCTTTTTTATATTCACATAAATCAAAAACTGAACCTCTGAAAGATAATTTCCTCATATAAAGATATAGCACTCTGTACACTGATCGAGACAAAATTCGATCTCATATTTTTTTCGGAAGTGCTATATTTCAAATTGAAAACCTGTTCTTCATACCTAGCTTATTTCTATTACCCTATCTTGCTTTAAATGCAAAAAAATAAATGTAAAAAATAGCACTCTGTACACTGATCGAGACAAAATTCAATCTCATATTTTTCTGCGGAAGTGATATATTTCAAATTGAAAACCTGTTCCTTATGCCCAATTTTATTTCTATTACCTTATCTTGTTTTAATTTTTTTTTAAAAATTTGTTATTTCATACCCAGAAAAATAAGAAAAAGGTATTTGTTCTTCTACTAAATATGAAAAAGTTTTCAATGGTTATTTAGTGTGAAAAAAAATTGTATCGTGCATTATCTCAGAATATTTTTTTAGAATAAAATACTTGGAAATAATTCTAGAGATCATGCGCTAAAAACTGTAACATGAGCAAACTTTGTAATGAAGTGTTACTTGTGGAGTATGAAAGCTATGAACGGTATTTCTTTACGTTTTGTGAATTCTCATTGATACAGGCTTCCTTACCCGTGTTATAGGAAATTCACGGATTTGCTTCCATGGAAATCGAAGTTTAACTCAAGTTGAAATAGAGGGTTAATTCGTGATAATCAATTAAGGCCAGTAGATTGTGGTGAACAGCTATAAACTAAAAGTGTTCTTCAAGCGCAAGCTTCAGCTTTTTTTCCAATATAAGCGTATAAAATCTATGAAAAGTTTCTTTACATTTAGTTCATTCCAATGATATGGGTCTTCATACCTATGCTATAGAAAATTCCTGGGCTCGCTTCCAGGTTGAAAAAAAAAATATCAACTCATTCTGAAATATAAGGTTAATTCAGGCTAATGAATTTGGGACAGTATAGACTGTGTTTAACAACCATACACCAAAAGTGATCTCCAGGAGAAAGTTTCAGCATTTTCCACAAAATTATGGAGATAACTAAAAGTGTCAAAGGGACTTTTTTAATACTTTAAGAAAAATTAAAGCGTGCATTTGTAGTAAATGTGAAGCTCAAATTTAGGAATGTTTTGCGGATTTTAAAAAGCATGAAAATTATGTTATTAAGCAAGACTGTCTTCTACGAACATGTTCTAATCAAATTTTCCTACCAGCGAAAGGAAATTTTAACCTTAGTTTATAAAAACAACTTATTTTTTTTAACTTTTGCAATATAAAAAAATTGACGAATAAAGAAAATAAAGTTCCCTTCCCTAACAGCAACATAGTCTACATGCATGATATACAGGGGCAGCAAATTCTATTCCTGTGATCCCATCGATTAGTGGTCAAGCTATTGACTGTACTTGAGTGATTAGCGATCAATGCTTCAACTGGGTGTGGAATCTTTTTCGCAAAACTCTCTTCCAAATAAGATGAAAGAAATGAACCTCATCTAGAAAATTAATCACGTTGGAAACAATTCAGCTGCGTGGATATTTTATTCGTGTTTTTCTCTATCGCTTTATACGCAGTGCTGCGGGGTCTTTGAGTAATATTAATCAGATACCAACGTCAGTAAGATATAGAATACTATTATGTGAGGGCTAGTACCCTCAGATGTTTAAGATGCTGCATGAAAATAAAAACTAGTTTATCTATGGTAATATATATATATATATATATATATATATATATATATATATATATAAGACAAAGTTGAAAGTGAAAAACCAGTATGAGCTTTAAATCTACTTGCAGCCAGGAACTAAAAACATGAAAAGATAAGTATTAAATTAAGCTATATACTTTAATATATTAATATAACCACAGCCACAGTGCATTACAAACAAATACAAGAAAATGACTAAAAACATAGGAGATATGTAATTATTCTTAAAAAGTATAATTTAATTATAAGAAAAGTTAACAAAGAGTTGAAGAATTACTTACTTAATTATACTACGCATACTGCTGCATGTTATAATAGTAAGTTAAATGAAATTAACAAGGATATCTTAGTGACCAAAGAAAAGTTAAAAAGGCTGAAAAGCCAATACATAAATTTAAATTAACATAGAACATATTAGTAAAGGACATATATATATAATCATCAATAAACCATTAATTATTGTAAATAAATTTAAGTACTTCACTACAGGAGAGAAAGAAATTAGAAGCATTTAAACACTTTTAAGCTCTTTGTAAACTTTGAGAGATATTCGAGTTCAAATATTTATACATACGTTGAAAATTATGAACACATTTACATTCTAATATTAAAAGTATTATTATAATTATTATTATTATTATCATTATTTGTTAAAGCATCGTGAAACGTTGTTATAGATCCAATATTTTTCCATTTTTGACATTCTCAGACATAGGAACTAATTGGCGACCTATTAACGTGCATCGTGAAACGTTGTTATAATTCCAATATTTTTCCCTTTTTGACATTCTTAGACATAGAAACTAATTGGCGACCTATTGTAACATTTTGGGGCAAAACAAAAGTTTTGGATTTTTAAACAAGAAGAATGTTTAAAGCTCCATTTGGATTCAAAAATGTTCGAAAAGTAAAACCAACTGACATTTTTCAAACAGGATGGATTTACAAGGCTATTTATTGTGCCATTGTTCTATAAATGTTGTTTTCAATTGAAAAGAAAATTTATCTTTTGGTTACTAAAACTTTGGTTACTAAAATTGTTAATCGTTATTTCTTCCGACCGTCTGCTGGAATCAGGGTTCGAATGGCATTAATTTCTAAACCTCAAAAGTGGTATTCTACCGAATATACTATCCCGGCGATGCGAGGAATTTTCATTTTGGGAATATAATTCTCATATTTCCCTCCTTTCTTTATTTGGTCACTGAAGCGGATTGTTTGCCTTACATATTATTTATCCGTTTGTCTTAATTTTTTCCATCAAACTAACTTTGTAGCACTCTGAGGCATGTTTTACCTTTGAAACGTTATTTTGACTTTTTTTATTTGATTATTTAACATGTGATCTAAATGTGATATTTATAGTGCAGGATAAATTATATATATATATATATATATATATATATATATATATATATATATATATATATATATATATATATATATGTGTGTGTGTGTGTGTGTAATTTCGATGTATAAATAAAATATTCTTTTATGAATATTAAATTTGAAGTCAGAGGCGATAATATTTTTATTCATGCGTTTACGGTCATACTACTTTTGTTAAACGGGAGTTGCTCATTGGAAGAAGATAAAAAATTAAATTGAAAGACGACTACAATTAAAAACATGTAAATAAACATAAAACAACAAAATTTGAAAATGCGTTTTTTAAATATTTATTTAATATCAATAACGAGAAGGTGTGTATAAGTGATAAGCCACTGTACAGAAAGAAAACAAAACCGTGACGAAAAGAAATTATACAAAATCTTAATTTTATGTTAAGTATGATGATATGTACTCGTATATAAAAATTAATTCTTGTAGGCTAAACTTGCAGCAGTAATTTTATTTAGACGTTTGTGGCTATACTAATTTGGTTGAAATGGGCACGATGACTCAGTTGGCAAGAGCAAGTAATCTGAAAGTCTCTGGTTCGATGCCCGTCGCTGCAAATCCATCGCCGTTCACACTAATGGCGGCTGGTGCACGTAAAATCAGTCGTGGCTGCAAAGTCCTCCAAGTTCTCAAATTTACCTCTGGAGGTGCGTCGTCAAGTGCTCCGGTCTAGGCTCTTGATTCGGTTCTAAATAACGAAACCGGTTTGTAAGGGGTAATGCTGGCCACCTATACGGTGCCTCCTTAAATAAATGGCCAGCATTCACAGCTACAAGTGTAATGGATTAAGTTCCAAAATTGCTATAAATAACAACAATTTTGTTGAACTCAAGCCTAAATATCGAATTTCATGGTTTAAAAGTATTAATAAATTCCGTCTATTCAACATTGATAAATTTAATATTAATGAATTTTTGAGGTATTTATAATCCAAACTTTATTTTGGGCCTTGGCCTGGGCTCCAGTTTCCATCTTCCCATTTACAGTACGATTCACCCATCTCTCAGCTGCCTTTATAGTAACTACACTCGGCTATCTTTGTAGATGATATAGGAACTCATTCATTTCTTTGTGATTATTTATTTTAAAGGAAAGTCATAATTACAGACACGAATTAGAAAACAAACCATTAAGAGTTACGAAAATGTGGGTATCAGTCTTATAGAAAAATAAGTAATGCAATGATTAAAACTTTCAATGCTGGGTGCAGAATTCTCTCCTAAAAGGCCCAAGTCCCATCGTACAGTTTGTGAGATAGAGATACCATCCGTTCGGCATAAATTGTGAGCAAGTCTGAAATAAGCAATTAAGAATTACGAAAACGTGGGTATAAAATAAGCCTCATAAAAAATTCAGAAGTGTAATGGTTAAAATTCTTTATACTGGGTGCAGAATCCTCTCCTTAAATACACCTCAAACGTTTTAGTGAAGATGAATAAGCAAACAAACGAAACATTAATGAGTAAATCCAAAAATGTGTCTTCTTAGAAATCCTCATAATTCTACTCGTAATGTTTGTGAGATAATGATACCATCCGTTTGGCATAAACTATGAGCGTGTCTGAATCAAAGCCTTAAGAATTACGAAAATATGGGTCTAAAGTAAGCCTCATAAACATTTTAGAAGAGCATGGTTTAAAATATTTAATGCTGGGTGTAGAATCCTCTCTATAAATGTACCTCAGACGTTTTAGTGAAGATGAATAAGCAAACAAACGAAACAATGAATAAATCCAAAAATGTATCATCTCAGAAATCCTCTGAAGTCTACTCGTAATGTTTGTGAGATAAAGATACAGTTCGTTTGGCTTAAACTGTGAGCATGTCTGAATTAAAGCCTTAAGAATTACGAAAATATGGATATAAAATAAGCCTCATAAACATTTTAGAAGAGCATGGTTTAAAATATTTAATGCCGGGCGTAGAATCCTCTCCTTAAATGCACCTCAAACGTTTAGGTGAAGATGAATAAACAAGCAAACCGAAAATTAATAAATAAATCCAGATGTCTCGTCTCAGAAATCCTCTGAAGTCTACTCGTACAGTTTGTGAGATAAAGATACCATCCGTTTGGCATAAATTGTGAGCATGTTCTCCCCCTCTCCCCCCTGCTTCTCTCCTGCTGGCTTCAAGATGGCTCCTCTGACAGACCTCTCTTATCTGCAGCTCTGGCTTCATTCCCATTGGCGGCGTGGTGGGGCCAAAAAACAAGCCGCTCACCAACCGCATTTCTCCGTGTGCGCCTCTCGAAAACTCAACAGGAAATGTCAGACTCAGATGTCAAGTTTTGAGGCACTTTTTTTTTTTTACCCATCTTGTTTTATTCTTATTCTGCTTTTTCTTTTTTTTTCCCCTTTAAGAAGGGGATGGTAGGATGAGGGTCTGAAAAGTGGAGATTCCTAAAAGCTGGCTCTCAGAAGTCTTCATTGTGCGGTGAAAGAAATTGATTTTTTTTCTTTTTTTTATGAGCATCATGGACATTTTAATTAAGTTTAAGTATGTAAAAGATGAAAAGTTTTGTCCAAAGTAACAAAAAAGTGGAGCAGAAACTTTCTGTGATCTTTAGGTATTCGTTTCTTTTGGCGATAAAAAACATCTTCCATTTATATTCACATACATGCATACATTCATGTATAAATACACATGATTTTAAATATGTATATGCACATATATTAATACATACACAGCATATATATATATATATATATATATATATATATATATATATTATATACATATATATATATACATATATACATATCTATCTATCTATCTATATATATATATATATATATATATATATATATATATATATATATATATATATGTATGTATAATGTGTATGTGTAAGGAAAACATTCACACAATTAGAAATCTATAATATGTAGGGACGTGCATAGTGTACGTAAATGTAATCTAACTGACTTCGAGGTCGAGTTAGATTATATGTTGAAAAGGGGGTCGTTTTCTTTGATGAATATCATCATTATTAGGTGTCAAAGGATGTACAAAATTGACAAAAAGAAAGTTGATTTCACGCGTATGAAATATATCACATAAAAATAATTTATGCATGACTGTTATAAGAATATAATTAAAATCCACACATTAGGCTCCTCATTTATCAAGCTCTCCTAGAAAATTTGACACTTAAATTCATTAAGGACTTTTTATGTTAAAACATTTTAAGGAAATGTTTTAATACTTGCTACATATATTTTTGTTTTATCCTTTCATTGATCTATAAATAGCATACAGGTCTTTTTCTGACGTTCTAGCAGTCAAAACTATACAGCACTATGCTGGAGTATAAAATAAATATGACGCTATAATATCCAGTGTATTTGTGCATTGAATACTGCAACATTTGCATCTTACTTTCTTTCATATCTTGAATCAATTGTGTTTAGTGTACGTTTGTCTCTTACGGGGAACAATTCGTTCAGATTTGAAATAATTTGCAATTCATTGAATTTCAAATTTGCTCATCTTTGCTCTCCCACCATCCGATACAAAAGAGAGAGAGAGAAAGGGAGAGAATCTGGAAAATTATCAATTAAGAAATATTTTATGATAACTGTCGGAAAATTTTAAGTATTGTGCATGCAAAGTAAGTGCATTAATTTTATGTTTTCTGTAAATGCAGTAAGCGTGTAGTCCAATGATTCCTGTCTAAGACTCAAAATCTCTTTCCTGAGAATCCGCGGACAGAATTAAAAAAATAAAATAAGTCATAAAAGTGGGAAAATTTTCCAGTTAAAAAACACAATAGATAATGGTAGTTGCAACATACAAACGATTGTGTGTTGCAACAAATATTTGAACAGACATATTGTCTGTAAAAGGAAACGAAATTTTTCTTCGAGCGGACATTTCACCTTTTTTGGTTAAGTAAGGAATTCAAAATAAAATTTCTGTTTAAACTCTCTTGAATAAGTCTCACCATACAAATCTTATAATCGTAATCGACTTCTAGTATCATAAGAACAATAACCGCATGAGACATCTGATATTTCTTATAAGAAAGGAAATTGATTTATCATTCGCATTAAGATGAACAATATTCTTTACATTCATTGAACGAGATGAACAAAAGACAAACACACGTTTTAAAGTATTTCATAATATTTTTCTCTTTCTAGGATATCACTTTTTCTCCTTTTAGCTAAAGTAAAGGTAGAATTTAAGGGACTTTGAGGTAAATTAAAAGCTTGCACACAGTATTAAAAACAGAAAAAGAAGTAGTTTTTAGTTGATACGCTTCCATTTTCAAAGCATGATTACTACTGAAGTCCATCATCCCTTTAGTTTAATCTATATATGAAAGAAGAAAATCATACATTCTACTTCAACTTAAGGTATATATATATATATATATATATATATATATATATATATATATATATATATATATATATATATATATATATATATATATATATATATATATATATATATATATATATATATCTGACTATAATTTTAATATTGTTAAATTTCAAAATTATCTAACATGTTTACATAAATCTGTTTTTAATAACATTATTGTAAATCAGTTAGTTCGTATAAATAGGCTATGTTCTAAAGGCAATAGGATTAAGCATATTATAGACTTGAAAGCTGTGCTAACTCGGAATAATTACCCAGTAAGTCTATCCAAAAACATAATTGGTTGTTTTTGTTTTAATGAATAGTTTGTTCTGTTGCATTAATATGATAAACATAACAATAGGTTAAAATAGAAAAAATAACTACTAAAAATAAAAATAAAAATCATAAGTAAAAATAAAAATGATAATAAAATTAACTCTTAGTAGTAAAAATAATAAAAAACTAAATAATTAAGGGAATAATAGTCCTAAAATACGGTAACCTAAGTAAGTTTGTAACTGAAAATCCACTACCTCAATGGTTGCAAGTTTTGTGACATCAGTCATCTTGCGGTTACAAGTTCTTAACTTCCACTCTGACTAGCGCCAGGCTTGGTGTTCTTTGGTTAAGTACTTTTATTCAAACTTAATTCAATAATCAATTCTTCTGTTAATAATGGATTGTACGGTGTCTGAGTGTGTTTATTTTATAGATCATACTCATCGGAAACAATCCATTGGTTTTTAGACAGTATTGACACCGCTGATGAAGAAATGCTGTCAAAAACTTTATTTATACTTTTCTTTTCATGTTGATTGTTCCTGGCTGCAAGTAGCTTTAGAGCTATTACTGGTTTTCTCTTTCATCTTATTCTTATATATATATATATATATATATATATATATATATATATATATATATATATATATATATATATATATATATATATATGATCTTAAAGTTACATACGTTATGAAACGTACAGTGCTAAAGAATTAGATATGAACAAATTATCAGCTCTGTGAATGTAGATTAGTACATATATTAAACTCATAATATATCTGGACATGAATACCATATTTATCCCTACGAAAAGGGGTTACGCTAACTTTGTAGCCTGTAAGATCACGTAATAGGTGGTTTGTAGATCCTAAAGGCTATATGTGTAAGTAAATCCTGAGACCCTTCTTTTAACGGTGGTATATACACGCTAAACACTTTGTACCATTAAAACGAGAAAAGTACTTTCTTAAGAATCTTTTATAGAAGTGATTAAATTTTTAATCACTCATTCGATAAATTAATGTTTTCGTTATTTATTTTAACATAGACAATAAATATTTAATTTTTAAAATAAATTTAAAACAAAAAAATTTAAATTAATTTTTGCTTAACTCCGTCGTCTCATTATGACAAGTATCTCTCGTCATGTTTCACTTACGCCAAAATATACGATGACGGGACACTCGTCATAAGATTTGATGTATTATTTTAAAGTTAAACATGCCAAAGTATGATCTTTTTAGATTAATTATTAGTAGAGTTGATTTCAATGTTCGTTGACGTTCTATATGTAGCGATACACCAACTCAGTTACAGAGTAAAACTGCGGAACAATTTCTCGAACACGTCCCAGCCATTAAGAAGAAACAACATATGCTAGCCTAAGGAGGTATGTATACAGCAGACATGATAATAGCGGGGAAACTAGTTGGCAATATAAACTATGCCAGATACCATTGCATTTACCACAATGTTTCTTATTATTGTAATTTTGAATTCTTCTCTCTTTATCCCGGTTAGAACGATTCGAAATAACATACTTTTTATCTATACATATAAAATAGTTCCTTAACTGACTGACTGACTGACTGACAGATAACGGAAAGACAAAACCGCTAGATCTAAAAGGCTGAAATTTTCCATGGAGATTTTTCTTGTAGTGTAGGGACGTACTAAGTAGGGGTGCACTAAGAAAGATTTTTGAAAAATTCTTCTTAGATTTTTTAAAATTAAATTTTTAAGCTGTTTTTGTAATTTTTTAAAGTTTGCATTTAAAATAATAATTTGAGGGTTAAAAAATTTATATCACTATAAAGATCATAAAAATTCATTGGAAATGAATTCTTTTTCAAATCTTTACCACCATTTTCTGATTTTTAGTGAATTTTTAAAGATTAATTTTTAGAATTTAATTTATTAAATGCTGATCACGTGGTTTCTTTTCTTTTAATTTTGTGCATAATAACGAAATAGACAAAAACATATTTTTTTCTTGCTAATGCGGCAGACGATTGGAAATTATCCAAAAAAATATTAAAATACAGTAAAAGAAATGTTCTTCAAACTGTACTATATTAACTGTACTATATTCTTTAGTATGTTCTTTTAGATTTAATTTGAATATTTTTAAAGATTAATTTTAGAATTTAATTTATTAAAGGCTGATCACGTGATTTCTTTTTCTGGTGCTTTAAATTAATTCATCGTCACGTGCATAACAGCGAAATAGACAAAAAAAAATTTCTTGCTAATACGGCAGACGATTAGAAATTATCACCCAAAAAAATTAAAATACAGTAAAAAATATGTTCCTCAAACTGTACTATATTCTTTAGTATGTTCTATTAGATTTAATTTGAATTTTTTCTTCTACATTATTTTGTCTATAAAAATATCCGTTACGATTTTTTAATAAATATATTTTTTCGTTTTTTTTTTACATCAATTGCATACATTGATCGTTGTATTCATTATAAATATATTTATACATATTTTTGGCATTAATTGCAAACATTAACCATTGTATTTAATTTGAATGTACTCCGTAGTGAAGTACGGGTTTTCAGCTAGTCTATACATATAAAACAGTTCCGTAACTGACTGACAGATGACGCAGAGACCAAACCGCTGTACCTAAAAGGCTGAAATTTTGCATGGAGATTCGTCTTATAATGTAGGGGTGCACTAAGAAAGATTTTTTAAAAATTCTCCTTAGATTTTTTTAAATTAAATTTTTAAGCTATTTTTGTAACTTCTTTAAAGTTTGCATTTAAAATAATAATCTGAGGGTTATAAAATTTATATAACGAGAACGATCATAAAAATTCCTTTAAAATGCATACTTTTTCTAATCTTTACCTCCCATTTCTTATTTTTGGTGAATTTTTAAAGATTCATTTTTAGAATTTAATTTATTAAATTCTGATCACGTAGTTTCTTTTCTTTTTGTGATACTTTAAACTAATTTTGCATCACGTGCATATCAACGAAATAGACAAAAGAATTTTTTTTTCTTGTTAATGAGGCAGACGATTGGACATTATCCAAAAAAATATTAAAATACAGTAAAAGAAATGTTCTTCAAACTGTACTATATTAACTGTACTATATTCTTTAGTATGTTCTTTTAGATTTAATTTGAATATTTTTTCTACATTATTTTGTCTATAAAAATATCCGTTACGATTTTTTTACAGAAATATACATTTTTTTGGCATTAATTGCATACATTGACCGTTGTATTTAATTTGAATGTACTCCGTAGCGAAGCACAGGTATTCAGCTAGTTTACTGATAAATATACTTTTTTTTCTATGGCGCTGTGTAAATAAAGGTACGCAGCAAAACTGAATAGTACAAATTTGTTAAAAAAATTGCAACTCAAGAGGTCAAAGTTTTAAATATTTAAAAAAAAACTCATGTAAATATCCAAACTTATATTTACAATATTTTTGTATGAAAAGTCCTTAGGGGAATGAAGCCCAAAAGCATAATATCAGCATAATAAAGACTGTCAAGTGGGTAAAGTACAGTGTGTACATGAATGAATTTTACCAACTTTGCAGGGTTATTGAAAGAAAACTAAACAAAGTACAAACTTGCTGTTTTTTCTTCCTGGGGCTACATCAAACATCAGGTGTTTTTCCACCGCTACCAAATGACGTTGACGAACTTAAGACACGCATATCTGTAGTCTTTCAAACCCAGACATGCTGAAAAGAGTGTGGGATGAGTTATTGTACCACCTCGATATCCTTAGTGTTACTAAAGGGCCTCACATTGAACACTTATGACTGTAACGAATTTAAACTTTCAACTGTTATTTTTGATTTCCGATGAACAGAAAGTTTGTACTTTATTTAGTTTTCTTTCAATAGCCCTGCAAAGTTGGGATATTCATTTATGTACACACTGTAGTGTAGTCTATATATATAAAACAGTTCCGTAACTGACAGACTCACTGACTGACAGATAACGCACAGACCAAACCGTTGGACCTAAAGGGCTGAAATTTTGCATGGCGATTCTTCTTATAATGTGGAGGTGCACTAAGAAAGATTTTTGAAAAATTCTTCTTAGATTTTTTTAAAATTAAATTTTTAAGCTGCTTTAGTAACTTATTTTAAGTTTGCATTTAAAATAATAATTTGAGGGCTATAAAATTTATATCACGCGAAAGATGATAAAAATTTCTTTAAAATGAAATCTTTTTCGAATCTTTACCTTCCTTTTCTGATTTTTGGTGAATTTTTAAAAATTAATTTTTAGAATTTAATTTATTAAATTCTGATCACGTGATTTCTTTTTCTGATACTTTAAATAAATTTATCGTCATATACATATCAACGAAATAGACAAAAAAATATTTTTTTTCTTGCTAATGTGGTAGACGATTGGACATTAAACTCCAAAAAAATATTAAAATACAGTAAAAAGTATGTTCCTCAAAGAAGAAGAATTTATTTCGAAGAGAAGAGTTTATTTCGAAAGGGCTTGAAATGTTAATCACTATTTCAAATGAATGCGCTAATCCTTTTTATTATATCAGTACTCAAATATAATAGTTTGTTAATATTAATTCTGATTTATTTCAATTGGTATCTCTCCCTGTACTATATTAATTGTACTATATTCTTTAGTATGCCCTATTAGATTTAATTTGAATATTTTCTTCTACATTATTTTGTTTATAAAAATATCCCTTACGATTTTTTTTTAGAAATATATTTTTTTTACATCAATTATATACATTGATCGTCGTATTTCTTATAAATAAATGCATATATATATATATATATATATATATATATATATATATATATATATATATATATATTTATTTATTTATTTATTTATTTTGGCATTAATTGCATACATTGACCGTTGTATTTAATTTGAACGTACTCCGTAGCGAAGTGCGGGTTTTCAGCTAGTATAAAATACCTCTAACGGACAAATTACACTCTTTACAAAAGTTATATAATCTACACATTAAAAGTTTTACTTTAAAATCTGTATTGATATTTTTCTTGCATTAAGTTTGTAGAATTTATAAATAACGTCTTCATAACCTAACTCTTGCACTTCTAAAAATATTATAAAAATATTTTATATATATATATATATATATATATATATATATATATATATATATATATATCTTTCAGGTTGATGAATTGTGCTGGTGTTGTCAGGTTTAGTAATGTTTTTATTTAAAATATTGCAGATTACGGTTGAGCAGCGTAGCGCCATAGTAAGTTTGCCATTGTATATTAGTTTGATTTCGTGTTATACTTTTGTAAACAAACACACACACACACACACACACACACACACATATATATATATATATATATATATATATATATATATATATATATATATATACTTCTAATGACGATAAAAGGACTTTTTTTCAATAAAACAACTGTACATTGCGAATTCATAATGACAAAATCTGCTATGCAACTAATAATGAGATCCTATATTTTTCCGAGGCCCCTAGATTTAGGAGGTCCTAAAACGCAACTAGTTCACTTATGCAGTTATATACCTCTGGTAATTCATTTCCTATAAATGCAGTATGTGTGTAGTCCAGTTCCTCCTAGTTTAAGTTTCAATTTTTTTTTAATTTTATTTTTTTTTATTAATATTTTTTTCGGCAAGGAATCACGGGAGAGAATTTTTTTTTTTTTAAGGAAGAAAAGAAATTGTTAAAGATTTAAAAATGTTCAGTGGTTTAAATAACAATAACTCTTTAAAAAACACAATACATAATGGTTATTGCAGCATAAAAACTATTGTGTGTTGCAACCAATATTTGAACAAGCGTACTGTCTGTAAAAGAGGATGAAATTATCCTTCGTTCTGAAAAATACCCCTTTGTTGGTTGAAAAAGATATTCAAAATAAAATTTATATTAAACTTTCATGCTTCAGTCTCACCACACAAATTGTGTAATCGTAAAAGACCGTTAGATTCTGTAGATTGCACTTTAAAAGCATCTGGTGAAAAGACGCTTTTATAAGTGCAATATCTGTAAGCAGAGTTCATTTTCCCCTGCGTATGAAGTTGTCATTTTTACTTGTTAAGAACGCTCAGTTTATTTATTGAGATATTCACTACATGTTATGTTTAGAGAATAATGAATAAGAACTGTAAAGACTGTACGAAAAGGGTTGAAGGACTGTTGCAAACCTATATTTCACAGCATATACTCTACACGCAGTCGACCGGAGCGTGAGAACTGGGAGTAGATGCTGTATAACAAAAGGTAGTATAATGCACTCAGAGGCAACTCGCTTTGTATTATTTCGGGTACTGCCATTGTACCAACGCGTTGCCTTATTACTGAAGGTCACTTGGAAAATCAAATCAAGAAGAGGAGATTTAAAATGCCCCAATATTAGAAACCTTATTATACCAAGATTTCATTTATTTCTTGATTCATCTGTGTAAATGCATTTACCCTGTTGAATATTACCAGAACAAAGTAAGCTTGTATAAAATTTTTATTATCAGTATCTGTTAGAAAATATATATATTTAAGTTGCTAAGCCGACTTTTTGGGCAGTCCGTGACAGAAAACTACTGCATCGATTTACTTCATTTTGGTCTTAAACGGAAGATTGTAATCTGTAGATTTGTTAAATTTGGCTTTTGTAACCACGATTTTTTTTTTAGTGATAACTTACAATTGAAAATTGATTTGTGCGCATGCTCAGTGGCATGTTTAAATCTGTCTTTAGAAACTCACTGTTTCTGCGCATGCTCAGTGATGATAAACACGTTTATTCCGAGAAGTCTCTCTAGATCTGCTATTTTTATTTTTATGATAATTATGTTTGTGAAATATAAGATTAAACCTGATGGAATGTGTTTATTTCGCACTGTTTAATTAGCTATAATTTACAATTTACAATTTAAAAAAATTGCTTTCTGCGCATGCTCAGTGACATTCTTAAATCTGGCTTTAGATATTCACTAAGAACGATGCCGCTTAAACACATTAATTTTTTTCTGCGCATTATTGTTATTTTCAACATTTGGAAATGATGTGTTGAGTATAATTTGTGTATTAGTACATTTATTTACTATCTAGCCGTCATGTTTTGACGGGTACCACCTAGTCTTTATATTTAAGTTGCTAAGCCGATTCTTTGGGCAGTCCGTGAGAGAAAACTACTGCATCAATTTATTTCATTTTGGTCTTAAACGAAATATTTTAATCTATAGATGTGTCAAATTTGGTTTTTGTAACCGTAATTTCTATAAATTAGCGATAATTTACAATAAAAAAATTGCTTTCTGCGTATGCTCAGTGACATGTTTAAATCTAGCTTTACATACTCACTGAGCCCGATGCCCCATAAACGCATTAATTTGTTTCTGCGCATACTCAGTGACATGTTTTAATCTGGCTTTAGATACTTACTAAGCACGAGCCCACATAAACACGCTAATTTGTTTATTCCGAGGAATCTCTCTATTTGGCAATGATATGTTGAGTATATTTTGTGTATTAGTACGTTTATTTACTATCCAACGTCATGTTTTGACGGTACCAACTAGCAATATTTATATTAGTATCAAGAGTCTGTTTCAAAAAGGGACATATATTTACGTACAGGTGTTTCGGATGTTTCAAATAGTTGAGAGTTATGATAGAGTTACGGTGACCCCTGACCAGGTCTCCACAACTGTCATAGTTGTATATCCGCTGGAATATACAGATATTCAAATATGAATACATATGTAGGGTCGGCCAAGGTCATTGTGGGCCCCGATTGCAGAATTTTTAACGAGGCCCTTCAAAAATATTAATATACATAGATTAAATGATAAAAATATAATATCCCCAGATCTTACCTTATACCCTATACCTTAGCTAATGCCTCTAATAAGCATTATTCCGTATCTTATAGTATATGTTATACCACTTCAGAAACCATAGGTGTTTTTTTTTCTCATTTTCTCATGGAATAGCAACTGTGGATACTATATGTGGACCTCATAAGTAGGTGATATTTAATTTAAGCCCTTTATCCATCAACAGCGTTAGGCTCAGAGGCCCAAAATCCATTTTGCATACATATTTAAATATACAAGGAAACTGAATTACAAATAACTGATCCTAGTTCACAAGATTTTCAAATCCTTACATATCTTGAACAACATATATACCCATGTAAGTACCATGTATCTTCATTGGTAGCACCATGGTACTTAAGGGGACAGTGGACTTTCAAAATTTTTAAATTTGTCCAAAAATTTGATTCTTTTGTTTTATTGAATTGTGAAACTACGGAAGAGTAGGGATGTGTTGCAAAAAAAATTTTTAATTTCTGTGATTACTTTCCTATTTATAGGCATTTGTTCTTAATTCAGATATTATGTGATTGCTAATAGCAATAACTTTAAATGTGTTTTTCTCAAAATAAAAATTTTCATGTCATACGAATATCCAAACTGCTCCAGGCGCATTTCTAATTATCGTATTGCTTTGAAATTTAAGTTTTATATACTTAACCATATATAAAATAAATCTTAGTGAAAATAATTATGCTTCGTAGCTCAGAATTTCTAAATTTTGTACTTGAAAAGATGATTTATAGGTATTTTGCGTAATAAAAAGGGTGTTTTCACTATTATTTTTTCTCTTTATATTTTTAATGAATGCTTAAAATAAGCAATAAGTTTCATTGTTAGTTCTATAAGGTATCCTGTAAATAAAAATTACCTTGTTATATGCAAAAGAAATGCGCATGGAACATTTTTAATTAGGCCAATTTTTGATATAATTAATAATTCTTAATTCATAAATTATAAATATTTCATCATTAAATTTTAACCACTTTTACATATCAATGGTACTAATCACATTAAAATTTCAAGCAAATCCATTCAAAACAAAAAAGTTAGGTTTGAAGGTCCACTATCCCCTTAATGAGCTAAAAAGCAAAATTTGTGAAACTATAGGCTGTAAATAATATTATTTAGTAAATACTGAGTGAACTACAATATGAAAATTTTTAAAAAAAAACCAAACGTGTGCTATTGGGAACAAAATATGTTCGTGTGATGAACATATAAAACACAGGTAAGAAAAACCAAGTCTTATAATATTGGCCACCTTTAATATTTTATTTATATTTTATTTGTTTAATTTCCCTTTTATCCCATTAAACTAAATGTAATATAAAAAATGACAATAAAAAAACACAAGCTAACTTAAACAGAACACCAGAAAATTCGAAAGCATTTAAAAATAATATATAATCTTAATTTTACATAAATGCCTTCAGAATTAGATATGCATTTATATTTATGTCTTTTCATAATATATATAGAGAATCTATGCTCACTTCTACCCAGACTTGGGTGTATATAATTTGAAGTAGCACTCTATTTGAATTATATACAAACACAGTTTATACATGAAATAATGTTTATTGAATTCGCTGCACATATAATTGGCTTTTACAGCAATAAGCATGCGTACTACTTGTACGGAATGTAAATACAGCTTTCAAGAACAATATATTTTTATACTCACGAACAGTAAGTCAAACCAGCAGTACTGCCACGTAAACTTCTGGCCCGCTAAGGGCTAGAGCAGGATAACACCTTTTCAACCTTAACAACAACTCCCTCTTTTCTTTTTCATTAATGACGCTGCGTGGTATTTATACTAAGCGCGTATGCCAAAATTAGCATATCTGAAGCAGCTTCTTTAATTCACTCAAAAGTTCGATTCTTGTGAATCGAATCTTGTGTATACCTTACACTGGCCTCCCTCGAAAAAAAAAATTAGGTAACTGAGGTCTGAACGGCTTCAGTTAACTAATTGAAAACGCGTGCTGGTCTGACTTTTTACATAATGGGTGGCAAAGCCAAAAACCTTCCACACGTTGTGTGGGGGAAAAACGCCACTACCATTTTACAAAACTAACCCCGAAGGGTCCAGGTGACACCATTACACAGTGGATTTGCAGAGTTGCGGATACTGGGCTGGCCAACTGCGCCCTAAAAAACCTATTTTAATTAAAAGTGACAACACAATTGCACAGCATGACATTTCTTGACTGTATCTGCTCTCCCCCAATTTATAATGTACATGTGTTATGATTTGCGAAGTTAGTATGTTAGTTGTTTGTTATCTGTAGTTAGTATGTATTTTTTTCACTACATGTCCCCTTCAAAAATTTATAAAACAATAGTATGCCGTTTTTTTTTTCAGTGGCTCACTCCTTCCCCTCAAAATGTTTACACAGTATATACAATGGGGAACTTCAAACCAATTTGGTTCGATTTTATTAAAGGGTGGGAGTTAGAATAAGAAAGTTGATACAAGACTTGTTCCTCATGAATGCAGCAACTTCACTGCACCAGTTTGTCCAATCCGCTGAACCTCTCTTGATGGTCGCAGTCCTAGTAAAGGGGTTCGTTGACCGTGTGGGCATCCTTCGTGCAGCAGGTCGTAGGTCCTGAGGCGCTGGTCCGGCTTGACGATGGACAGGAGGTCTCTTGGGAGGAGGCCAACCTTGCTGGGCGGCAGAAATCTTGCGTTCCCTGTACTTATGCAAAGGAGCTTTAAAATTGTCATTCTTCCTTTTTATAACCTTGTGTACTTATGTGTGCCACGTTCATCCTTAGATGGAGGTTTTGTAGTGCACACTTTACTTTTCTTCGTACTTTTGCTTGTATCGGTATTAGATTTTAATGCAGATTCTATTTTTTGAAACTTATACGCCGCCTTAATTACTTCAGTATTTGCAGTTTTAATGCTGGAACCTGAAGGCGCTTTTTCACGTTTTTTATCCCCCTTAACTTTAGTTTTATCCTCTTTTGACGAAAAAGTTTCTTTGAAACTTGCGACATCAGAATCGTTATCATTTAAATTCTTTAACACTGCTTCAGTTTTAGGAAGATTAAGCTTTTCGTACTCGTGCGTTTTATTGCAAACTTTCTCTATAACTTCCGAAGCATCAGCTAAACTACCTACAGTATAACTCTGTGTCAACTTTTCATCCTGATTCTCAGTATGGTTTTCATGTACTTTATTTAAAACCATATTATCAACCTGGCCTACAGCATCCTCATTCGGATGGAAACTTGAAATAATATCATCATTACCTAGCGAGTTCCTACTATCGTTTAAAGAATTTTTATTGTCGTCAACTAATAAGTATTCACTAACTTCCGTAACGCATACTTCGTCATCTACTAAATTTCCTTCATTAACAGATGTGTGAATATCATCTAAAATATCAGGTATAGCATCAATAATATCAGGTATAGCATTAATAATATCAGGTATAGCATTAATAGAAGTGTCCGATGATTTATTTTCTAAACCACTAGCATTAGTATCGGCCCTATTTTCAGAAATTTGTACTGGAATTACTTCATCATTCCAGCTAGATTCACTTTCTTTATAAGCCACAAAAATACCCTGACTTTCACTATTCTCAAAATAATGATTACTGCTCGGACAAAATAATACATTTGACCAAACAGTTTCAACAGGTTGAACCATATCATGTGAATCAACTTGCCAGTGCAAGTAAGGTGCTTCCCTATTATTTTCTTTAAGTGCACTAATTTCATTATAACGCCGTGCGCTTCTATTATTTTGCCTGCGGTACTGCTTACGCTGCTGGTTTGAAACTCGCGAAAAATTTTGGCGCGGCTGTATAAAACTTCTCGTACCTGAATGACGGTGAGGGGTAGCGAAGAAATGTCTATTGTCATATTTAGCTAAAGCTTGAAGGAGGGTAACCTTGCTTGTAATTGTTTGATTATCTAAAAAATCTTGAACACTTGGCTTCAAACGTTGGATAACTATCTTTAAGATTATCGCTTCCGTCAACTCTTCTAAATATTCCTCACACTTGGAAATCTTTTCTGTAGCAAAATCTAATGCAGACTGACCTTCACGTTGCCTTAGCGAATAAATTTCCGCTTCAATTTCACTTTGATTAAAGGTCTTTGGAAAAACGCTAAGAAACTGTTGCTTGAATGACAAATAGTCAAAAATCAGATTACTGCTTTTCATACACGTGTACCACTGATATGCACTACCTCTTAAAGCGGCTAGAGCAATTTTAAGTTTATCCCCTTCTGGGGTGCATTGTTGCTGAAAGTAATGCTCAATTTTCTTTAGGAATTGGCTTGAGGGGTCGCCATTGAATGTGGCTTCGAATGGCGCAATTTGCTGAACCATAATTACCCGAGGAAAATTTCCAGCAGGATTTTGTTCTACAACACTCATTTTAAAATAGTATATAAGTACTTGCAACAATTTTATCAATATAAGTACACAGTACACAGTTTTTAATTTCAATTATGTTGTTCGTTACAAATTTAACGCTAACTACCAGGGTATATATATTTTTCGGGCGCCAGTATAGAGATTCTATGCTCACTTCTACCCAGACTTGGGTGTATATAATTTGAAGTAGCACTCTATTTGAATTATATACAAACACAGTTTATACATGAAATAATGTTTATTGAATTCGCTGCACATATAATTGGCTTTTACAGCAATAAGCATGCGTACTACTTGTACGGAATGTAAATACAGCTTTCAAGAACAATATATTTTTATACTCACGAACAGTAAGTCAAACCAGCAGTACTGCCACGTAAACTTCTGGCCCGCTAAGGGCTAGAGCAGGATAACACCTTTTCAACCTTAACAACAACTCCCTCTTTTCTTTTTCATTAATGACGCTGCGTGGTATTTATACTAAGCGCGTATGCCAAAATTAGCATATCTGAAGCAGCTTCTTTAATTCACTCAAAAGTTCGATTCTTGTGAATCGAATCTTGTGTATACCTTACATATATTATCGAACCACAACAACGACAACAGTTATAATTACAGTTTGTCGTCGGACAAACCAGTTATCATAGTTTGTTAAACTTTTTTTTTTCTGTATGTTTAAGCTGTATAGGTACACTCGAAGTCAAACCAATGTGTCGACGTTCCTGCAATACGCCCATGTTAGCATCTGCGTGCACGTCAAATTTCGACATGTTTCATAAAGTTATTCAGGAAACGAATTAAACACACGACTTCATTAATTATTTGTTCATGACCGAGCAAGCCGGGAACGTGAGTTTTTCGCCGAGTTAATATTTTATTCTCACTAAAATTGTAAGTGATTATATTCCTCTTGGAGGAAGATAGGAAAACTGTGTTTGTTTAAAAAAAAAAAAAAAAAAGAAGCGTATTTAAAATGTATGAGGTAAAGGGCTGTGCTTACACTCTGTGTGTTGAACTTACGAAAATGTTTATAAGATCAGTTTTTTTTCTTTATTCAAAAATAAAATTTGTCGCTGGGAATGAGGTTATTTTTTTTTTAAACCAGACAAAATTTCTAAAGACTTTTCCATTAAATATACCAATTGAAACACTTCGTTATAAGTGTAGCATTTATTTAAATAAAAATTATATTTGAATAAAATAAAAAAGAGTAAAAAACTATCAGAAATACCAGGTAAACATAGATATGACTACTATTATTTCTAGTTTCTATAGAAAATTCCATTTAAAATTCCCAATCCCCCACGTGGTTTTTTTTTTTTTTTGGGGGGGGGGACAACCTTAGATTATGTGTTTTTTATTGCATATTCTCTCAGTAACTGCTAACAGCTTTAAACGGTATCCGAAAGGCTCGCTATATGTGCGTATTTGACAATTGTAAGCTCTTTGTACTCACAGTTAAAGTATCTTATTTCTGTAAAAGCTCCATTTGAACTTACTTTTGTATCTCACATGTGGTTCCCCCTTTATTTCATTCCCTCATATTTTCCGAGACGTTGAGAGCAATTTTTCATTTATTTTGTGCTCCCCAGAAAACATATCGGGTGAACATACGTGAAAAAGTGGAAATTTATTGAGCGGTGTGATTTCATGACTATAAGGCATTTTAGCATATTTTTAACGGTAATTCAAGCTTCCATAAACTGTAATATAAGAGGTAGAGGTGAATATGTGAAATTTTTGTTGGTGTATGCCATTCAAAAGAAACATATCAAAAACGATTTTGACTATGACAGCTGTATGAGCTTGCACGAGTTCAGTAAATAGCAATATTTAACAAAAGTGAATTAAAAACATGAAGTACACACGCGTTTTTGGCCAAGCGATACGGGTGTCTAAGTGTTATGTAGTTACTAAAGCTGCTAATATGTTCTCACTGGGAAAATAATAAAGAAATGGAATAATCTCAGTGGCATAGCGAGCATAACTGGCGCTCGGGGCACAATATCTTTTTGCCCCCCCCCATGGTGTTGGGGACCATTTGGTGCCCCTCCGCGAGTGGCGCTCGGGGCATGATAGACCCCTCTTGCCCCCCCCCCCTCGCTACACAACTGCATAATCTACCTGTCATAAACACGAGAACATAAAGAGTATTGTAACATAGTAAAGTTGCATGTTACAAGTTTCTTGATTATACATTTTTCTTACCAAATGTAAATTTTCTTTTCTTGCCCCCCTCCCCCCCAAAAAATGTTAAAATAAATGGTAATTTATTTCAGTCAGGTCCTACCGAACTTGGCCTAAGTTTCGTTTATCCATACTTAATTTTCTCCTCTTTAACAATTTTCCTAAGAGGAAAACTGAGGGCTTTGTCTAGCGCAAAATGTTGTATTTATACTACCGTGCAATGAAATCCTAAAAAAAAAAAAAAAAAAAAAAAAAACTCCAAGATAACAAACTATTTTATAGAATAATAAAAACATAAAAATTTAAGTTTTCTAAAGCATTATTCTGTCGTATTAATAGATTTTAGACTGATTTTAAATTAGTCCATTAAAAAATTATTTTGTAAGGACTGTAAAAGCAAATTAATTCATGTAATGAAGCCCAGAAATTTTTTTTTATCTTTTAAGTAAGGAATATTTATCACGTTGTAAATTATCATAAAGTGCGCTTGTAAGCGATCAGAAATTCTTATTCATTCACGATTTTATACTGAAATTGTCTTCAGTATTATTTTTTCGCTAGTCCATCTTCAATTTCGTAACAGATCATTTAGAACCACTTTTTGCCTGCACGTTAACGTACAAATGTTTCTCTACTTTGTACTTTATTTTCGGAGGGAACAAATAAACATTTCCACTCCCTCATTGCACTAGTCTTGACATGTTCAATAAATGCTGTCCAGTTACGTGACATTAAAGCAGTCTAAAAAAAATCTCTGCTAAGCATTTTTTTAAAAGTAAAAATGTGTTAGGATTCATTTACAGACAAAGAAATTCAAAACATTTGTCAAATACATCTTTTTACTAATAAAACGTGAAGGTATTTGAGAAACGTTTCCAGCGACCATTCAAATAACATAAATTACCAATTCAAAATCTATAGAAAAATCAACTTTATCTTCCTCATTAGGCATTTTAATCTGTAGTGTAACATATTTTATCATAACTGGTTAAAGTAACATCCGAATATTACAGAATGTTTAGCTAAATTTTTGAGAATTCGTTTTGATTCCCCTATTTCTGCTCCAAAATACTAGGGTAGATATGAACAGTAATTATAAATTTTCCCTTCATCTACGATTCTTCAATCTCCTTTTAAGTTGAAAGCGTACAAAATGCGATTCTTTATTCCTGTTCTTTAGGGAAAAAAATATCCGTGAAAATTTTAAAACACTTAATAATGGGGTATTAATGATACAAGAAAGAAGTTAAAATGATATGACCTAAAAGTAAAAACAGCTAAATACTAGTTTTAACAATACAGGAAAGAAAAAGAATTTGAATCCTTCCTTGACAGGAATGTGTTATAATTAGGGGTACGTAAATTCCGCATAAAAAATATCGACATTTCGCAAAAGGAAATTACAATATATAAAATTTTGCATTTATTCACAAATATATATATATACAGTCAAACCTCGCTAACTCGAACCTCGATTTCACGAATTTTTCGATATCTCGAAGAAAAAAAATTCCCTTCAAATTTCCTATGCACTCAATGTTAAAAAAACCTTGATTTGACGAATTTTTTTGGCTCATCCCTCGATAACTTGAATTTTTTTCCCATAAATGGAGAAGAAAATCTTTTCTACAAATAAAAAAATAATATCAAAAAAATTGAAATTTCTAAAAAAAGAAAAAAAAATAGAACACCTATTCAAAAATTACAGTGGTAAACTGATGAACTTTCAATCAAAGATAAAGCTGAATCTTTTGCAAAAGAATTTGGTTATTTAAATTTCAAAGGCAGTAATGGTTGGTTTGAAAATTAAAAAAAACAAAATAACGTTACATTTTTGAAAATGTGTGGTGAAAGTGATGCGGATGAAACTGGACTTTTTTTTAAAATGCACTCCAGACAAAAGCATGCTTCTAAAGGGTGAAGCATGTCATGGAGGGAAGAGGAGCAAAGAGCGTTTAATTTTATTGTTTTGCGTAAATATGAATGGAACAGAGAAGTTAAAACCGTTAATGATAGGGAAATCGAAAAAAAACCAAGGTGTTTCAGCGGGATAAAATCTTTTCCTTTGGATTACGAAGCTAACCGAAAAGTTTAGATGACATCTAACCTTTTTGAAAACTGGCTCAATAGTTTAAATAAAAAAAGAAAATAGAAAAGCGGAAAATTGTGCTTTTCGTTGATAATTGTACGGGGCACATACCATACCTAAAATGAAAAACGTAAGAATTGAATTCCTCCCCCCGAATACTACATCCAAACTTCAACCACTTGACCAGGGCATCATCCAAAGTTTCAAAGTAAAGTATCGTCATCAAGTGGTTAAAAAAATGTTGTCCGAAATGGAAGAAGGTGTTTTACCATCTGGTGCAAATATTCTACAAGCTATGCGAATGGCAGACAAAGCTTGGAACATTGTGTCTTCCTCTACGATAATGAATAGCTTTAAAAAGGCTGGATTCATAAAAGACCACGAAAGTACTCAGATAATCAACATCGACCACCCTGCTGAACACTGCGCCGAAAATGATTGAAACCGATTAACGAGACACATGCACCTCGATAACATGGAATTCGATGACTTTGTCGTCATAGATGATGCAGTAATGGTGTATGGTCAGTGAGAGGACAATGACATCATCAGTCACACGAAAGCTTCTTGTGTATATCAGAAGAGGGTGAGAAAGAAATTCGAAATTCGCCACCAAATGTGACAAACAAAGAACCACTATTTGCAGTGGACACTTTGATAAGATATGTTGAAAGTCAGCCAAAATATGTCAGAGGACACAAGCCATTGTCCACTTAGAAAGCGTAATAGATAAAATTCCATACTCTTCTCTGAAGCAAACAACAATAGAATCTTTTTTCTAATAATTTTGTAAATAGTGTTTATTAAAATAAAAAAAATAGATTACTTTTTAAAAAGGTATGTAAAAAAACTTTTTTTCTCTATTCTGCTATCGATAATATGTGATTTTCGATATTTCGAATTTTTTTGTCTCTCCCTTCAAGTTCGAGATATCGAGGTTTGACTGTATTATAAATTTTGCATTTACTGAAAAAAATCACAATTTTACTTACTTGATTTGGTAAGTATCAAAATTCTTAGTTAAAAGCTAAAGTTGTAGTAGTCTTCACATTCTCTTCCTTAAGTCTTTAACAATAAGTAATATGCAAACTTTGAGAGTGAGATCTCTCAGTTAAAGACCGTGGAGGGTCTTAGATAAGCAATTATGTTAATAAATTATTACTATTATTACCTAATTTTGCTTAAAAAGCCATTTATCACCGAGTTTCCACCGAAAAGTAGTAAAATTTAGCATTTATTCGCATCTATTTCGTAAATACGAAAATTGCGTATCCCTAGTTGTAATACATACGTTTTTCTGCTTCCGTTTAAACTAACTTAAATTTCCTACGAGTATTCTGCATCTGGAGCTCCCACTACGCAAATTATAGCTTTAAGTACAGGTAAACTGTTCTTGCACCCTGTGCATTTTAATAATGCATGCTACTCCTTTTAATAATGCATGTTGCGCATGTTTAGTGATTAAATTTTACAAGCGTTAAATTTCTACAAGACGCATGCATTTGTAATAAATTCACCGAAATTGTCCATCAAATCTCATTCTTAGCACTTTCTCAATCCCTGAATTCCACTTTACATCTCTCTGAGCATAACTCATGCGTATTTACAATTTGCCCCAGAAGGAAAACTTCCGTTCCTCAGACGTCGCATAAGAAACATTAGAGGGAGTGATGGATTGCTTATCATTCATGAAACTCCAACTTACAGACACAATTTCTTTAAGAATATATTTTACAGCACAGAAAATCCAAGTAAAGATTATTTTTCGAGTCAAATGCTATCGATCATTCCGAGAGCTGACTTTAAAAGGAAAATTTTGTTGCGCGATACTCTCTAAATTTATTTATTCCTACAGAAACGGCTATCGAAATTATTTAATCATGATGAAACCAAGAGAATGGGGCTGTATTAAAGAGAACAGGCTGTATCAGTTCAATAAGGTTTTAATCGATTTAAGTCTTACGGTAATCAGCATCAATGCACGATTCAGATTTGTATTGGTTTAAAATTGGTCAATAAAATTTGTAAATTAAGCAAATTCCTAAGCAATTTTTTTAAAATTTTACTTAAGGTAAAATATATATGTCCGTCAGTTAAAGTTTTTACGTTACAGAGATTTTTCACGTGAATTTTGAATTGCAACGTTAAGATATTTTGTAACAAAAACTGAATATCAGAATTATTTTACATATTCCAGTGGAATATGATTACATATATTTTAGAAAGACCCTTTCTTTAAAAATAATCTCATGTATAGTTTTTGTTTTATCTCCGGATTAAGTCAATTTTTGCCTGAAATATTATTTTGTTTAAAGATAACATTGTGAAAGATCCTACGTATATTTTTACTGAAGACAAGGAATTTTTTAATTTGATTACTTTTAAAATAGATTTCTGTTTACTATGCTCACACTTCATGTAATATAAACACATAATTGATGTAAATAAATGAAAAAAATGAGAATGAAAGAAGTGTTAGAGTAAACAGAGACATACGCACACACAAAAAAAAATAAATCACAAAGAATGCACTGTAATTAACCAACATGCATTGTTTCAAAACGAGGCATCAGTGCACAAGTTAAATAGAAATGTTGGGTCAGAATCCTAGTATTGACTAATCATACCCATAAGGATATATTTATTATTAACTTTAATATAATGATGACAACATGTATTCATGTTTTATTAAGTAGCTGACAAATTATTATTTATTTCAACTGCGAATAAAGGTAAATTATTGTTTCACCATGTTAAAGAAATACTATTTTTTTTCTTGCTCTGTATATAACTTTATTTTCTGTATTTGCTGCTCAAACAATTTAACTGTTCAAAGAATCTAAATTGAAGTGATGATTTTTAACAGGAAGTTAAGTTGTTAGCTATGAATGTAAGGCTCTAAAGTCCAGTCCAAAAAGTACAAATCCTAGACATACGAGTAAAGTATTTAAAACCCGTGACTTTTAGAACTGATGAACTTTAAGTCATTGATGAAACTGAATTTTCGACCATTTAAGAAAATTTCCTCATTTAAATGTTTATTCCAGTATATCTGTTATGAACGCCAAAAAAACTCCTAATTTTAGTGGCTAAAGTTTCCTTTAAGCAAAGGTCCAAGGTAAACAAGGCCCATTGTTAAGTGTTTCAATAATCTGTTCTGAAAATTCTTCGAATTTTCTTATCACTTGTAAATTTTATTCAAAGAAGGTGACCCAAACAGGAATTTTAACCAAGGTGGTCTTGAAGTCATAGACAGGATCGTGTCCACGTTCAAAAGCCTTCCAAGCGGGCACCTACCTAGCCGGTGGTCCCTTCTTCAGTGCAGGGTGCTGAATGTACGGAGTGAGAATCAATGAAGGGGAATTTATATCCCTTGGGTGTCTTTCATCACGGCGTCTTTCTTCGTCCAGACACTAGGGTCTTGTGTAGCCTAATTCATGTTAACACAAGCGTAAGAATTTTCGGTTGCGGGAAAAACAAACATTAAGAGTGGACCATTTCAATCGGGAATGGGTGCAAAGCAAGAGTGTGAAACGCGGAATTTCATATTGTTGTCATCAATAGCAGAGCGATAAAGTTCATTTTGGGCAAACATGGGATTATGTAGGGTAGTGTTACCTACCTGTCTTTACTCTAATGGGTGGTCTAGAAACTCTCTTTAAATTACAATAGTAGAAGTTTGCGAACTCGGATAAAGCTAGCCAATCAGAAAAAAATTGAGAACAGAAATTCCTTTGAAATTTAGTGAGAAAACTGCAATACTGGGAGGGAGGATGGAAATAAGTTGTCTGGTTTCTAGGTGGTCTGAGCTCAGGTAGTTTTAAATTTTATAATCAGGGGTTTAAAATTCTTTGGACGTGTGTGTCGAATAGCCACCCAGAAGTTTGTGTGATCAGCCTAGGCAAGGATTTAAAGAATCTGGAGTTTGGGAAATGGAATGACATAGTAAGAACTTGAATTACCCAAAACTTCACTGCATAAAACTGAATTTTGAGACATTCTTTAGAGCCCTTATTAAGCCTCTTAATGTATATACTTAAAAAATGAGTATTATGTTAAAAATTAAAAAGAAATAAAACTTTTACAGTAGAGTTTAACTTATGTAATTCTTACGAATGATACACATGGCAGTGAATCAGCTGTGTTTAAATCATCCACGAAAATCTGAAATGAAGTTTATTCTATTCGATGTAGAAATTAATCAGACTTCCATTTTACTCATTTTCAGGTCAAGTTGCAAAATTAGAAAATGAAGTTTTATTCTAGGTACCAGTAGTCATTCGAATTTTTTTAGAATTGCTGTAGCCATACCAACCCTTCAAGAACCCTACAAGAAAAAGCAACATATTCATCTTGTCTGAGTTTTAACTCAAGACAATAAAGGTACCCCATCTTTACCCTGAGCATGTCGGAATTTTTTAATTTGTCATTCACAGAGGCACAGTTAAAATGCTTAAAGCGTGTAAATGCGTTTGTGTGAGTGTGTAAACTAAATAGTATATAGATACATCTTAATGGATATAAAGGTCAAATAAATAAATTACGTAGGAAAATATTCTATACGATAACTAATAATGATCAAGTTAATCATTATAATACTTAGCCATATTTTCCTCAAAATTTCTATAATAACTAATAATCAATAAAGGGAATAAACGAGGAGTAACCAGCTTATTCTAAGCGTATCAATAAGCTAAAGTGTCAGTATATAGTAAAATGCCTTAATTCTGTGAAAGAAAAGGAACGATTTGAAAAGTATTAAAAATTGTGAAACCTTAAAGGGTTTAAAAAATACTAGGATTATTAGGCAAGCATATACAATTTATCTAATAACTGAAATGAGGAATGTGTTGGTTTTTCCTATATTTTAGACTCTAAATTTTAAGTTTTGAGCCGTGCAAATATTTTTTACAAACAAATTTAGACAGTTGCTTTATTGATTATTTTTAACTGGCTAGTTTTTGATTGGTTCAAGGCCTATTTCCAAAGATCAAAGGATTTTAAGATCATATATATATATATATATATATATATATATATATATATTACAATATATTTAGATATATAGATGATATAATAGTAATTAATAAAAGTAATAACCCTATAGACTTAAATTTTTACCCTCCTAATTTGGAACTAATTAAAAGTAGCCATGATAATATTAATGTAAACTTTCTACATATTAATATTAAATTAAGTACTCACAGTAAATTTACTTTTGACTTATACGACAAAAGATCTGACTATAATTTTAATATTGTTAAATTTCAAAATTATCTAACCTGTTTACATAAATCTGTTTTTAATAACATTATTGTAAATCAGTTAGTTCGTATAAATAGGCTATGTTCTAAAGACAATAGGATTAAGCATATTATAGACTTGAAAGCTGTGCTAACTCGTAATAATTACCCAGTAAGTCTTTCCAAAAACATAATTGGTTGTTTTTGTTTTAATGAATAGTTTGTTCCGTTGCATTAATATGTTAAACATAACAATAGGTTAAAATAGAAATAACTACTAAAAATAAAAATAAAAATCATAAGTAAAATAAAATAATAAAAATAACTCATAGTAGTAAAAATAATAAAAACAAAATAATAATTAAAGGATATTAGTCTTAAAATACGGTAACCTAAGTAAGTCTGTTACTGGGATTCCACTACCTCAATGGTTGCAAGTTTTATGGCGTCAATTCATCTTGCGGTTACAAGTTCTTAACTTCCACTCTGACTAGCGCCAGGCTTGGTGTTCTTTGGTTAAGTACTTCTAATCAAACTTGATTCATTTATTAATCAATTCTTCTGTTAATAATGGATTGTACGGTGTCTGAGTGTGTTTATTTAATAGATCATACTCATCAGAAACAATCCATTGGTTTTTAGACAGTATTGACACCGCTGATGAAGAAATGCTGTCAAAAACCTTATTCATACTTTTAATTACTTGTTTGTTCCTCGCTGCAAGTAGCTTTAGAGCTATTACTGGTTTTCTCTTTCATCTTATTCTTATTATATATATATATATATATATATATATATATATATATATATATATATATATATATATATATATATATACACACATTCTAAATAAGTTTGAATTAGTTAGAGTTGTAATATTTGTTTTCTAACAATAATTATATTCTTCAGTACTTTATGAAAGATGCATCCATGACTTAGTACTTTTGTATCAAAAACCTCCATTTCTGGAGAATTTTTTTTACGAAAATTTATATCGATTTTTGGTTCGTCATCTTTGTTTTCCCCTAAAGAATTTTGTAAGGGGGGAATTTGCATAAATACAGTCTTTTTCTCAGAAGTATTATCAAATCTTGTCTTTTTAGATTAGATTTCTCTAAACATTAAGTTTGATATATATATTTCATGAAAAGGCTATGTTACATCAACACAACATAAGAAACAAAATATAACGCATTTGTTGTGCGAATCAGTATTTGCTTCTTCTAAATGTTCATGTACTTATGGAAAATAAGTACATTTTAATTTTACATATTTATATTAAAGATAAATATTAAAATTAAAAATATTAAATATTAATATTACCCACAATACTTCAAGAAAGTATTCAAATCCTTTTGTCATTTCTTGTTTCGTCTTTTTTCAAACTTCCAAATTTTCAGTTTATAAAAGGGCATGTCGCTCAAATAGTGATGATGATAATAATAATAATAATAATAATAATGATAATAATAATAATAGTCTGAGAATAATATCAGCCTTATTTTTCTTTTAGAGACAAATTACGTATTTTGAAGGTTTTCTAGCTTGCAGAGGTGCAGTGCCATATCTCATGTCTCGATATCCTATCTCATATTTCTGAATTTCCTTAACCACCATCAGTGTTATTTCGCGATATTTAGTTCCGCTCCCCAAACTTATTTCTCGTCATATACATTGAGATCTCGAACTATTCAATTAAGCCTCTAATCTTCACCCCACTAAACTTCTCATCCCCTCGCCCATTCCCGCTGTTTCGGAACGGAAAGTGTTCTGCATCCCGCACGGGTCCCAAACGTATCCCCCGCTTCCACCTTCCTCTAATAAACCCACCCTCACTTTGGTTAATATTCATCAGACGTTGGAGGAGGGAGGGGGGAACCCTAAAACGAGCACGCAACCAGCTATCGACCCTTTTAAGCGGGGTGTTTCGGTCCTCCTTTCCAAAAGCAAAAACAGCATGGGTCTGTAAGGAACAGTTCACTCCAGGCTCCGGGCTTGTCATGATGCGTCCTGTAAACACGTGAATAAGTTAAAGTTAATCAGCGGTGTCATTCCCGCAGGATTCAACTTTAGTGATTATTTGATGAATTGGATTCGGTGAGAAGTGTTTAAAAAGAGATCAAGTCAAGTCTGTCCTCTCGCCAGAAAAAGTGGGGATGAGAGAAGAGTGAATCATTTTGAAGTAAGAGGCTTATACCTTCAGTTCACTTGACAAAAAAGGGGGTGAGAAAAATCCGAGTTGAGTGATTCAACGAATCGATTCCAGTGACCCTTTTTTAATGGGTGTTTATCATTTACTGGCATAGAAAATTTATAACGGTGATCGTTGTGAGACAAATATGTAAACTGATACGCGTTTTATTTACGTTAAGATGTTATTTTAGAGAAATAACTTTCTCACGAATTATTTTGAGGATTATTTGTTGATTGCATTTGGAGATATCTAATCAGTCCCTATCCCAGCAAAGTTAAGTCATCTGATGCCAGATCTTTCAAGCTAGGCTGTAAAGTTAATTTAGCATTCTGTATCAGAAATTTCACGTGATAACTCTTGCGGGATTTATTAGTCAAGCATACATGTTGAGCAATATTTACAAACAAGATACTGGACTGCTGTCTGCATTACAGCTTCAAACTGTGAGGTATAAAATTCTGAAAACAGGCGTATCCCAATTGTGAGCAGTGTTTATTAAATAACAACAGACTAAAAGTTATTCACTATTAGAAATGTGTCTATAAACTTGAAAATTGTCTTTTGTGAAAATTTTACTTTTAAATAGAGCCAATTCACAATGAAATTGTTTAAAATAATTTTCTGTGACTTCAAATATGATATTCCTATTTGACTGCAAGTAACTCTATCGTAGAAATTGCAGTGCATAAAGAGTGTAAAAAATCGATAGCGATTTTTATACCATTAAAAAATAAATTGTATAATATATCCAATTGGGCGTATCGAAAATGAACTAGTAATTGCTGATATAAATAAATGGATGTTCTTATGGCCTACACAAAAAGAAATATGAAAAATATTTACTAAAACAGTAAGTAGACAAGTACTAGAAAAAAAATTTAGCCATTTACTATTTTCTGACATCTTGGCCAAAGGTACTTTTAATCTTCTTTTTATAGTCTTATATTAGATTCATTAATCATTGCATTTGGAAATTGTATGGGCTTATGCTGTTTTATTCACTGCTCAATTCTGCTTTCATCATTTGCTCTTTTTTTTCTACAAGCCTCTGACCGTTCATAACACGACAAAATTCATGATTAAAAAAATATTTGCTTATGAAAGTAATTTGCTGCCGTGAAATCCCACCACTGTTCTGTTATTATCATTGGTGTGCCATACTGTGATATGAAAATAAAAGTTTTATTGCGTGATGAACTTTGCGTGCCCGTAGTTTCATAAGTTAGGTCACGTGATAAAAACCACAAAATACCACACTAGTACGGATTTCAGCGCAGAAGATAGCTTCGAAATTCAACTCTGTTTTACAGAAAAAAAAAATATTTTATAAGCTTTCGTGACAGTTCAAGCCAGTTTCCTTCAGCTTGATTCTTGGGCATATTGTGGAGGTTGGTATTAATTTTTTAAAATTATTTTTTTGCTATCTAATATAGCGGTATTTATTAGATAATTTAAGTATGTTAGACTTTTTTGAGATTTAATTTGCAAGATTCAATAGTTGCCCTTTAGGAGAAATCAGTTGGTTTGCCAGTCATTTTCCATTAAGTTGGACTTAATGTTAGTTTTAGTTTGATAAATATACAAAGAAATTCATCGATTTCACCGAAATCCTAATCAAGAGATTTCATCTAGATTACTGCAGGATTTCTGCATACTTATTTAAAATACTTTTTGTGTCAACTTCATTTCATATTCATGTAAAGGTAAAAAAGGAGAAAAGGAAAACATAAAAATCTTCACCTGTCTTATTCTGAAGAAGTAAAACGTCAGACTTTAATTTCTGATATCAGATATTTTATTACTGAAATTTGATTTTTTTTTCAAAATAATTGGATTTATATAAACACTGAGGATTTTACAAAAAAAAGTAATTTTTTTTTTAAAAAATGCTGTATTAATTTGATACGGCAGTAAATTATTTACATAGCTGCTTGAATCAGAATATTTTGGAAATTGTTTGACATAACATCAGTTATTTTGATATCATAAAAATACATGAGAATGTGAGAATGTCAGGTAAATAATTATTCGGACACTTTGGCCAAATGAACGATGAATGTTGATTTTTAGAAAATCTAGAATGGAAAAAAATCTAAAGAATTTTTAAAAATTTCTTTTATAATAAAAATAAACTAGCATAAATGTTGAATTTCAATACCGAGTATTTGTATATTTTTTAAAATTTCTAATGTGAAAAAAACTGTTTAAAAGCACTCATGGACAATTAGCGCATTACAATTTAGCATTAAGTGGACAATTAAGCATTTGTTACGTCATAATAATCGAGAAGGGCTCAACTGTACTTTAAGGGAATAGTTCATAAAAAATTAATAGGATCTAAAGAAATATATGTTCTAAATTATTACATCTACTAGAAAATAAAGCGAAAAAGTCGCGAGAGAAAATGAATCCATTAAAAATGCAAGACTGGGTGAAAAAAAGTCTGAGTTTTTCATTTTAAATTGGTGCGATTAGAAGAAAAAAGAAATTCCGAAACAGGAGAGCAAAAGAAAATTTACATGTGTCTGAAAAAACGGGCGCTTCCGCTCGATCTGATCACGCCCTTCGTATTTTGGCGCACTTTCTGAACATCATAAGTCTCTTACCTTGCGTAACATTTTCCAGCTCATTGACTGCAGCTGTCTTACGATTCGACGTCGCATCTGGAAATTCTTTCCCGAAAAAGTGTGATATCGACGACGCCAGTTAAAAAGAAGAAAATCTTCTCGGTCCGGCACTGAGTTGTTGACTTGGAAATACCGCCAACTCCCCCCCGCTTTTTGGAAGCGTTGCCATAGTAACGGGGTGGCGCGCAGGCCCTGAGCGGTGGTCAGTGCATGCATGCGATCAGAAAGAAAAGGGAAAAGCACTCTCAGCGGCGGACCTTTGAAAACGCACTGCGTTACCTAAGGGCTGGACGACTCTTTTCCCTGGCGCGCGGGGGAAAAAAAAAATACGGCCCAAGAACGTGTGTCACTTCATCTATCACACAGCAACGTCGCCATTGGTCCGATCGTCCAATCACGTGACCCGACTCACCCTCACTAGTAGTGCTTTCCTCCCGCCTGCTCGCCCATATTTTTCTGTCAACTGTGGGTCGGGGATGATTTCTCATCCATTTATTTTCCGATTTATCTGAACCACGCGAGACAGCTAATTTACTGCGCGCGGATTTGGAGAGAGAGCCGAAGGAGAAGGTAATTGTTGCTCGGCGGAGAGAGAGAGAGAGAAAGGGAAAAAAATAGAAGGAAGGAGCGAAAAACTAAAAAGGGGGGCAGTGTGAAAAATGATGATGAACAGCTCCAACGCGGTCTACGCAGGCGGCGTTTGCCCGCAACAGCCTCCGGTAGTCGAGTACGGAGGGGAACCGCAGCTCTTCTACGGTGAGGTCGGACAGCAGCACTACGGATACACCGAACCCCAGACTGCCGAACCCCCGAACGGACACTTGCCCCACCAGATCATCAACGAGCCCAACGGACTCAGCTACACTAACCTGGACGCCGGACACGCTTACAACCCGCACCGGCAGCACAGCCATCACCAGCCTTACTACCCACAGCCGTCCGGCCACTTCTACCGGACTTTCGAGTACGACGGCAACCAGGATGTGCCCACGTACCACGCCTCGTACCACAACCTGGACGCCGGCATCGGCCGCCGGGGCAACCCGTACGCGGCGTCGGCCTACGAGGGCTACGAGAACCAGCAGCAAAGCGCCGACTGCCATGCGATGGCCGCCGGTGCGTTCAGGGCGCAGACCCCTCAGCAGCACCCCACTTACAAATGGATGCAAGTTAAAAGGAGCCTGCCGAAGCCAGGTAAGTCGTGATTAATGGTCTCTCTTCTTGGGGGGGAAGAAATCGTCTAAAATATAGTGTACGCGCCGAGAAATGAAACCGCTATGTGTGGGGAGGCCTGTAAATGATATTGTGTCAGTGTGAGTTCCAATAATGGCTTCTAAAACACCGCTACTCCACAGTCTCCAAGAGGAATGGCGATGATTTATTAATCGTTCTGTCATTCCTCTGAATGCAGTATATATATTTCCGTATCTGAATGCTATTGTAAACATTGTTCATTTATTTCCTACTCGATGACAGCTTTGTTATGTTTTCTAAACCACCCATTTCTCGGTCGTCTTTAAGACACGTTCCAAGAGATGGATATTAGGAGTGTTCTTTGTCTAGGTTAATAGTCATAAACAGACAGTTTTTCAAAATTTCAGTGCTTGAATGCTGTGATTTATTTCTCGCATTAGCATAGATTAGTGAGGTATTTTTCGAACGTGGGCTACTGCTTGTGTTCATTAGTTGTGAATTCTTTGTTATCTCATTTAATATGCTTGCTTTTTCAAACAGCGAAAAACTGTTATTTTTCAAGACAATAATAAGCATTGTTTGACAATTAGCGCGCTGGTAACAATATACTTTTCAAAACAGATATTATTAGTAGAGAATAATACTCTATCGATTTATTTGTGACTTTAGAACTGCTTTTTTAATGTGTCTGCTGTGCATTTGAATACACCTACTTCGTTAATGTCTTCTAATCTACTAAAGTTTTCTAATCATCACTATAAGACCTTACTGGGAAATTTCAGAGTAAATTAGTAAGAGTTGTTAAAAATCTCTCGGCTAAATTGTATAAAATCTGATATTGTTGCTTATCTTTTAGAATACTTTTCAAAAATATCTTAAAATGCAATATTCATGAATTTTTGTTTCCTACTCTTAAAAGTTTCCAGTTACTATTTTTTACGTTATATTTCGCTCCCGTTGATAGTCACTTGGTAAATGTATGTTGTACCGTTATACTTTTTGTTCAAATATAGAGTTTTTAATACGGTAAAGTTTTATAAGTGCATTTCAATCTATTGCCTGAAACATCGCTGTTAATAGGCTCCCTTTGTTAATTAATTTGGTAAATAGTTTGGCACAAAATAGTATCAAATATACCATTACATCAAATATACCATGCTACTGATACAGAGAATCTCACGTGGCTTTGAATACTGTATCTGAGAAAATTTTGTCTATTTTATCACCAAGTTTCATAGCTTGTAAGAAGTAGTTGTGATTATGATGTGTACTCGGGGGAAAAATACCCAATATCCCTAGCTATCCTACATTAGATTGATGAAGACTAAATATTCATCATTTTAATAAGCTAAAACATGTATTTATGAGAAATTATTCAAGCTATAGTGTATAAGGTTACGGTTAACAATAAAAAGCTTAGGTTTGAGTATTAAATCAAAAGTACCAGTTCGATAGTTTTATTAATGTCTCCTAATGCAGTTTAATAGTTTGTATACAACTTAAAATTATATGCAGGCAATTATTATTTTTATTTTATTTGTATCACTTAATGCAGTTTAATAATTTGCAAACAATATTACATTTTCACTAAGATGTTGTACTAGATTTGTCGTATTAAAGGACTCGTGTTTGTAAATAACTGTAAATTGCTGATTCGCATGGTAAACAATATGATAACTGCTAGTCTTTTGACCTTTACTGTAATTTAGTTTAAAATATTTTGTATTCTACTCCTGTGCAGACAAGAAAACTACAATATTTATAAAATTACATGCCATACATTTGCATCTATTGTTGACGATGAAGTTTAGATCTGTGGGAATCCCCTAATTTCATGATCTGCCAAAAAAATTCTAATTTCTTTCCATAATTTTAATCTTGTCCAATATTAAAGCTGTGAATCTAGCATAATTTTATTAATTTTCTAATTTTGTACCTTTGTTTTAAATTAATTTAAAAGTAACTTATGAACAATTCATTGTAATTATTTTTTGTAATTCATTTAGACTTTTACTATTCAAACCTCAATTGGTGTAACAGATAGAACTGAAAGAATCAATCATCTCTAATGAACGATTGAGTCAGTTGATAATTTTGATAATATCCAGATGTTTCGGAAAATCCGGCCCGTAGTTTCCTTAAAAATAATAATAATAAATATAAATAAAATCTGAAAGTTATTTCTCAGTATGCAGTTAATTTATGAAAAATTTATATCTGAGAAAGCACTAATAGCCATTAGGTATAAAATAATCTGTCATCGATACATAAAATAAGCTTTTCATCTCTGAACATTCTTTTGTAGCTAATGCAAACAGTGTTTTGATATTAATTCCTTTACGAAAAAAAAAAGAGCTTCATTTGTACTTTACTTAAACACATGATAACAAGATATAGCTGCTTCAAATGTTTTTGGCATATGACAGCAGTTGGTGTTTTTAATCATATTCTGTTAAAAAAAAAATTAGCAGTAATGTGATGAATCTGAAGCTTGTTATTGCCGGCCTTATAGCAACGCTACATCTAGGATAATGTGTGCTGGGTATTATAAATTTTATCAAATACATACTTATACCCTGTACTTCACATAGCATCTGCAACACATAGCATTAGTTTTCATTTCCAAATTATAGTTTTAAAATGAACGAAAACTGTGCATAACAACTTTCCAGATAAAATAATCTACTTTGTTGATACAATGAACTACCGTTTTGTGAACTATTTGTTTACACGAAGATTTAATTTTCAGAAAATTTGCAAACAAAATTTAAACGTTTCATAAACCTGAGGGTGTATCAAGATTTTTTTTTACAATTATATTCGAAATTTAATGTAGATATTTATGACCAAAGCTGTTTCTACAACTACCATTTCATCCAGTTTTATGTTTGTGTGCGTTACCACTAGATACGAAAATTTGTATCAAATCTATAAAAAAAAAAAAAATAGTGCCGTTCCTTTAATTGTGACTGCTTTCTCTCCATATTGACAACTCTCTGATCTTTGAAAGAAATAAAAATGAAATAAATTGCTTTCTTTTATATACCCTAGTCTAATTTATAATTTTCATGAACTGACTAAAATTAAAGGCTAATTTCCCTACTTTCGACAAATGGGAAATACTCAGCTGTGATAATATCCTTCAGACCAGTGCTAAGGATTTGCACAAAACTTGCCCTCTAGATGATGTTGCGTATTTTGTTAAAAAAGTTATTTTCAATCTGTCAATAAAAAAAGCATAAGTAACGCCATCTGTTTTCTAAAGTAAGAACAAACGAGTTCTGAAGCGTGAGGGAAATAGAACAGAAGCATTTCATTATACATGAATAAATCTGAGTATTTCGAGATGTATTAGTCAGAGAGCGAACTCTAGGATGAATTTTTTTTTTTTTTTTTCATATCTTAAAATTAACTCGTTTTTAAGTGATTTTAAATTTATCTGTATAAAATGTTTCAATATGGATTTTTTAATAAATATGAAGTGATCAGTGGCATAAAACAATATTCTTGTCTGATGTTGCTTTACTTCATATTAGAAATCTTTAATATTGTTGTGAGCATTATCTGAAAATTCTTTGAGTAGACGATGCTACCGTGTGAGTTATCATTTTTTGTATAAAACTAGTAAAAATTTATAATTTTAAGCGCAGACTTTTAATACGGGACTTCAAGATAATCAGTTTATATTATGATTTAGAGCAGTGGTCCCCAACCCCCGGTCCGCGGATCAAATAGTACCGGGCAGCCCAAGAACATTAAATTATTTCCACTTTATTTACTGTGGTGTATTTCTCTCGGGTTAGTGCGACTTTGTCGGATTTGTGCTAATTTATACCTTTGTAACAAAAGAAATCTTGAAACTATTTTAAATTAGTTTATTGTTTAATAAACATTTGAAGATTATGAATTAAAATTGCAGTCATATCCCCCCTTAGTGGGCCACGGTAAAATTATCAAACGTTGACCGGTCCGCGGCGATTAAAAGGTTGGGGAGCAATGATTTAGAGAATCAAAAAATACAAAACATTCCCGATTAATTTCTTATTTGCATTATTTCTTTGGAGAATACAAACACTGTATATACAAATTTTTTGTCGCAATGTTTCAGTTGTCAGTTCATTTTTAAAACAAACAAAAAATTAATGGTAAAAAAAAGGTAGATATAAAGTAAGGTAAGTTGGTGTAATTGGGCCCATGGGGTACCTGGGCCATACCCTACCAGATTTTTCTTTTACATATTAGGTGGGAATTTCACTCTGTGTGTTATTTTTTTTCCGGTGTTCGCAACAATCTATCTTACAACATTGGCAATTGCTTTGAAAATTTATTTTTTAACGGGGGTAGAAATTTTTTCTTTTTTCAGATATACAAGCATTGGACCCAGTTACCCAGTCACAGATTCTGTTGTTTCTTATGAGAAATAGACCTGGATGGTCCACTTACCAAATTTATCAGGGGAACTGGGCCCACATGTATTTAAAAATATATACAATATTTATAAATCATATATATATATAATAAAAATCCATATTATAGTTTAAACAGACTCCCTAAGACTTACTAAAATGCATGCAATACAAAGATTTTTGAAAATTATACATGTTAGTATAATTTCAATGCGTTAAAAGTATAGTATATAAAAAATTGTAAAATCTATGGCCCAGTTACACAAACTTACCTTACAAGTTGTTAAACAGATTAATAAGTTATACTAGTTTCGTTAAAGTTTGGAATATAACTGTGGTTATATGCCTTTTGAAATAAACTAGCGAGCCAAAGCTGTCTGAATCCGCAAACATTATCAGTTTTACTTCACCTAAATTTTTTGATTGAATATCCTAATATATGTATGAGGGAGTCCGTGGTACAAAATTTTCAAACGGCACATGTGACAAACCACATCATGTTTCTACGGTGATTGTATTATCATATACAACATATATTTGCTGTGCTATCTATACCCTATACTTAAAAAGTCTATATATCTCAGCATGGAATCTTTCGCACAAGATATGCCATGATATATCTAAAGTTCCTCACAGCGTATCGCCTTCATGATTTCTGATTTAGAGGAAAAAAAGTCAAAGAATATTTTTAAATGTAAAAATGCATCAAAAAAATATTTTGATCTTTAAAGTGACTCAAATTCTGGTGAATAAAATTCTTATAAATCCGAAAGACAAATTATGAAACCTTTCTTGTGCAGAAATGTACAGATAGGGCCATTGGTTCGACAGATTTATCAAAAAACAAACATACTTTAAATTTTGAATTTTAAATGTTATTAAAACATTTCAAGCCATTTAAATATTTTTATGTGTGTAATAAACTTTATACAAATGTCTTTCAGGGGAATTAAAAAAAAATTGTATCCCATACCTTCTTATTACATGCGCGCACACACACACACACACACACACACACACACACATATATATATATATATATATATATATATATATATATATTGTGTTGCCTTAAATTTTTAGTCTCGACCAATAGGTGCAACTAAAAAAGTAGTTTGATAACCATTTGTAAAAAAATAATAAATAAATTACTGCCATGAAAAAGTCGAATAGAGTCTACGAAGTTTCTTGAAATGTTTTCTCTCAGATCAGGTAAGTTCTCTGAAGAAAGAAAGATGGAAAAAACTAATATTTATTTATAAAAGGGGCAAACATTTGTGTCTCATAGTGTTTTAAAATTGAAATGCACATTTAAAAAAAGCTTAATTTATTGCAGTGATTTTTTAAATGTTCCTTCCTTCAATTATTAAAATAAAAATAAAGTAAATAAGCATATCAAATCCGTCTTAATTGACAGCATTTGAACTTGAAAGTCTCTTTCAGTTTTTTTCTTATCCAGTCATCTTAGGTAATGCATTATTTAAAACCTGTTGATACGCATGCAAAACGGAACAAAGACAAAATTCTATTACACGAAATAAACTCGGCATCATTTACTCTTCTCAAATTTCTTTACAAACCGAGCCCGATGCAAATCTCGTTTTTAGTGGCATCATCGTGAATTAACGTAGTCAAAACATATTCATTCATTCATAAAATCCCTTTAATGGACCGAAGGAAATGCTCTCCCAAATAAAGCCATTGATATTGCCGTGTGTGTTCTCACTGGCACGGCTACTGGCGCATGGTAGTCATTGTTAATGGTTTTTTGAAAGCGTGCTGGGATCATTAAAAAGAACCATTAACCACGCCGTAATGACTGTCATAAAATGTTTGGATTATTATTATTATTGCCCCCTTATCTATAAAAACAGGTTTCCATTTTACATTAATCTGTCATAACTAATATTTATGCTGGACCTCATGACACCGATAACAAATGGTAGATTATAATTTGAAAATAGCTGTTAAACGATAGCTGTTTAATACCTCATAGGCGAAATGATGTGTAGACATGCAAACGTATGTATGTGGGTGTTTCTGTAATGTGAGTTGTAAGTATATCTATGAAAATTGTCCATTAAATGTTCCATTTCTTCTCCTTTACACATGTTCAGCTCTTTATATTTTCCTTTTTATTGGCGTATCCGTAAACGACATTGTATATAACACAGAGTTGAAAGACTTTATTGACTTATTCCAATCAACAAACCATACGAGTACAGAAAATTTGTGATTTGTAACACGCAATGTGATGTAATTATATGTTTAAACAATCTGATTTTAGCTGCTTTTTACAAAACCCTAATAAAATACATGCTTTTAACTGCAGCTTTTTACAAACCATTATTTAGTTTTATGCATCTCAAAATACAGGGAATGTTTTGTTTTTTTTTCACATTGGCAATTTCTCAACACCCAGGCTGTATAGTGTATGACACATTTTTCTAAACAAGCTATAATTTACTTAATCTTTAATTAACTTTGAGTACAAACCTTCTGTACTACCCATACCTTGGGACCCTGAACAAAATTGATCTGTTTTCGTGTTAAATGGGTAGTTATCAAATAGAACTGTTGAAAGTACTTTAATTATCGAAAGAAAAATCATCCCTTTCCTTTTAAAACATCTAGATTTCAAGCCCTTCAAAAATTCAAGGTTTAGTTGATTCAAATTCATGTACCTTTCAAATCACACTTCATATAGATAAACTTACTTTAAACAATAGTTTTCCGAAGTCTTGTTTTAAACAAGACTTCGAATGCGACTTTAAATGCCACAAAAGTACTTCTAGAAAGCTTGAGAAAATTATGGAGTGCATAATTTCCCTTTCATTTGATTCTAGATATGCATGCTGTGGTACCTATAATCAATTTTAAATACAAACCTTTTGAACGACCCATACCTTTGGACCCTGATTAAAATTGAACTCTTTTCGTGCTAAATGTGCAGTTATAAAATATGGCTGTTAAAAGTGTTTATATTATCAAAAGATAAATTATCTCTTCCCATCTAAAACATCTATATTTCAGGCCATTCAAAAAATTAGGTTTAATTGATTCAAATTCGTTTACCTTTCAGATCGAACTTCATATTGATCAACTTACTTCATGCAATAGTTTTACGAAGTCTTGTTTATATGCGATAAAAGTACCTCTCGAAAGCTTGACAAAATTGATAAGTGCATAATTTCCCTTTCATTTGATTCTAGATACGCGAACTGTGGTCAAGAATTTGCTTTCTTACTACCACATCTGTTTCCATAAGCAAATCATAGTTATTTTTAGTTGGTTGGTCAGTTGAGAGCTCTTATGGTCATCTTTTGCCCAGGAGGTTTAATAAGGCCTGGACCTACAGCTTAAAACCGATTTCGAAAGGCTGCCTCCATGCCACAGGTGAGACTCAAATCCGCTAGTCTATGGTACCGAATGCCAAAGTATGTAGCTTGTTAAGCTGAAATATACCTAACTAATATACTTACAAGCACGCAGTTTTCCTTGCATCCTCTTGCCTGAAACCTTCATTATCTCTTTTCCCTGTAGTAGATCATGTTTTGTATATCTCAATAAACCACATCGTTTCCGCCTGAATTTTCCCGAATTAATGCGGAATGTATTTTACAGTGTCAAAGCGTCATGAATGTGTTCTGATATTGCCTAGAGCATAAATTCTCCCCCTAAACAGATATTGAACGTTTAGATGGAAGCTTTAATTTCTCATGGGATTAATTCGGTATAAACTGACGCGATGAAATCAAACGTTACGTCCATTTATTTCGGCGATAATGGCTTAATTTCAATTGCAGCTCTGCGAACTTCTGGTCAAAGCGCATATTAGGAAATAAACCTAGGGATTACTTCATAAATACTCGTAAATAGCCATGAATTAAATAACTTAAGGGATGTAATTGTTAATCAATGTTTAATTGCACTTATAGAAAGCTATTCTTTTCTACAGGTAGTACAGTGCTTTATATTTATGGTTGTGCTTGCACCTTTTAAACTTCAATTGTTAATTAATATGTCATTAACTTACAGGAAGCTATTTTCTACGACAGGTAGTAAAGTTTAATATAGCTTTGTGTTGCCAGAAACTTTTATTTTCTTACAGGAGGGGGTGGTTCAAATTATTGAATATCTTTCAGAATTAGAAAAGAGAATTGGTTACAATCTAAATTATTTTTAAAAGCTAAGAACTTTTATGAACTTTTATTAAAGAAGAAACAGCTTTTGCATCCGTTTTAAATCAAATATACATACGTTTTTGTAGATAAAGTATGAACTAAGACTTTAATATTCACAAACAACTGATGATATAAATAAGAATCTAAACAAATCTAATACAAAGTTTAAGTTAGTACAGTTCATCGATATTAGGTATAAACTGGCTGAATGAATATGTAGTTTAAATGATAAAGAAATATTAGCCAGAAAAAATCAAATTTAAGCAGCCTTAGTTACTTTTGAAATGACTGTTCATAGATATTGTTCATATTAATTTACTGTTATTGTCCACACAAAAGACAAATGTGTTAAGAAAAGATATTAAATGAGAATTTTAACACATTGATATATTCATTTTTTATGTATAGGAAAGTCCGTGGATATTTTGAGCATTCTTACGTCAAGTTTTTTAAATAACTGCGTTTTCACCAAAAGAGTTAATATTCATGCGATTTTTATTAAAATCTGAATATTTGATAAAATTTTAAATTTTCAAACATGTGAATGCTTATATGCCACTAGAGACTAATAACAGATCTGCAGTAATATAGTCTTATGTAACTACGAATCTCAAAACTTCTGAATTATGATATATTATAAAAAAAAATAAAAAATGAGCTCTTTATCTGCAAAAGGGAAGATAACAATTTTTATTGAGTTTTCCTATGCCAGTAATGTTACTTTTATTTGAGAATTGAAAACATTTTAGTAAGGCAGAGCATATTTATCTTCAATGCCTCTTTGTTCTTTCCATGATATGTTACAGCGTAATCAAAATTATTTTGCTAATTCTAAAAGTCTAATGCAAATTAAATAGCTTAGCTGCATTTCCTTCGAGGTTCACGTCGTTAAAGTTGAGAAATAGGCTTCAAAGGATTTATTAAAAACGTGCTAAGGAGGGGGATATTTTGTAGAAGAAATATTAAACTTAAAACTACAGATAAAAACCTACAGCTTGCTAGTATGATAAAATAGGTTTTTCTTATTTTAGTTTGTTTATAGATTTTTTTATTGAGATTTTAGTCGTATTTGCACTGTTTCTCTGCGTTTTGTGGAGGCCAAAACTTTGTCAATTAAAAGTATTAAAAATATGTTAGTTTTTATGTATAATGTACGTCTTGAGAATATTTTTACGAAATGCGAGTATTTTTCAGCATAAATATACTATAGCGCCGAAAATTGGTTAAAAACGGAAGAAAAAAAATTCATTGCGTCTGAAAACTTAAACACGTCTTCAATTTCTATAGACCATACGCTCCAGAAAATAGCGAAAAGAGTCAAGCAGAAAATTATTTTGCCATCAGCTTGAAAATACTATATTGCTGCCGTTGAATAAATAGCTGATTTAAGATTTTGATTAAGCAACAGATTAATCCATTAATTACTTCCAAATAGCGCCTTCTAAATTTATTATCTTTCTGGGATTTCAAACTGCTTTACGGAAATGAAACTCCAATTACTGAATTAAGAGCAATTACATCTCTCTTTTTTTAAACCATTTGGGAGAAATACTCTCATAAAAATGTTACGCAACGATTCTCTTGAAAGTAAATTCTTTGGTTGAAAAGATTCTCAATTTTTATTTTCCAGGAATTCATAATAGTGTTGAGTTCAAGGAAGTTGAGAAAAATTTGACATGGCATTTTCAAACCCGTAGTTGAAAAAAAAAAACGGATTTAAAAATGAGGTCATACGCTTATTCATTGTAAAGTTACCCTCCAAAAAAATTCTGTATACATCCTTTAATTGCTTTTTATTTCTGGGAAGGTTTGAAAATATCTCTGTTGAGGAGAAATCCGTGTCATTGGCGTGTTTTTATTAATGACATGATGTGGAAGGGTCTATTGTTTTGTCACTGCGTTATGAAAATGTGAGAATTAGTGATACTTTCGCATTTTACTGGATCTCCATCCTAACGTTTGTTATGTCTGAGAAATGTTTTGGAGTTCTAACAACAAGGCACTAAAAATCAAAATTTTTGTTAAGGATTTTGCTTCAGGGGTTTACAAATTGAATTATATGTCTCTTCACTTGTACCTGCCGGACTCTTAGTCGATATGTGAGCAGCCCAAGTTTAAAGTTGGTAAAATGACTGGGGGACGAAGCGTAACTGAAATTTTATAATTTAGTTTTTAAGATAATCATTAATTTTGCTTTGAAGGCAAATTTATGTATATATATATTTCATTTTCCGATCTGTGTAACTCGATTCAACTAAGAGAAGGACTATTCAACTAACAGAAGGATTATTCAACTGACATGTTTGCTAGCAGCTGACTGGACATAACAAATTCAGTCTGACCTTCTGAAAACTTCAAATAAATTACTAAAAAAAAGGTCATGCTTAAATCACAGTATTAATCGGAAATAAAAAAAGAAAATGGCATTTCTCTAGAATTATTTGTCTTTCTGGGAAACCAGACATACCCAACCGTGTTAATGAAACCTTTACAGCGGTTATGCATCAGTAACTGCATGGAATTAAACGATCCTCAACTTACAAATGACATGTTCCTAGAAAATCTAGGTTATTTATTTGCATCTCGGCTATAAAAGCTTTTATTTGCTGTAAAATACTTTGAAATTTGCCTTTGAAATAAATAAAAATAGAGTCAATGTTGGGTTTTATGTTCATATATTGTTAAACACAAGGAAAATGTGGTTGGGAATACAACACTAAAATGTTTTCGCATAGTAGTTTTGTGATGAGATTTTTTTTTTTTAAAGTCTGAATCAATAGTTTCTATGGTTGGCCTATCTCTAGTGGTACGCTCCTGACTTTTAGCGGTCTTTGGGCAACCAAGTAAAAATCAGTAAAGTGACCGGTGAACGAAACGTGACAGAAATTTTCTCTCTAGTTTCTCCAGTTTTTGAGGTAATCGGTTATTTTCTCCTCGATGTCAAATTTATACCTTTGATTTTATTAGGATTGTTTCTCCTATTATGTATCGAATTATAGCCGCAATTCGGAATAAATAAGTGCAACCAGGGCAGCCTGAATGCATACATACAATTACTCTCGATTATCCTTAAGTATTTATTGAATACATCAATATCTCCTAAATACGTGTTTTATATTTGTTGAATTATTGCTCGATGATTTTCTAGACAGTCATTCAATTATTACTGGAAATTGGTAAAATTGTTATTGTTGTATACAATAGTGTTTTTGACAGTACCAAGGGAGATAATTCTTAATAGGTTTGAGAGCCACTGACCTAAATTATATTCAGATGAAAACTATTCTAAATGATTAACGATTTTTAATGCACAAAGGCGTTATTTTGTTCAATTATTTTCTAATTCCTTGGGTGTTAAAAATCCAAGGAATAAAACTTGAAATGTATATATAAAACTTAAACCTGTGTTATAATTATACTCCTAAATATTTTCTCTTCGGTAAAATTTAATTCTATGTTAAGCGAAATGATTTAAACACTTTAAAAAGGGGAAACTTAGTAAAAATTCAGAAATTTAATTCACTTGCTAATCTTTGGAAGAAGATTCGTAAATTCAACGTAAACAGAACTGTCACGAGGAAAAGTGAGCCAAGAATATCAAAATAACAAACTACTTACGAGATACAGCTTGTGCTTAATACCTGCATATTGATTCGTAGAATTTCACAAATATCAACTGTAAATATTTACTTAACTATTGTCTCTCAGTCAAATGATTAGTTAATTACAAAAAAGCTGTAAAATTACAAGGAACACTACGAAAGGTATATTAAATTGGAAACTAAAATGGATTTGAAAGAAATATATACCTAAAAAAAATCTTTCCAAACGTTGAAAATTTTATGGGTATCCATCCATTAGAGATCCTTTAAAATTATGAGCAAAATTTTGTGCAAAATTTGTTAACCATTCTGACTAAAATTTTGAAAACGGGGAACCTAATAGGCTAATATATAGCATATATGAATCATAATTAAATTAATGATAGTTATATATTAAAAACTTTTTAAATATCTGTCTATTAGGCCCATATTTTCTCCATAGATTTAGAGATTTAAATGTACGTACAATTTTAATTCATTAATGCATGATTATGAATGCTTTTTATTACAGTTAACAGTTTTTTCTCTCATGCATTGAAATTAGTCGCCAAAATATATAAATTTCCCGTAGAAGGCTTCCGCGTGATCCGGCACGAATGGGTAATAAATTAAAGCCTGAACGTACCGTGTAAACAAGTACTTCCGATCTCCCGGGGAAAGCTTAAACGGTAAGATTGTTCGAGATAATTAAAGAGCGATAAAATAATTCATTACGTGTCATCATCGGCCGATTAAGTGCCAGAAAAACGTTCTCCATCGAGCAGTTTCCATGCTAAGACCATAAATCTAACCTGAGCGGGTCAGACTAATAGAGCCATTAGAACGCCAACACGGTCGTTTAAACCTGGCTTTCTCTCGCTTATAAACGGACTCTTGACAAACGATTTTCACCTGTAGGAGCAGACGATATAATAAATGGCGCTCACCATCCCCCTCACAATTAATAGCCCTCTCCTTATTTGTCAACCCCGCGAATAAAATGTCGTTTATATCCCCCCAAATAATGAAAAAAAAAGGACCGAAAATTTTCCACCGAAAAAATCGCCGTTCGCGCCGCCGTGCGAAGTTCGTGGGGTTCCGGCGCTGGGAATCATTACTCATGCGGCCGGGGTCGAGCCGGCTTAGGCTTAAGCTCGCCGCAGATTAATGGCGGAGGAAGCGCGACTCAATTGAGGGGGAATCAGAGCTTTGTTTCGCGTTAAGGAACCACTTGTGGAGCCACCGATAGAGAATTGCCGACGATTTACGATTGAGTTTACGTTAGGGGAGTTAAAGAACGTGTTGAAAAGATTTGTTCACATTTAAGGTTTGGCTAATGTCATTAGTCATTTAAGAATGAGAAGTGAGTTTTTTTTCTTAAGGGGTTATTTGTAAATTTAATTAATTAACAGAAATTAAATATCGGGTTTTCAATATGGCTGAATTTAATCACTATAAAACCAGGAAGAATAAAACTTTAATTATTTGTTTAATGATTATAATGTATTTTAAGCACTAAGATTTTTTTTGTAAGCTGTTGTTTTAATACGGCAGTTATATTTAGAAAATTACATTACCAACAGAATGATGTTATTCTCTGTTCGGGATCTCTACGGGGAAAGTTTAAATTTACATTAGTTAAAATTAATAGACTTTTAGTTTTAAATGGGTGTGTGTGTATGTGAGGGAGGGGGGTTGTTTGATAAAAACTTACATTGTTGAGATTAAAGGACAATCAGCAAAAATAAGCAAATTATTTAAATTTGCATCAATGTGCGGATCAAAGAAAACTCAATAACACTTTTTATGCTTGGAAAACAAGATAATTTTGGGCTTGATAAATTAGTGCACTGTTGTTATTGTGTTTTAAGAGTATTAAAAAACAAAAAATTAATGGGTAAGCTTCAGATTGTCTGATTTCTTCCTTCCATGCTAATATTTATAAAAAAATAAACTGTCTACAAGTTTCGTAACTTTAAAATTGATATTCATCAATGTGTTTTTATAATTTTTTTTATATATTCGATACATACCCAATATTTTTGCTCAGGGAAATACAGTTTCAAATGTTTTTAACTACTTGAGCCAGCATAAACATTCATCGGATATGTTTAAAATATAGACAAGGGCGCAGAGAGACTTTGCATAGCCCAGAGAAAGTGTGCCCTCTAAAATCTAAAGGAAATAGGTAACACCTAACAATGTTTTCTGACTCTGAAAGTAATAACTCATCCGTTACCCCAGATATTAGGTTTCGGGTAAAGCTTATATACATTGAAAAATATTTTTAACATATGCATTTTAGTTAGTGTAACTTCTTGAACATAATCTCTACTTTAAACAGAGTTACACTTCTAGATAATATCTTACCTTTCTGTAGGTCTAATATAAGACCTAGAGAAATTTTTGAACCCATTAAGGGTTTTATTTCAAGTCTCAAAAAATAATTTTGAACAAGATACATAATCGAATAAAGTCTAAGGCATCTATTTACCTATTTATCTTGATTGAAATTCAAATAAATCTCCATTCTACTTGGACAGCAATATATTTGTATAAATAATTATATATATATATATATATATATATATATATATATATATATATATATATATATATATATAAAATATAATGTGTGTGTGTATGCGTGTATGTATGCATATGTTATGTATCCATGAAGCAGACATAGCAGCCAAGTACATGGTATACGCTGGTGTAGGCTCATGAACCGGAAGTAGTTATAAACTGTAAATTTATAAATGCAGCAGAAATAGCTTTTAGTGAGACAGAATGTCTTTAGTCGGATCCATCCATACAAATTAATGCATCTTATTTAGAACACAGACTGTTTCCAAGAGGGGGAAAAATTGGGTTAGACTCAAATGCAACTGAGCACACCGCTGTAATGGAAGCGAAGGAAAAAAGATTAAAACTGCAAACGTAGGAGAAAAAGGTACATCATGTGCACGGTTCCATTTTGTCCGGTTAGACAAGACTTTGAAGTCGGAATCCTCAGATTTACCCTAATACGATACGGAAATTTTTATTCTTCATTCCTTATTTTCGTGACAAAAAAAAAGTAATTTTTACATAGTACTCTAAATATTCTAAATCTATGATTTACACATTGAATACAATACAATCTCCCCCAAACACATACAGACAAAAAAAAAAAAAAAATACAACGCAGTACAATGTATATATGCACTGTAAGCGTCAGTAAAACTTTAAAAAATTTTAAGTTTAGGAGGCTTAGACGATTGGCTATATACCCTTTCGCTTTAAGTTTGTGTCTGAATATAATTTTATTTTTCAGTACAAAGAGTACTTTTAGCTATTTTTATCCAACAGATGCTTTTAATATTACGAAGAACTACAATTTTGTAAAAATGAAATGGCGATAAATTTTGCTCATAAAATATCTTATCACAAATATTCAATATTCTACGTTTGTAATACAGCGTCGAAATAGATGATAAAAGATGTAACACATGGCACAGCAAATGAACAAATTGGTATTAAAAAAAAAAGGATATTCTATAGAGAAAATCCCAAGAAAACTAAATGAGTAATCACGATATAACAAAAGTAACTATCAATATCAGCCTATTCTTTAAGCTCTGATAGATCACTATCATTTTGATACATGGCAACATTACACATCTGATATCTTGATACAATACACATATGATATCTTTAATCATTTAAAGTCAGTGAACCCTCTCGTACACGCATTACTTGTGAAAAGATTTATTAATTTTTTTTATCAATCAACTGTGTGAGAATAACCTCAAAATGCCCGTTATCTATCACAGTTTGAAGTTTCATTTACTTATAGTTGACGTAAATCTACATCAAATGCAGCTCTATTTGAAAGGACGGAGTCATCAATGCAAAAAAAAAATATTTTTAGGTGAAATAAATGTGTATGAAAACGGAAAATTCTCAGATTAAATACTTCGAAATACTAAATGATACTAAACATACAGTTTCTGGTGCTTTTCACCCTAAAGGCGTTAAATCTAGCTCAAAATAGTTTCTTTTTTGCGTTTTCCTAAGCATTTTTAGCAGGGCAAGTGTCTTGCCCCATTTAGGTACGAAAAAAAACTACAGTTTTTTTTTTAACGGACTGTGTTTTTTAATGAGAATTTTACAGCTATAACGTGCGTAGGATATTTTAAAGTAACGCTGTTTTATAAAATTGCCTTATTTCTTATTTTATGAATGAGACTTTTTTTGTTGTTGTTGAGGAGAACACACAATTCTATTCAATAGCATACAAGTTCCCTAATTTTCAACTAATGTAAATAAAAAAATAAAAAAAGAAGACAGAGGATCAGAATCAAACGAACACCAGCTGGTTTTCCATTAAAGTAGTACAGTCGAATCCCGTTATAGCGAACCCGGTATATAACGAACTCACGGATATAACAAACAAAAATTTTGTTCCCGCCATTTTTCTATTGTACGTAATTTAATTAGCATTATGTCATTTTAATTAATCGATAGTAATTGATTTTAGTCGATTTAATTCATTAATGATAATTTTTAATATTTTATCATTTTTTTATTACATCATTATTGAATACACATTGCAACTAATGAGTTATACATTTTGTGAATTTTAGTAGTTTTCTTAATGGTTCGGATATAGCGAACCACCGGATAAAGCGAACAAAACCTTTATATCCCTTGAAGTTCGCTATAACGGGTTCGACTGTATTTACTTGTTAGGTTGCTCTTTTAGATCTAGGATAGTCAAATTCACAGTCAAATTTGTCTGCCTTAATTTCGAGCTGAAGTGGCAATTCCAAAAACAGTTTTGTTTTTATTCTTTTCTGAAACTTCCCCTTTGTTATTGACTCTAAAATCAACGAAACATAAAATTAATTTAATGATGTGACATGCAGTCAGTCTGTCTTCTAGTTAATAAATGAGCAAAACGTTTGCAATAATGCTTCCTGCGGGGGGAAAAAGCGTTCCAGAGAATACAGAGCGAGAGAGATCTCGATATCCCGAGTGAAAAATGTTCAAAATCCTCTCTGGGAATACTTCTTGGAAAGTAACCTGAGTCCCGTCTGGGTAGGCAAGAGCTAATGAAAAATGACGAGCCCGGATCCCCCTCCCAGAGCTAAAAGAAACAGCGGCTAAATGTTCTGGAGGGCGTGAAACAGAATTTTGTTTCAAAAATCAACGAGCGGCAGCCCCGAAACTTCAAAAACATCCTCTCCATAGCATAAGCCTCTTGGATCAATGTCTGAATTGTTTTGAGCTCGCACCGTGTACTGTTACAGAATTTGATGTTCTTCCTCCTCACTTTGGCTAACAAATGCCTGTGTGCTAGAAAGGATTTTATGATCGGAAGAGTGTTTTTGATGTTGGAAGAACAATGTTAGCTTCTTCGCGCTTTTTCTTTTCTTTTTTTTTTTAATGTATTCAAATACTGCAAGGGAATGGAGAAACTAAACAGGCTACCTGCTGATCTTTGCTACCATCTCTCTCGGATCTTAAATCGGTGATAAGAGCATGTGATTTTTTTCCTTTTGTATGCTAAGCAGTCTAGGCTTTCAGAATGCAAGAATATGGAAACTTCGTGTGATGAAACAAAAATACATCAACAAATTGTAGAACAATTGCAACAATTGCAACCAGATAATTGTCATTGTATGTAAAACGTTGTTAAAGTTCTTAAATCTCCAGTATCCTAAGAGTACTCATGTTACAGTCTTGGAAGTTTTTTTTCCGATGTTGTTAGAAATATCTCTTTATGAAACTATGTTAAGGTATACGATAGTAAAAAATATTGAAAATAGGGCAACATCTCTCAAGACCATGAAGGTTTTACAAGTGCTGTTTTAATACAGACATCCCCCCCCCCCAATTGCAGCAGAATATCATATAGAGCATGAAAGTGGAGGAAGGGAATAAACACTCATAACAGGAGACTTGTGGGGAGAAAGAGCCTGGTATTGAATGTACATATATATACCAGTCAAATATGGATTGCAGAATTTCTTAGGTTGAGTACCAAGTCTCTCAGAAGTTGCTAAATCTTGAAATGTACGTTGAAAAGCCTACGATAAAAAGTAAAAGTATATATCCGAAGTGAAAGTATACATTCGGAGTAAGAGTTCACATAAACATTTAGTGCTGAACAGAGTGTAAGGGACTGCTCACGAAATATAACTGAGGTGCTTTAAAATCCCTTAAAGTGTGTTCTTGAATCATGTAAGACAACTTCAGAGTTCAGAAGCTTCTATTAAAAAGTTACGAATTACTTTATACATAAATCTTTACATAAAGTATATGAAGAAGTGGGGGAGGGAGAAGAACCTGACATGAATTTCTATACAACTGTTAAAATAATTAGTAAAATCATGTATATAACTCGTTAAACAACGTATCTTGAAGTTAAAGATAAAAGACTGTTAAAATATATGGAAAAAACATTCATTATTGCATAGATTTTAAAATCTCAAGAAAAATGTCTGTCGTTTTATATGCATTAGTGTTTTCTTACAATATTTTGTACATAGAATTTCAGTGTAGGACAAAGTTTTCTAAATAGCTAAATAATGTTATTGATAAACATAAATAACAAAAAAAAAAGAGATAGACTAAAACGGGATATTTTTTTAACTAAATATGTATAAAGCTGAGGAACGTTTATTTTAGTGGTGAATACAAAGCCCTTTCATCAACAATAGGTATATTTTTTTAAGCTTGATAACTATAGAACACCAAAGTATTTAAATGGAGGATATTTTTTTAAAAAAACCTCCGAAAATGCAGAATTGGTAAACAATTGAATATAACACCAATGCATTTACTGCAGGTTAAAAAAGTATATATGATGTCACACGCAAAGATTTTACATATATAATTACTCTTAAAAAATTCAAATGCATTTCTTAACACCTGATAATAATTTATCTTTGTACTTTATGATCAAGATCTGTTTAGCTCGATTCAAATTGAATTTATGTGAGAAAAAATGTGAGAAAATTTATGTGAGAACAGAGGAGCTTATAATCTGATATTTATGCTACTTACCAATTAGGCGTAATAAATTAGGTTTTACTTTTTTAAAATTTGGTGTAGTTCCTAAAAATACTATTGAAAGGTATTTATAGTATTATTGATCATAGCATTAATCACAAATAATTCTAGCAATGCCCTTTTCTTCCTTCTGAGATTTCTGAGGACATGCATAAATATACCCAGCCGAGTTAAACCTTTAAATTTGTTATGCATCAGTAACTACGGGAAAAGAAGCGATATATAACCCTACAAAAGACCCTTTCCTGGAAAATCTAGGTAATTTACTTTAAGCTCGTCTATTTACATTCTGCTGTAAAAGACCATTGTATACACATTACAAATAATTAAAATTACCGGGATCTCCGTTAAACTATTTCTAAACAAATTGAGGAAAGAAGTGATAGAGAAGACAACAACAAAATTGCTTTGTATTATCAACACGAAGGTCATTAAGATTTTAGCGTTATTTACTTCATTGAAGAAACAGAAAAAAAGTAGTAATGACTTCTTTACTTTCTTCTTCATTGTCATGCAACCAAAAAATGCTGCTAATATTTTACATTCCTCGTGTATATTTTTATTTATTTTTATCTATTCTGCCTCCTTCTCTATTTTATTCTTTTCTTGGAGGAAGAATTCTACAGATCTCGCACCACACTCTTAGCTTATGAAGTCGCAACCTCCATAATGGATTTTAGAATTCTTAATTTTAACGAAAATTTGAATCTGTGTATGATCTTACAGCTCTATGTACATTATAGTACTCAGTGTCTGTATGTAAGGTAGTAAATACATAAAAAGTACAAAAGATTTCCTCAAAAAGTGTTCTGCAGTTATGTAATGAAAACACTGGCAGCCATTGGAAAATTCTACAAATTAAATCTATGTAGTATGCATATCCTTCGAATAAAATATTAAATGAATTATTTCTATTAAAATGTATAAATTTTCTATCCATCTTAATTCTGTTGTAATTATTATATAATTGATATGATGGCTAGTAAAATGCAGTATGTTACATTATAATCTAATGGAAGATACCACGCTCTTCTAGCCATCCATACACAACATTCAATTAACGATACATTTAATTAATGACCAAATAACAATAAAAAATATATAGAATTTTACGCGGGATTCGTATATAAAACTCGTAAGATAGCTAAAAAATAATCAGACAGTTCAAGCACTATGACCGTGTTTGACCCTGAGCATTTTAATGATTACTTAAAATAGCTAATTGTTGAAATATCCGTCTATAAATATCTGTTTTCTCTTAATATTTGGGAAATGTTTAACAGTCCCTTGCATGCTTTTTGGCCAGATTCAGAGCTTTGTAAACGACGAGTTGTTAATTAAAATATCCTCACTTGAATTCATACGCATTTTAAACTGCCGTAAATGGACAATTCGCTATAATTATAATTTTTAAGTTCATTTATTGACATATTAAGTTGAGATCTTGAGCAGTAGCAATTACCAATTAATCTGCAGCAATGTCCATGCTATTAATTACAGTTAAATAATGTACCTTCAGGTCGTAAATCAATGACCTTTTTTTATTTGTAATAGATTTCAGTATATCGAAATATTTGATCTTAGCAGTTTTTTTTTTCTCTGTACTGTAAAAAAAGCTCTAAGTAATGTAAGACGTGATTAACACTAGAAAGATGCGAGTTTATTTTCTTGCTAAAAAGACTGAAATCCGTCATTTTGACGGTAAAAACTGAAACCAAGAATTTAAAGTATTTAATGTTTTACTAAAGGGTTAAATACTTTAAATTTTGAACTATTTCATACCAATATATAATGAATTAGTAGATATTTAGATATATTCTTATGCAGGTATGCCGAGCTGACAACCTGGTATGGTTTATCCGTAAAAATATATGCATGGTTTGTGCAGTCCTTATTTTTCAACACCAATATTTCCGAAGAGCCAATATTTATGTTATTTGCAAAAGGGAGAAGAGACGAAAAGTAATTAAAAATTTTTCGGTATTATTTTAAAGATTTCTGCCTGTATTCTATATTCCCGTCAAATTGACAGCTCTCAGTCTTAGTAGGTGTACAATACATTTTCTCCCCTTCTTTACTATCGAATATAACTTTGTAAATGTGTGTGCATATATAGAGTAAAATTAGAAAAAGTCGTAAAATTTCAGATTTCTGAGGACATAAACACAGACAGAGCGCTCAATAGTTTGTCCGAGACCGTCAAAATGAATGACGGCAGCCGTCTTTCTAGTGTTAATGCATTCGTAACTACTTCTTCAACATGAGACGTATAAAGTAATTACACCTTACGTTGTAGTAACAGCCTAAGATGTAAATGCTTTGTACAGACCAGCATCGAGAATATGAAAAGCCTTTCAGAGTCCCGAGATAAAACACTAAAGCATTATGCGTATATTCTGTAACATCTAGAAAAAGAAATCACCGTCTTTCTGTTTTCTTATAACTTAGTAAGGATTCTCAGCTACACTTACATAAAAAAAGACAGTGAACTTAAGAGATCTATCACTTACATTCGACAAAAATCCCTCTCTAAAATGACAATAAGATGTTTTAAGAGAAATCAGTCAATGCTAAGATGAGTTTGGATAAGTGTCAAGTAGAGTAATGTATGATGGGAAGTTGTAATTCAAACAGTTTCACAGGTGGATGACTCTTTGCTTAGGGTAGAAAGACGATGACAGAATTATACTCAGTTAACTGTTGACTTTTAGATCACCTGAAGATAATTGCCACCGTGTGACATGTTCTGGCACCACACTTGACAGAACTTTATCAGTAGAGGGCAATGTAAAAAAGTGTCAGATTATTCTTATATAAAAAAATAGTTCACGTGTTTACCAAGGTAAGAATTCGTGTTTTCAATTAAATATGCTAATAAGGGAATTTTCTCTGATAGTATAAACCGGATATTCCTTTAAAATTGATCTTTTTTTTTTTTCTTTCTCCCGAGAGATGAGCCTACGCACTGAGATCCGTGTGGGGAATTTGAGATAAGCGATTGCATATCAGTTTTAATTAAAATGTCTGATATAACAATGTTTACGTAGAATTTAGTATTAGTTTTCTCAGTTCTGATGGTTAAGACAGAAAAGCTATGACATTCTTGAAATACCTTGAAACAAATTGAATATAAAGAAAGTCATATTCTTTCATTTCACTTTCAAAAGTTTTCTGATGAAGATAAATAATTCCTGCCGATATATGTAACATTCTATGTGACATAAATACCACATTTATATATTTAAGTTGCTTAGCCGATTATTTTAGCAATCCGTGAGAGAAAACTACTGCATTAGTTTACTTCATTTTGGTCTTAAACGAAAGATTGTAATCTGTAGATTTGTCAAATTTGGTATTTGTAACCGCAATTTCTATTAATGAGCGATAATTTACAATTAAAAATTCATTTCTGCACTTGCTCAGTGACATGTTTTTAATGATAAACACGTTTATTTCGAGGAGTCTCTCTAGATCCCTCTCTGCCATTTTTATTTTATGATAATTATGTTTGTGAAATATAAGATTAAACCTCATGGAAATTGTTTATTTCGGGCTGTTTACCTGTCGATAATTTACAATTTAAAAAATTGCTTTCTGCGCATGCTCAGTGACATTTTTAAATCTGGCTTTAGATACTCACTAAGCACGAGGCCGCTTAAACATATCAATTTGTTACTGCGCATTATTATTTTCAACATTTGGCAATGATGTGTTGATTATAATTTGTGTATTAGTACATTTATTTACTAGCTAGCCGTCATGTTTTGACGGGTTTATTTCGCGCTGTTGAGCAACCATATTTATTTTTGCTGGGCTCAATAGTAATTTTTTAAAGTGTATTTCTCTGTTCTTAATATTATGATTTTCAACATTTGGCAATGAGGAGTTGAGTATAATTTGTGTATTAGTACATTTATTTACTATTCAACTGTCATTTTTTGATTGGTACCAACTAGCGTAGTTTTAATTTTATATCATCGGTATACCAAAGAAGTTTCCATTATGAAAATTAAAAATTTTGCTAAAAAATTTGTTCTTATAAAATTTTATTCAGTAAATTCCTTAATTTTTTATTCAGTAAATTGAATAAATAAAGGGAAGTTTAAAAATTTCCCTTTATTTATTCAATTTTATAAACATGTATAAAGTTATATTCTGGACTATTTTCTTTTTTTGGGGACAATATTTATTCATATTAAAAAAAAACAAATTTGGCATGCTTTTTGCACTGTATAGACGAACTCTACAGTATCTTTAGACCAAACTTGTTTTTCTACATTATTTATGAATATATCATATTGGTCCTAGTTTTCAACTTAAACATTTGAGTATAGTTAATAACTTCATTTATAGTTGTTTAAAGCTAAAAAACATTTAAAAATCATAAATATATGATAAATATATTAGTCATCAAGAAATATCTAATGCTTTTTTTTCTCTAAATGAAATTGTTCAAAATAGTTTTAACTGTACAAAATCTTAATTTTCTGTAAAGAGGATACACTTAAGGATATTTTACTCGAATTCAATATGCAGGTCTGATCTGCTCGTGAACTCATTACTAATTACTATGATGTGTCTTTTGTAGACTCTGCTACAAAGATATCGAACATGTTGCAATACTAAAATAAAAATTATCCTAACCTTTTGTGCATATCTAGTGCATTAAACATTTAAATAAATATCAAATTAAATGTATACTTCATTAATCTAAAAAAATATATTTGACTTTATATTTGACTAAGTGCATAGGACTTTTATGCTTAGTATATTTGTTAAATGCTGTTCCGCAATATGTGTACATATTAAGGAACAGCATTTAACAAGTATACTAAGTATATAAGTCCTATGCACTTAGTCAAATATAAAGAGATGCGACTTAGTCACTAGTGCAAGAGCCTTAAGTTTATTTTTGTTTCACGTTGCTATTCTCAAATCCAATGCAATTTACTTGATGCATTATTTTTTGCTTCACGGCAATTATTGAAATAGGCGTGCACTTGTGCAACCATTTATTTTGGTGTTGCTTTCCAATACATTCTCAATGTAATGTTAACTTCAAATATTTAACGTTTAGTATTTTTTTCCCTCTCTAGATAATACTTGTCCTTCTGAACAAACACTTAAGCCTTTGGGTTTAAAAAAAAAAAAAATATATGACTGCAGCACTTCAAACTTACCAGCCAACCTTTCTGAACAAGTGATTACTCACTATACCGATGATTTTTTTTTAAACCCTGACAATATGAAGGCTTCCAGTACAATCCCTCTTCCCTTCTGAAAGCCTTGTATTCTGCTAACAGTTCAGGGTTAAGATGACCTTTCACTAACGAAGTATAACATGTATATGTTTACTTTTTCTTATTTGCATGTAAATGAGTTGCATTACATCTATGCATCTAACTTATATTACATGAAAATCAAGTTTTCTCCGAATTTCAATTACCTTTCGTACGAATCCACATGCAATTTTATTTTTAGCTTTCCGTTCTCTTGCTGAAGCACCGATGTCATAAGCGCATTCCTCTACGCCACTTAGGCGCCACTTAACCCGGCAAAGTTCTAACTCAAAATATTTTGATTCTCTCTCATTCTCTTCCATATATTACTAAAAATTCCCGTCATTCCCCCTTCCTCGATTTAATAGAGAAGTCCCCCGAATTCCCTCTCTCCCTGAGGTAATTGGCCACTAATTTGGGGGAAAACGGGGGTTTTGGGACTCAAATGCGCTGTTCTCGAGGCACTTAATGAGTCCGGCTTAATTAATTAAGCTGTCACCGTCTGCAGAGGGGGAAAAGGTGGAGGTTTGGCTGCATTTACATATGAACGACAGCTGCTCTGGGAAGTACGTTCATTGGCCGAGAAGTTAGACGTCTGGACGTATAAGTGCAGAGTTATCAAATTTAAGAGAGACACTAAGAAAACGTAAGATGTTTTTGATTTTTCGGAATGTGCAGTTGAAAACCGTGAGTTAGCGCACATATATCAAATTTTGGTGAAGCATTAATTAACTTATCTTTCAGTTCTAAATTCAAATATACATTCCCTGTAAGAAGTAGATATTTCAGTAAAACAAACAATATAAATTTTCGACGTGGGTAACTTGTTCCTTCTTCACTGTTAAGAAAATACCTGGAAGACACACTCATACACTTACACTTATGTAGGATATATATATATATATATATATATATATATATATATATATATATATATATATATATATATATATATATATATATATATAAAGCACCCCGGCAAGAAAAGTGACACAACTAAAAAAATGCAGCATATGAGAAAAATCAACTTAAAAAATACGATACAGCTAGCATTACAATAAAACTGATACAACTGCCCCCAGGTGGACAAATTGCGAGATAGAGATGTGTCGCTTTTCGTGCACGATAGGGCACTTCATACATATTTTTCAATGGCATATCCTCAAAATTGCCATCTTTTGACTTTTGTCACTTTTTTTGCCGGAGTGTGATATATATATATATATGAAAGGGGGGGAGGTGCTTGTTGGTTAATTTGGAGTACTACAGCCAGGTTTTCAAACTCTAGGGGTAAACTGCCAAGGGCTGACAAATAAGACCGATTCTTAACTGTTACAAAACACGTCTCTGGTGATTTGTTTGCGAAGGTTGGAAAAACTGAACTTTTCTGTATGATGCCTTGAGGAGCAACATCCCTAACCTCTTCTAAAAGCTAAAAAGTCGGCATAAACAATGCGGATTTTGAGTTGATTTTCCCGAGTCCTTCTTCTGAAAAAAGTACCACCTTCTTTCTCCTCCTGGAAGTGATTCGGGTCGCGCCATTGTATACAACCGCAATTATTTTGTTTCAAACTCAGAAAGTTTAAATCACGAACTACTTAAATTTGGGAGAACAACTCCCATTATTGTCTCAACGACTTTTTATTTTTTTAAACATAGATTTGAATACTCATAACTGTTATTTTAGTTGAAAGATCAATTTTACATAAAATTGGTATTTTCAAGACACGGAAAAGCTATAACTGCACTCTATGCCTATTTCTTAATTTCCCAGAGGTATTTGCAATTTTAATCTTCGTGGTAATGGAAACTTTTTGCAATTTATTGGTCTGAATACTCTAGCTTCTGAAAGTAGATTAATGACTTCGATGATTTTCTTTTTTTATATAGTATTTTGAAATCTTTTTTAAATTAAAAAGCTGAGATTTTTTTTCTCTGTTGTTAAAATTACTCATTTTCTACAGAAAATTTCATGGAATGCAATGCAATTAATGTCTGAGGAAAAAGTTATTTTTCAATCGAAAAATAAGCATATAAATATCTTAGGCGGAAGGCCATAAACGAGGCTCAGATTAAATCGCCAGTTTTTAAGATAACTGACTTTCTACGTGCCTATCTACTATAAACCGAGAAAATGATGTAAATGTTAGCATATGTGTGTAATGTTAATTGGTTATTCCAGCTTTGACGTAGATTCTCAATATTCGATTAAAGGAGGAAACAGTTCTTAAAATGAAATATAGAATCTTTCACCTGTTTCACTTTGTTTGAGAATTCAAGGTATTAATACTTTCAGATACGTATGTGAAAATTTGCTTAAAGGTTGTGCTTAAAAACTAGATGAAATCAATGGTTGACAAATTGTATGGAAAACGATCTCACGGGAGAAGTATTTAGAACTGGATCCAGAAAATTAAAATTTTTACAATAATAAGGCATTCTTTGATATAATACTCGTAGCTCTTTTTCAGGAATAACGGAGATCCACAAATTTACCCATTGTAGATTTTTTTTTAAAAATTGAATAATTTATTTGTGATAATTTCCTTTACGATGTAATTTGAATAAAATATAATTTTAACCACAAATCATTGAAAAAACTGACCAATGAAAATTACTTTAAGCTGCAAAAATATTTCTACAAAATTCTAACTCAACTAACAGACCATTATTTCCTAACTATAATTTTTTAAACAAAGCTTATGCAACATGTTTAAATGAAATTCTCATTGCAAGTGTTTATTTTATTTTTTTAAGAAGAAAACTGTATTTTTCACACATTTAAAGTATTCTCAAACTTTGGAGCTCTTATAGATTGACTAATTTTTTCTATTTATCGAACATTCTCATTCTGAATTAACCTAGTGTAACCAATAGTGTGCATTTAGAGCTCAGTACGACGGCAGCATTCCATAATAAAATTTCACTAAGCGTTCTGTACATTTCTTTCGGAAACCGAGAACTATGAAAAATTCAGGGTAAATTAAGAGGGCAAAAGTTCATTAGCTTTATTTTGAAGAATTATTATTCTTATGCTGCTTCAGTTCCAAAGCCGTGGCACATCTGGTTTTACCTAAACGAAAAAAGAATTCAACGGTAAATGCACAAACTACTAAATTTTGCAGAAGGTTGCCAGATATATTGAGCTAGGCTCCCTTCAAATGAGCCTAAGTTAATTAATTAGGCTGCTGACAGTGGTTTGGCAAGCGTCTGCTTTTGAATGGCAGCTACTAGAGAAAACTCTGATTGGTTGAGAAGCTAAAATTGTCAAAGAGTGCATTAATGTCAAAGAAAGCTTGTCAAACGAAATAAAGTCAACAGTATTTAAAAGAATGTTCCGTGTTTTGCAAATTACGAAAGGTTACTGAAAAGGAAACGTTCTTTCAAAATTTTTCAAAAGAAACTGAAAACTAATGCCTTTGTAGTATGATATATAAATGACATTTATTCTGAGGCATTTTGAAACTGAATATGTAAGTGATACTATTGAAACAGTAAAGTGTTAAGATATTCCAATTTCTCCTTCCAATAATGTGCTACGGAAATTGGTATTTTCTGATAGTTAAGTCCTGACATCTTGCCAGTCAAGATTTGGGGAAAAGCGTTTTGAAACTTCTTATTTAATAAATATTGCTTGAAATTTTAATTTATTGCTTAATTCCCTTCGAAACTATATCACTAGAAAATTTTAAAAAGTTTAAAGGTTAAACTCACAGTTCATAAAATTCTCCTTCTTATTTCATATCGTGTCTATAATGTTTTATAATTATCTACTTTAGTTTTGGTATCTCAGTTCAGGTTTTGAAGCGACAAATAGTATGCAGGTAAAATGTATGATATGAATTACTTTTTAAACTTAATAAAATCGGATTTTCCTGTTTACAATTTAGACATGACAAGCGGTAGGGACAATGTGGCCATAGCATTTCTTTGATACTGCATACTGAGTATACACAATTCAATCAAGAAAATATGTTTTATGAACTTTTACGAAGAGAGAATTTTTTTTAAATCATTGTTGAATAACAATATTTGTACAATATTTGTTCATTTTATTTTCTGTTAGATACTTAAAATTCCAACTGTTTGTAAACATTAAAAATGAGAATTCTTAGTGTGTGTAATTTTACTAATTTAAATATAATTTTAAAAACTTTCTGTGGAGGACATTTTTAAAAATTTAACACGGGATTATAAGAATTAATTGTTATAAAATTTAGCATAAAAATTTACGCGTGCCTTAAGATATCTTTTTGTAATAAAAGTTTTAGGACACCCTCAATTTCAAAAACTCCGCATCGAGAAGTCTGTGTGACCCTACCCAGTAAATTGGCTCTAATTTACATGTGCACTTCTTGACTTTTAGAACAAAACTTTTTCATTTTTTTAGCGTTTTTAACTATTTGATCATAAATTGAAAAACATACGTCTGCTTATTATAAATTAAAGAGCTATAAATTTAGGTTAAATATTATGCTAAACGAAGACTGGAAAATCGCGTTGAAAACTTGTGATCTGAATTATTTTAATCATCATTTTAACTGAGGTTTGAATGTTAGATTCCTATTTTAGAATTCTTATTGTGCACGTAACAAAATCAAAAGCTCTTTCATCCTTGAAACCGGAGAGTTTTTCAAAATTCACTCAATGTATAATCTTCCCTAGTAACTGTCATATCCATTAAAATTGCACTTTACCCTTGAAAATATTTTGACTTATAATTACTCAGATTTCCCTTGCATTTCAATCGCTCTGAAGCTCTAAGAAATTCGCCATCCCCTTCCGCTTCCCCTATCTGTATAATTGGGCACCAATTTACTGAGGGAAGGGGGGGGGAGGTCGAACCATAATGAGCTGTTCTCGAGACACTTAATGAGCAGCGCCTAATAAATTAGACCGTCGCGGGCTGGAAGAGGGGAGTCTATCCTTATTTGCATTTGAATGACAGCTGCCTAAAGAGAGGGCTTCCAGTGGCAACATAGGGAGGAATTGAGATGAAAGTATCGAGAGAAGCTTGTCAAAATGTATACTGTCATGTATAAATGAAATACTCTACGTAGAAATTTATCCGTAGCCATAAAATAAACGATTTACCGAAGTTTCATCTTAAATGATGATATTGAAGCATTTGTACGTAGTAGAAGAGCTGGATAGGAAAGCACATGCACGTACACAAAATATCACCAGAAATTTTGACCAAAAATATTGCTTCATTTCGTTAGCGTTTAGATAAGTTTTGAAGCTCGATATATTATTCTATAGAGGATAAAACATTCCCTCCCTCATAAAATTCAAATTCATTCGTAAACTAGTGTTATACGTTAGTTCCATAAATGCGGATACAACTGAATATTCTGCATGATGTGTTCATTTGAAATAGTTAACTTGAACACACTCATGACTGGTATTAAATTTGTCTTAATGGGAGTATTTAATTTGTTCAGAATAAGGTTTGAATTTCCAAAAATTATTTTATAGTCCTGGTATCATTCATAAACTACTGCCATACTTACTAGTGTCATAATTTTGCTATTAAAGAACCCAATTAGAAATTTTAGTGGAAAAATTTGATCAATAAATCAGTAGGATGGCCTTCGCTGAAGTCTTAAAATTATGTTAATGAGAGATATGCAATTGCTAGAGTGCCGGCATCTGGCACAAGAGACCGTTTTCTTTTTCTGTGTACGTTTGCCTCTTCCCTCGTATACCTTCATATGAACATCAGACTTTGATCTCGTAACGAGCCCATGGACATTAGAATCAACATTGCCACCATCACAGATAGTGGTTTCGAGTACCGTTGTTTGCATGGATGTTAGTATACATTCGGAATCGGCTTAAAACTGTAGAGCATATTTCTAATTAGTAATCATGAAGCAAATGATTGGCAACCAATAAGCATGTTAATTATAACAACGCAATTCTTCCTATCAAAGCAACGTTTCTTATTTTGCAAAGATTTTGCATTGGAATGGTCAAGTGGAAAAACCAGCGGAGATTCTGAAAAATTTAAGCAGTATTTATATATGCTGAATGCGGTATTTGAGTTTTTGGTCTAGAAATTCCTTTTTAAATCAAATTTTTGAAAAGCATTAAATATGGCGTTTATAGTATTGAAAGAAGATCCCAAGTTACAGACAAGTCTTCATTTATTTATAACGAATGTAAGATTCTGAAACAGTTTCTTGTAATATACGCTGTTCTAAGAACGTAAGTTCTAGCAATTTATTGTATTGTTACAGACGTTGAACAGTTTTCATCTGCGTGCATTAAATCCCGGGTAGCCAACTTGCCAACTCCTGCGGTGAACTATAACGCTATGAAAAAAAAATCTGCTGAAATCGAATATAAACAAGTTTATATTTGCCTAATAAGAAAATAAGGTTAAGTGCTGAGGTTTAAATGTTGATTTTACATAAAAATTGCTTATTGATAAGCAGTGATTATTTCGAATTTAATTTCAAATCATCGTGAAGCATGGGATATTATATGATTGGACGTATTTTAGGATTTTACAATTTTTTTTTTAGAAAAATTCTAACAACTTTACCTACATATTTATGGTTTAACCTTACACCAACATACTTCAGCAGTTTTGCTGATATGCATTGTAGTACTGCATGTGATACTTACACTGCTCCATTTCTTGAAAGAAACTGACCAGTGTAAATTGAGAAATTCATTTAATCTAAGGTGAAATAATTTAACAAGAATCTTATGCAGGTGGAGTGGAAACTTAAACTGAAAATATAAAATCCTAGTGTGCGTGCAATTGACTAAAAACTGACTGGAACCGAACTATGCAATGATATACATTTGCTTTTGAACACGTGACATTATATGTAAGATATATTATACAACTCAGTTATTACATTATTTTGCATAAGTAAAATTGGAAGGCAATTGATACGGGATGTTTTGTATCATCAGATTACTTTTCTAATGCACACACGCAAACATTTCTTTTAATCAAAATAAATCCGTGCTTAAAAAATTAATGATTTCTGTGAGTTAAACTTTCAGTAGTCTAAAATTTACATTACGTTAGGCTTCTCGTGTTTTGAAACATGAATTACAAGTTCTTTTTAATATGTACTTAGATAATTTCTGCGTTTATAGATTCGAAATAGGGCCAGTTCTCCAGAGCAATGCAAGATAGGATTATTGCTCTCCGTTACTGATATTTCAATAATAGATCAATTGGTAAGAGCTTTTCTTGCATTTTCTACGTGCTAAAAACAAAAAACAAGGAGAATGGTAGTGTATTGAATAAATCGCGAGCTGAGCATCCGATGCAATGCTGCGGAGAAAAATCTTTAAAAATATAGACATTTTGTGTCTCTTCATTGTAAAGGAGTCTAATAGGGTCCCAGAATATTCGTGATGTTTTTCATGAAGAGTATATTTGAGACAACACACATCTATCGGATAAACTTCTATGAATCGGATAGGGAAAATTTTCAGTTGCTGCAGATTAAGCGGGCGAACAAGCAGATGACTTAAGTGTTATATCTTGCGACGAAAGGAAGTTCAATATTTTCAATCAGAGTGGGATGAAACTGTTTTTGGCAACAGCCAAAATATTAAGACTCAGCATAAAAAATGGTTATGGTAGTGTGATAATATGTGTTTTCAGTGAAATTTACAATATAGCTTTTATCGAATATAAATAAAAATCATTATTGGTATACTACAAGGAAATTTATTAACTAATGCACCAAAAGAGATATTTTCAAATACTTAGTTAATTAACACAATCATAACCTGTATAAAAAGGTTGGGGCTCACTTTTTACTGTAAAAAAATAGACAGAAACTTCTAATACATACACACACCCGCCCCGAAATCACGAATACGTTTTCATTTTTAGTCAAGATATTTTTCACTTTCAGTTTTTACACTGTAATTATTAATTTGATTAACTAACATTAGACATAACGTATCACTATTTCAACTTAAATATTATTTTGTTAGAATTTCTACTCTACGCCAGCTGTTATTTGGTTTCCCTTCAGGCTTGTTTCATCATACGTTTGCTTATAAAAGCATCTCGTTTTTAAGATTTATTAATAACTTTGAATATATATATATATATAACTAAATTTAACAAGACGCTCCCTCTGGTGCGTGGATGCCCTGAGTGCTTGATTTCTGTATTGTTTTTGTCTACATTCTTCTTAATTATCTAGCTCTGTTAAATTTAGTTATATTTGACTTTTTCAATGCAAAGATGTGCAGCAACTGCGCAATCTTTTGTTGAAAAGTTATTTATGTTTTCAATGCTAGGGTAGGTTTTGAGTTAATTTGTTAGGCAGTCTATGCCCGCCTTTTTATTTTTTATTTTATTTTATTCTTTAGCTTAAGGTGTTTTGTTTATATATATATATATATATATATATATATATATATATATATATATATATATATATATATATATATATATATATATATATATAACCTAATCTAGTTAAAACTCATGTGTAAACTAGTTTTCCCCAGACCTTAAAATGAATATAAAAATGAAATTTCATTCATCTATGCTTCGTTAAAATAAACATAGCGCATTGCATATTTTATGGTCTTGATATTGTTAATGGTCATTGCTATCCGATTGTGTCTGCGACTGTATGCTTAATGTCGTGGAACGGTAATAAGTAACTACGTGTAGTTATATCTAAATAGCTAGTGTTCATTTCTATTCGTTTAAAAAAAGGAGGTCACAGAGAACTAACTGGACTGAGAGCAATCAATTGTCTATAATAAGATGCATTAAGATAATGAAAGGATAACTGCTGAACGACTGTGCCTCGCGATAGTTTGGCTACAGATGTTTAAAAAGTGCTTTGAACACAAATCTTCTAAAACAAGTCAGGGAATGGGAAAAATAACTTACCATAATCAGTATATATTGCTTTAAATCAAGCTAACTGCGATTTATTTCAAAAGTTAATCCAGATTTTTTATCTCAGGCCTTAAGCTATGTTCTTTAATTCTGCTATTGAGGGAGAGAGCTGAATTTGCTTTAGAAATTCAAGCTGAGCTTAGTTCAAAGTCATTTATGGTGTTTGTTTACATTCTCATGTTTTGAACGTTCTTTGAGCAGAAATGCTTTTTAATTGTGATTTAAAACACTCATCACTTTTAAAAAAGCAATTTAAATAAATCGACTTCGAAATGAAATAGTTCACAGAAATTTTGCTGTCACAAAGCCTTATCAATTGAAGCCTCATAACATATATCGTAATCGATCAAAATGATGCAATATGCATTTATTATAGCCACCGGCTTTAAAGCATCAGTCTGTTCATAGTTTCATTCTTCGTGTAATCCATAAACGCCCTTCATTATGGGAGTGTTTCCTTTTGTTCGCGCCCTCAATTTTCGAAAATACAGCACAGAAAGTTTGGATTTTTGTCAAGACTTGAAATAGGCTGATAATATGGCAAAATTTATGACAACACCGTAATCAACATAAATCCCTTTATTACATTCCAACTAAGAGAACTGCCGTTTCTCTTTCCAAGTAACATAAAATTTAAAATCGATAACATACTAATATTTGTCTGTTATTAGATGTTTTCATTGAGTCGACGTTGAGATCTGTTAAAAGTAATATTGATAAAGGTGAGAAAAAAAATTGTGTTAATTAATATCTTTTTATATACTGGTTAAAGGAAATGTACCGCTAAGTTAAATGTGTAGAAATCCTCTTGGACTGTAAGAGTAATCTAAATTGGCAAAAATACAAACTATATGGGTGCAGACTAAATGGCAGGACGTTTTGTGTTTCATGCACTTAAATGGGATAGAATTTGCTTAAGCCACATGAAGGAGCCTTTTGGGATGTAAATTATTGTATTTTCAACATAATTATAAGATTAAAAAACAAGTGCACAGAGAAAAAGTTGGTCGTTCGCCGGAAAAAGTGGGTTCTGCAACCCATTTCGCGTGGGTTATTGTGAGAGGTGAGTTAAACAAACCACTACCCGTGTTTTTGAACGCGGATGTGAGTGAGTTAAAAAATACTACTGAGTTATTGTCACTGAGTTATCAAAACAAGTGTGTTAAATAACTCACGTCGGGAGTTTTTATAATGAGTTTACTGAATTGGAGAACCAACTTTAAGTACTAAAACGTAAATATTATGTTACTTGAAAGGTTGAAATGGAGTTCATTTAGAATGAAAAATATAGCTGTACTTAAAATTTTATCCATTATTTTTTATCGGGAAAGAAGTTAATTTTTGGTAAAAAATTTCTACATTTTTGAATGAGAATAACAAAAATTCTTGTATCGTATTCCAAATCAATTTTTTGCCTATCGACAAATTGTTCTCAACATAGAAAATTTTTTCATTGTGTAAATTTTTTTTCATTTAAAAGTAGAGAAATATTTAAATCCAAGTTTTTAAAAAAAAATTGCAAAATTTTTAATAATGTCACAAAAGCACAATGCAATAACAAATTCGAAAGAAATTTTGCATCAAAAGTAACATTTTTTTAAAGTTAAGATGCTAATGTTCTTGTGTGTATGTTATTAGTGTTTACGTCTCGATTCAATCATGATTGAAATGGTAATTTAATTTGTAATTTATGTTATGAATATACAAAGGGTGATTCTAGCATATTATCGACATTCTACCAAAATAATATCCTTTCCCAAAGTTCTTATTTTGAAATTTCATTTTAGAATATTGTAAGCATCCCTGTATCTGGTCGAAATCAAAAATGTAAAGGTTAAACTCATTTCTACCACGCTTTTATTAACTCGCTTTCTTGTATATCCATTACAAATCTTGCAATCGATTTTTAACTAACTTCCCGACTAGCTAGACATTTGAAACTTTTAGAATAGCTCAGAACACAATGACAATGCATTCTTTTAATACTTTTAGCCATTTTTAAGCAGAAAAATCCGCAAGGTGGCGCTTTGATCGAATTCAATGCTTGCACTTTTGCGTAATGGCTTTTGACGATTTTGAAAACAGAATACATGTGAATTTAGTTTGTTTACAAAAATATTGTGTGAAAATTTTTTAAAAATTATAAAAGTTAGCATTTTATAAAGTCTGTGGATAGTGGAAACGACTAAAAAGGGATTAAAATTAAATAAAAGAAAGTGAAAAAGAATAATTAAGTGAAGGTTTGTGCAATTAAGAGAGAAAAGGAGAGAAAAATAAAAATAAATACAAGTGAAAAATAATTAAATAGGAAAATATTGAAATTGTGATTTGGCGAAATAAGAGGTCTTTGGAGCAGTAAGTTTGGAGCAGTCAAACTCTTTGACGCTCAGTTATTCCAGGGTTATAACTCGGCTTAATGCGACGCAAGCCTGTCCCTTGACGAAGAGATTTTTTTTCCGGGGTACAGACCTGCGTGGTTCACGGTACATCTTTGCATTTTGTGCACAGTGCAGGCCGATCATTTTCTTTCAAGTTGATGGGATATTTCATGAAAAATTTTAAAGTGTTTATTAATACATAGAATTGCCAAGTTTATATGATTCAACAGAAAATTTAAAAACGTGGTGTATAAAAAGTTCTTTTTATCTTGTAATTATTAGAATTTACAAGGCATTACAGTGCGCGTTTATATTGCTCACTCTATTCTTTTTCATTGTAGGATTGTGCTTGAAATTAAAAATGATATACATCAAGAATATTTAGGGTCGAAAAGTTTTCAAACAAATATCCTATTTACATCTTGAGATTATATCATTCTTTTCTTCAGTCTGGCTCCCAGAAAATATTTGTAAAAGCACTGTTTTGAAAAGAATTATATAAATGATTTGATTTTATTCCGCTCAGAAATTCTAAACTTAGCAAAGTCCCAAAATAAAGCTTATTTTCATCGTAGAATTTTCTGTTCAAAGTCTTAGCTCAAACAATAAACACTGCAGGGTTAGTGCCGAAAGTTGCTCGTATATTTTCTTCCTTACAAAGGTTAAAGAGAACTAAAACTGTTTTATCAAGAATTCTTGGAAATGCTGATGTAAATCATTTGTAAAGCTCACTATTAAGTTTTAAATCATAAATATGGTGTTTAGAAAACCAACCAAAATGCTCAACTACTATTTTATTGTGTTCAATCTCTAAAGAAAATCGGAGTATATTTAAAGCTGAATTGCTTCAGAAATTATGAATGCAGGCATAACAGGTATGCTTATTTATGAGAGCTTTGTTGGCCTTAAGTGTCATGTACCTATATATGCCCTTTTTCTTTTTTCTTCACTGTTCTTTAACAAGAATCTTTGGAGTTTCACATTTCAACTTCACTATTCAAATTCAACTTGTTCACTGACAAAGAAGTGCATGAATTAATGATCAAAGAACTGCATGTACAACCCGTGACTATTAGATGTAATTTTAAAGAATTTGTTAAAACATAGTTGTGATGGCACAATTCTAATTTTAGCTAGACGAAAACACCTGCATAACATTGTTACGAAGCGAAATCCTTGCACTGTATTGAGTGTATGACTAATTACAACACTTGGTTGTTTTTTCTCTTGGCTCAAAATAAATGGAGCTATTTGTTTTTAACGTAAGTATAGTGCTCTCTTTTAATTACAGTGAGATTTTTTTTTCTTTTTTTGATGTAGATGAGACTCATACCATGCGTGGGAGACAGAAACTTTTTTTTTTGTACATCTGTAATATATATAGCCCTCAGTTATAGAATCAAGTTTCGTTTCGAAATATTGTTAAGAAGCTTTTAATTAGGTTATTTGCGACTAATAAGGGTTAAAATTCAAGTGCGCAAAGATTTTTAGGAATGTTAACTTTTCATTGAAAAAATTGTTCAGAAATTCCGAAAATATTTTTACTCTGTATTAGTAAACACTCAGAGACAATCACCCTGAAGATGAAATAATTGAAACAAAACAATAATAGCTTAGAACTATAGTTCTAAGTTGTTATGAGTTTTGATCTATAGTTTACCAACCTTTGCCTTTTTTTAGCAACGAAATTGTATTATCATTTTTCATTTTACTACATTCTAGAAAACTTTTCTTTGTCACGTTTTATGTATTACATGAACCAAGATAATGTAATTTTTGCTAAAAATGAACGAGTGCGAATCAAAAAGTCATGCTCGAGATGTATCCAATGTAGAGGAGAAACATTTTTGAGTGTGTGTATAACTCATAAGAGCGTATTCAAATAACATGCTTTAACTCTCTGGGCGTTTGAATCATACTTTTTCGTCCCATACTTGCAACTTCCATTCTTAATTTGGTGCTCAAAGGTATTTCAGAAGGTACATTTTTGACGCTTTTGAATATCGAACTAGGAGTTGGAATAAATTCGTCAGAAACGCTTTTTCCAGCTGAGACAGAAAATCCCTCAAACGCTCGGCAGGGTTAAACCAGATCTGTATTTGTGGACGGGTATTATTAACTTTTAATGTTTCTGATTGTATTTAGTACATTATGTAGTCTAAATTCAGATTTAATTAATCTCCGAAGATTCAAACTTTGTGGTCCCAAAAAGTTAAATTTTCGAAATAAAGGGCTAAATTAAAAATCTGCCCTAACAATTAAGCAATGCTTTGCATACATGAAACATTTACAGGGAAATTTCTCGTGCCTAAAATATTTAAATTTGAACAACGCATTTTATGAAAAGTTTATTTCCATACGACTTTATTGAAAGAAATCCTAATAATACTATTGATATGAATTAGAATTTCTTTGTATGTATTGTAGATTGAAACTACTGCCTTTTCATTAGTTTTAAAACAGCTGGAGGTATATAATCAGATAACTATCTCATTTCCTGTATTATTTAATTTTAAGATATTCTTTCACAATGAGAAAAAAAATATGTAATACAATACCATTGTTTAGACAACCTTGGAACGTTGTGAAAGTACATAAAGACCTATTTTTCATTAACCTTTCCCTCATTGGAGAAATTGATTTTTTAAAAGCAATGATTTCGCAATCAAAGCCAAGCCAGCCGATAACTGAACTGTTTTAACCGCAAATGTTTCGAAATTTACGATGTCAACTAACGTTGTCACGTGCCTTATAAAAATTCTGCTTGTAGAGTAATGGCTTGGGTAGCACACCAGTCCGCGAATAATTTTCGTTCAAAGAAATTTCGATGATATGATTTATTTTTTGCTAATTCTACATAGCAGTGATGGTCAACTGGTAGATGTAGAATCACACCCTGCAAATCAGTCAATTATGACGGAGAGAGTTTTTCAATTTTATGTTTCAAGTTTTTGGAATAGTCACTCTCCTCGAATACTTGAACTTCCTTTCTATATGTCCTTGTAACGTTTTGCCAGAATTAGATTTAGAACTTATTTGTATTCCTTCATAGTCTCTCTCCTTTTGCTAAAATTTACTTTAATTAATCAGCTGGTAATTGATCATATAAACTGTTTCTGCAGTCTACAAATCATACAAATGCGTCAAGTATGCTTATTTCATGTCTGCACAGATTCAATAATTTACGTAAATCTCCGGATTTGAATTCTAGCATTGAATCCCTTTATCCATCAATTAAAACAACAGATAATTAACTAATGACCGCCATCCTCCTTTAAGCGTCCTACGTCTGATTACATTGACATGCAAAATCATTAGTACATTCTAAAATTTCTATTTGTAAAGTAATGACTTGAGCAAAATCCCTTGATTGTGATTAATTTCAGTCCTAAGAAATCTTTAGCATATGATTTATTTTGTACTGAATCTATACTACAGTATAGATTTAATAGTCTTCATTGCAGTGATACCAACATGGCGGACTTTATGGGCCCAATCTGACGGACCAGTCAGATTTTATGGAAAAAAAAATTTAAAAACTCGTTAAAATAGTTGTAGCAACCACTACCTATACTTGAATCGGTACTTCTCTGTACCTGTTGGCCAGAATAAGGGTTAGAACTTCGACAGTATACCCTACATCCTCAGAGCTTTGCTCTTAGGATCTCAATACCTGTGATTAGCACTTGGTAACAAGTAAGTTCGGGAAAAAAAAAAACTTTCTCAATCTAAAGAATGTCCAATCCAAACTCGGATAAAGGTCAACCGCACAATATTATTAAAATAAAATGTAGAGTCTTAACATTTATTTACTACTCAATGTATAACTTAACTTACTCAATGTATAAACAATGAATAAATATTCAAAAAATAAAGTCTGAATAAAAGTTTAATCAACAGATAAGATCCGTGTTTCTACTACTAAATTACCGAAAGTCACGTGTCTGATCTTTATTGTAGGCTGGCCTTCGGTTTAGCTTATTAAAATGGGCAATTGCTACTGTATAGTATAGGCTAACTCCTAAATTGAAAATCTGATGTTTTCTTATCTGCATGAATAACAATCGTAACTGTTGTTGTTGCTTATGCCCCTTGACCAACAGTAACATCAGATCAAGTCCCGAAGGCTATGGGCGATGAAGGTGCGGCTCCTGTTTTGAATTAGCACCAAAAGGGTCGGAGTCCGACTTGGCTAAATGGCCGGTCCCGTAATTTTGAACCGAGTCAAGTGACAAGACCGGAACACTTGACCTCGCACCTCCAGAGGTAAATTTGAGAACTTGGAGGACATTGTAGCCACTCCCTATTTTACGTGCCCCGGCCACCATTGGTGAACACGGCGGTAGATTTGCAGCGACGAGCATCGAACCAGGGATCGTAACCGTTAATATATAGAAAGTTAGAGATGTCTTTTTACTTTCCATTATGGGGGGAAACATTCTTATAATTATTTATTTCAACAAACATTAATATCAGTTTAATTCAATTTTTTAGTTATAGTCTCTTAGGATAATTCTCTGTATATGTTATTGTACACTGAAGATTGGCAATATGATATTCAGCAGATTTTATAAACGGTTGAAAGATCAGTAATTAAGTCTTTCATCTGCCCCCCCCCCCCCCCCAATATAAAAGTACCACTATTTCCCATATTGAAAATTATAATCAATGCATTATTGATTGTAGCATATATTTTTAGTGTCTAGTAAGCAAAAATGAGGGATTTTCTGTGCAAGCCGTCTCTATTTTTCAACACATACGGAATTTGTGTAAAGCGTCAAAATTGTGAAAAGTAAATTTTTAGAAGAAATGTGAAAGGGAGAGAAAATGTAGGGTTTGGGATTCTGATTAATAACCTGTTCACATAGAATGTCAGCGTAAAATTTTTTAATCAATCATATATCAATAATCAACCCATTTAACCAATCAGTTCCAAAGAAATTTTCAACGCTGACGGTGATGGATTCTATGTGAACAGGCCTTAACACTAAGAATTGCTGTGAAGTGTCAATCATAATGAAATAAGTTTATTTTCCCATCTATGGACCCCTATCAATTTTAATGTTTTCGAATTTGCTTTCCCTTAATTTACAATAATGAATATTCTCCATTTTTTTCACAATATCTTCGCTTATGCATCACTTAACACATCATAGAAAATTTAAGATGTTTCAAGCCCATACACGAAACTTCAGAACTACCATTAGAGATAACACAACTTTTAAAACATGTTACTAACATCTTGATATTGTATTAAGTTTTTATAATGTAACTAGAAACTCCCTTTAAATGTGGAACCACGGGGTAAAAAACTAGGATGAAAATCGTTCTTAAATCTTTCAAGCTCAGTGTTTGGTTACACGAACATATCCATAAATGAACAATTTTATTTAAATGGCTTTCATGTATTAGATATTAAAATTATCCCGATTTAACTGAAAATTCGTGTCGGGAATTATGTGCTTTCTGAAAGCGCTTTGAAATAAACTGTTGGATAATTAAAGTGAGAAACATTAACGGACTAAAGAATTGTGCCTTTCAGATAAACTTTCGGAAAATTCACTTCGAATGCAGAAAACAAATAAGAGAGGAACATCTCTTCATATAAAATCTACTTTCCCCAAAATTTAAATTTTAAAACCAAAATTTGTGACCAACAGGAGTTTTTAAGCTTGTTTCTCAAAAATAAAATATTGGGAACATTCATACAAGCGAAATCTTTTCATATCAAGCTTCCATGCCGTTTGGCACGTAGGTAAATAATTAGCAGCAAATATGAGACGGTTTTAAGCTGAAAGTTATCAGCCTCCAGGATAAACCAGTTTTGTTAACCAGCCATAAAATACTCTAAAAGGGAAGGATTTAAATGTTACTGAACAGTTCCAAAATCCCTTCAAAATCCAAACTTAAATAATGTAAAAAGACCCTGAAACCAATAAAACAACTAAATTTCATAAAAGTGTGAGGAATTTTGGGAAATTAATACGGTGTAACTGAACACTTTGAGTCTAAATAATTTTAGAATGAAAACACAAAACTTAGGATTCAGTACATTAGTTCTTGTTTTGCTTAAAGTTAGTATCACTCAGGCAAACACTTATTATACACACTCTGTTCAGTTACGAAAGACATAGAATCCTTGTTTCAAGGTAAAAATTATATTCAATTTTTAATCAAATATTAGCGTTATATATTTTGGTACTAACTATGTCACACAAACATTTTGATGATGAGGAAGTCGCAACTATTGCGCATCTCAGCATCTCGTTCGACGTATTAAACCAAGATTGAAGTCATAAAAACTTATTGTTGGACCACAATACTTTTTGTTGCACCCAAGTAATCAAGCTCAGAAGTAAATTTTCAACGTGAGAACGCATTTTCAGCTCTCAAGGCTCTATTCAGTTTTATAGGTCATGTTGATCGAGTAAGTTGCGCTCAACAGGACATGAATACAAATACAAACTTAAAAGTTGGCGGTACAGTAAATTGTTCTAAATAGTTTAAGCATTCATGAATAACTTTATTCTTTAGGTGAGTAAATTTTTTGTGAAAATGTAGTATGGTGTGATGCAAAATCAGTGAGCCTACGACGTTTTGGCTTTTCACTGAGATATCGCATTTAGTTTCAACGCATTTAGTTTACGTTACTGATACCACCAGTTTCCGAAATTACTGAAAATACTCTTCAATACTGTTAAAATATTTTTAATTTTTGTTTTCATTATTCGCCAATAACTTAGGAACTCGTGGGTAAATTTGTATACTCTACATTTTTTTCCCCATGGTCTCGGGGAAATGTAATTCAGCCATTTCAAAGTGTACCGTTTCTCAACGGGGCTTTCGCGAGCAGTATTTACATCTTTTTTCAACGTCTCTCAGTCTCTTCCAATGGCTCGAGTAAAGATCAGTGCTAAAGAGAGTAAAATAAATACGAGGAGGCAGATAAAAAAAATTTCGCTTTTCTGTCTTGAATTCTCTGAAGACTCTTTTTTGCAATATATAACGTTCGTTGTCAAATGTAAGGTATGTGAGGTATGTGACTTTTAATCAAAAATTAGATATTACTTTCAGGCTTTATTACTTATTGATGGGCAATTAATGGATCTAAAGGGAAACTGTTAAAGACTGTAAAGGAAATAAGTTTTCTCCTATATTTATTGCTTTAATAACACATTGGTCTTCGGGGAGTCCAAACTGTTCAAAGTCACTACAGTCGAACCTCGCTATAACGAACTTCAAGGGACCAAAGGTTTTGTTCGTTTTATCCGAACCGTTAAGAAAAATGTTACAGTTGACAAAATGTATAGCAACTCATTAGTTGCAATGTGTATTCAATAATGATGGATTAAAAAAATTATAAAATCTATTTAAAATAATTAATGAATTAATCGACTAAAATCGATTGCATTACACTGACACAATACTAATTAAATTACGTATAATAAAAAATTGCGGGACCAAAATTTTTCTTCGTTATATCCGGGAGTTCTTTATAGGCCGGGTTCGCTATAACGGGGTTCGACTGTATTCCTTAGTTAGTGAAATATTACATTTTTCTCCCTCTTTTTTTTTTCCCATTTCAACATTTACACGGTACATATGGCACAGGATTGCATACTAAACTAAGAGTTTCCCACCCTTTTTTTTTTTTTTTTTTTTTTTTTTTTTTTTTTTTTTTTTTTTTTTTTTTTTTTTTTTTTTTGCTTAACAGAACCCACGTGGTGTGCGCACATCACGTGCAAGATCGCTGAGATATAACAGAAATATCTTAACCATTGGTAAGGTGAAGACGTTAAAATCATCGAAATGATGTGACCTCTCTTTTGTTCAAATAACAAATGAAAACTTTATACTTTCTTTGAATGATTTGAATTAATTTTATTGAAAATGATTGTTCCCCCCTGAAAATATGGCAACATTGCTGATATTTTCTGCTTATCATGTGACATTTTTTTTTAGTAAATTTTCAAAAAGCATGCGAGTGGCATTATTACGAACTAATTATACGCAGTATACGCTAACATTCCTGTATTTTTAAGAATTTGGTGGAAGATAAAAATCGATATTCTCTATAAAACCTACAAAGGGCTTGGTGAGGAATTAATTTTGGAAGGTTATTGTTCAGTAGTGAGCGCTGACAAGATTAGCTTAAATTACCTTGGCACGGGCCGCGATGGATAAATTCGTCCCAGTTTGGTAACTCAATATGGCAGAGTTTTCTTCGAAAGTTTGTGGGAATTCATTATCTGGAATTTGAGTCTGTATCTACAATGGCTTTTGGTATACGATACTGCATGCAGATGGATTTTCATATGAGCAGGATATGCCTTGTCAGCAAAATCATAGGTTGCCTTCACTTAAACATGGGGCGTTTTCATGGAGAAATATAAAGCGGGGGTGCGATGCAAATTAAAATATGAAATGAAAGAAAATTAAAAAGATAAGTTTTTAAATTAATAAGTGGTATACAAAGGAAAGGAAAGTATGCAAAAGAATAAAAATTACATTCCATATATAATGTCCGTAAGTGTATGTGTATTTGTTTAATACATTTGGGCTTATTCTTGCATAACTCCTTTTATATTCGTGTATGCTTCCTGTAATTTCTTTTGTTAATATTTTTATATTCTTAATAAATAAGAAAAGCCATGAAAATCAGTGATCAACTTTTTTTTAGAAATTAACTGAAATTACTCTCCTTACTGTAATGTTGATAACTTATCTTAGATCAATTCTCTCAAACAAAATTATTCCTCTAAAGTAGACTATACTCTTATCTTATTTACTAATATAATGAGTAACTTTGGCAAGCCTTTTATTTTTCAAATGCTGTTGTCTAATACGATAATAAAAGCAGTCAATTCATGTCTAATCAATAAAAGTTTAAATCTTTATTTTTTTTTCAATTATATTTAGCTAAAGCAAATCATCTTTTAAAGAAAAAAACTTTTAGAAATGCAAAATTATATGCTATAAAAAAGGAATCAGTACAACAATGTTTGTTGGACGAATACTAAATAAATGTTAAAAAATGTACGGTGTTTGACGCATTTATCAAAGTCATCATCTCCAGCATTCCATTCTCAAGTAAATATTGACCAAAAGATAAACGAATTCTAGAGAACCAGGGGAAAAGAATACAAATCCAAAATGAGTTAATGCCAGAACAAGTTAAACTAGCTCTATTGACTGGTAAAAGAAGTTGAAGTCAGTTGTGTTTCCTCACAAACTTACTAACTTATTTAAGCATCTGAAAACTGTAAAAATTGCACAATGTAAAAAGTACGATTTTTTTTTTTATCTAAGTAAAAAGTTTTTTTTATCTAAGTAAAAGTTTTTTTAACTTTTATTCTTTTTCCCTGTCATCCTGAATTATTCCAGCTGGTATTCAGCAAAACTTGTTCAGGTGGGTATATTTCAGTTCTAGCTGTCTGAATACTTGTAAAAAAATTTCCAGTAATTGTCTATTGTGGAACTGAAATGATGGAATTTAAATCAGTTACAAGTTATAAATAATCATTCAATTTAGATAAACTACAGCCTCGTTAAAATCAAAAGGCAATCAGTAATTTCCTCCCTTCCCTACAAAAAAAAAGGGGGACTGAACTTTTACGTATTTATAAAATAGTAACCAGCAGCACACCAATAGTTCTATATAGCAGAGCTGTTGTTAGGTTTAGAAAGAACATTTGTTTAAATTTCATAAGATTTTAAGAATCGTATGGTCAGAAAAATACATTGAATTAAAAAGGGGTTATTCCTGCCATACGCATGCAACAGGAATGGAATAAACATTTATTGGTGGGGTGTCGTTTATACGCTGTTGTCAGAATCCGAATAATTACAAGATAGAAAGAATTTTTATATACCATGTTTTTAAATTTTCTGTTGAATCATATAAACTTGACAATTCTATGTATTAATAAATACTTTTTTAAATTTTTTTGATGAATTATCCCATCAACTTGAAAGAAAATGAAGTTAATTGGAAGTTAACTTGCATTTAACTTTTCGTTCCTGTTCCGGCCAATAGATGGCTGCACCAGTCTACAAAACAAAATCAACTGAAAATAACTGAAAATTAATTTAATTCTGCTTAAAGACGGCTAAAAGTATTTAAAAAATACATTGTCATCGTGTTATGAGCTATTCTAAAAGTTTCAAATGTCTAGCTAGTCGCGAAGTTGGTTAAAAATCGATTGCAATGTTTGTACTTGACAAACACACACACACAAACTCACAAACAAGAAAGCAAGTTAATAAAAACATGGTGAAAAAAAAGCAAATGCGAATAAAAAATTAGTGAAATGAAAAAGAAATCATTTGTCATTTTTCATTGGTCTTACATAGACCTTGTAGAACTAAACCAACAAGACTGCATGAAACTAATGAAACTTAATACATTTTAATTCACTTGTCTTTCCAGTTTGTGAATTTCATGGCTATATTATAAAAAAATTTTCTCTTTTAAGACGCAACAAAAATTTCTATATTTATCTATATTAATACACATCCCAAACAATACAAATTATGCTTAACGTCTTGATTAATACAACATAAAAAATTAAATGCTTAATTTTTATTTATTTTAAAGTAGTTCTCTTTTAAATTATTCTCTAAAAGTAGTTAATTTTCGTTGGGATTTTCTGGATAGCAGTGTTTTATGTTAATAATTATTTTAGTGTGTTAATTACTCTTAATGACACTAAATTTAACTGATATAAAAATGTTAAATGAGTTTTTAAAATTAGGTTGTTTTTGTAGAGTTGAAACTATTTTTTCTTTACGCTATATTGTTATGATTGAATTCTCCTACCATTTCGTATGCAGTTGTCATTGGTGGAGTTAAAAAAATAAAATGGGTTTCACACTCTCCAATGAATTCAAATCTTCCACCATTATGCTTCAGTTTTAATGCTGTTTGCGAACAACCATTGAGACGCCTTTTGAAACTGTCACAATTCCTTATTCGTGAGAAAATTAAAATTTTCAGATTTTACAGCGGAGAAAAACCTCTGTAAATGAAATTTTGACTAGTCTGAATGCTAAATAATACAGTTATATGTATTTATTTTTACCGAAATGTTCCGGGGATTTATGGATTACGATTTCCTATGCTAATATTGTTATAAAACATAAAAATGACTTTCGATTCCGGATGTGTGTGTGTATATATATATATATATATATATATGTGTGTGTGTGTGTGTATATATATATATATATATATATATATATATATAATAAAAAAATCTCACTTGAAGATGTTCAACGTAAAACCTCATTTTCTTCTTTGCATAACACACTTGGAGACGATAACGGAAAAAAAATGTTGCACGGTCTGAAGTACATCCGTTCAAAAATCACCAGAAAATATGTAATAACACTAAGCCCAACTTTTTTGTTTAGATTTGAAATCGAAGTCGCGACACTTAAGGTCAGTCTTAAACGTATAGGAAATAGGGTTTTCACTGATCAAAGGTAACCAAAAAAGGTGTAATACAACGGAGTGAAAATTTTCATTTTCAGTTTTAAATTTCGCAATAGTTTTTATTGTTATAAGTTACAATACTTCTGTGAATAGTCTCCATTCAGTAAATTTTATTTCAGCATTTAATTGTGTAACGTTAAAACAATGCATGTCACAAATGCATTAAAATAATGCATATTTTGTCTGAACACTTTTTTTAAAGGATGGATGAATGCATTGTTATTATTGTTCAATAATGGTAGAAATATTTACATTTTATGAGCAAATTCTGAACGTTGTTCATTGTACTCACCCTATGTAGATTAGGAAATTTCCTCCTTCTGTCTTGAGATACGATTTTTGATCGATCGCCAAATTTGTCTATATGCTAATAATATTTAGCTTATCTATATAATATTTTAGATGAAACGTCGGTGGCAATTTCAAGGTAGATTCATCATTAAGTTTTGAGCATAGTAACGAGTACATTTTAAATTTCATTATTGGCTTCTGTCGGCTCTAAGATGAATCTTTTGTTTACAGAAACACTTTTATTTTTGAGAAATAGTGCAAATAAACCAATGCGGCTACAAGGGTCAAAGCCAAGGAAAATTTAAGACTTCCCCAATTTTTGCGAACGTGAAATCTTTTGAGGTCTTTTGATAAGCTTATCTAGTGAAATCTCGATCTTTCTCCGAATCATCGTTTTCCTGTATGTGTCGTTTACTTCCCCCAGTCCCGACGATCATATTGCTTTGTTATGTACCCGCATCTATCAATTTCCCGTATTTATCGTTCAGTTCAGCCGGTCCCTTGAAAAACGTCCATTGTGTGTGTGTGTGTGTGTGTGTGTATGTATATATATACACATGTAGGTATAGTCAACGTTCATTATAAAGACAGGCCGTTATAGCGATCGTTTCAATACAACGATTGATGCAAATAATCCCATTTGGAATTCCCTTTAGTGGTATGTTATTTTTACATTTACGATACATCAACGATTCGTTATAACGACTCCTTTTTTGGGACACAGGGAGTCGTTATAACGAGCGTTGTGTATGTATGTATATATGTGTGTGAGTGTGTGTATGTATGTGTGTGTGTATATATATATATATATATATATATATATATATATATATATATACGTATAATTTTTTTTAAAGCGAAATCTTGTTTAGAATCATGTCAGGGTTTTTGTATTTGGTATTAAGTAAAGAAACATTTTCAATACAAATATTATTGATCACATAAGAGAATAGTTTTGCTTTCTCAGGTTTTTAATTTTAAAAAAAAATCAACAATAACGAAAATTATGAAAATATTTTTTGCTGTGATATGTGTGGCATTCGTCGACCTAATAAGTAAATGTCATGCAGCATACATTGCTGCATTCGTTCGCACGGAATAAAACTGGCCAATCAACCCCACTCATAAGCATGTGGTTGCAACAGACCACACGACAGAACAATTGGCGAATCACTAAAGCTGTTTTTGCATAGTGACTGCAATATTCATCTACATCCATCTTGACTGAATGTCATTTAACAAAACCCTTTAACTGTGAGTTAACTGTTTTGCTCACCCTTGTATGCTAATTTAGCAGTGTTACCATCATCATATAAGGTGTGTTATTTTTCCATACATTGCTCTCTTTACTGTCTGTAGAATGTTATCGTGTCTGCATGTCACGGCCATTTTATGGTTGCTGAATAGTTTTTTTGTTAATCTAACTGGAATAAAGTTTGAGCCAAACATACACACACAGAGGCAAAAATAAATAAATAAATCCTAAAAAGTATTCTCTGAGAAACAAAATGAAGTTTCTGGAAAAAAAAAACAGTTATAATACCGATTATTTAACTGGGTGGATCCACCAATGGATTTAGGCATTTTGAGGGATTATCGCCTTTAAACTTTCTTTTCGGTTAATACTGATGTATGTTGCTCATTAACCTATGAATAGGGGGCAATCTAGCGAGTGACAGAGAGTTTAGATCTTCAGGTAGCTTCGCTTAAGAAGTGACCGGAACACAATGTTACGAAAACAAATAAAAGAAAGCAAATTTATTTATTTATTTATTTAGCTTAAAGCCCACTACAGAGCTCCCAGAATCAAATGCACCGCAATTCGTCGCTAGGATTGCACTTTTTTTTTCTTTTTTACAGACGTTTCGTACTGTTTTCCTGCTGTTGCCAGTCAACGTTTTCTTACATACATTTTCATACTGTGTGCGTGCCCCGTTGTACATTTGTACTTTAAGTCGATAAGTCTAGGTGTGGAAAATATCACATACACGAGATTTTCTATTTATAAAATCATATATAAAAAAATCCTTCAGCTTATCTCTATGAAATTTTTTTAAGAGGTTCTTTGATCTCTTTTCATTAAACTGAACAAGGATTTTTATTTAGAGGGAAAATTTCTGAAAAATATTTTTCAAAAGCAACTATCTTTCCAAACACCAAATTTTTTTTTCCATTTAAAAAAAATCATATCTTAATACATTCCTTTTATAAATACGCTTTAAAAATTATTTTTATTTATTTTGTAAATAAATTAAATAAATTATTTCATTCATTAACTCAATAAAAATAATTTATTAAGCTATTTGCCAAAACTTGATGAGTAAAGTTTTTATAAATCCAGAAGAGAGACAAATTATTTTAAAACCTTTCCTACATAAATATTCGAATTTTTTTTTAAATTTCGAGCATTTATACATTACGATCTTTATAAGAGGCGATTGGGAGAAAGAAAACCCTTACGAAATGTGTGCAAATTTTGCTCTCTCTTGACCTCCTTAAATATGCAGTGAAACTAAGTTTAGCTTTCCACGTTCTGTAATAACTTCACCGAAGGTGTAATTATTTACTACCAGTTACTTGTACCTGAACGCAATTAATTTCACTTCATTTAGAGACATATGAAATATACGATAATACTAAAGGATTTCCTAACATACGAACTACAAATTTTTTGTTGTAACGTGTATAAAGTATGTTGACAGATGTTTTGGAAGTGCTTTCCTTCTTCGTCCCATCCCTGTATACTTTGCGCGCGTGTGTGTGTCTGACTGACAATTTTACATCTTAACTTTCTCGGTTTATAGTGGGGGAACTCAAACCAACCAATGCTAATAATTTAAGATCAGTAAAAATTCAACACAACTTTTAAGGAAATACATTTTTATCGAATGCCCGAATAGTGAATACAATTTTTAGAATCTTTTAATTTATCAGAGATGTTATACATGATCGAGCAAATGTATGATGTTTTTACTAGTAAATCCTTAAGTGGATCAAAGATTTGAATAAAATATACTGATAGATAAAATATTTGAAGATAAATTTAGAGGAAAAAGTTTTTTCCGCCAATTTTTTAGTGTAGTTTAAGAAATAACATAATAAGCAACAGTAAACATAACTGTAGTTTAATAAACGGAACTAAACTCCTGTATATAAACCTTGGAAGTTGAGAACCTCATATAAACCTTTTGGGAAAGCAGTTTAGAAATTATTCAATCATTGTAAATCTTTAGACGAATATACTCTCTATATTCTACAATTCCTGCTGTCTGGCACATAAACGATGCAGACTTTCTTGTACGACCTATCTGCATAGCGAGGATACTATAATGCCTTGTGCACATTACGTCCGTCGGCGTCATCGATATTCGCATCGAAAAAAAATTTAACCAGTCACTGACCTCCTAACAATTAGCCACAAAATTGTTAAGATCTGAGATTGGTTAAAAACACAGTCGAACCTCTATATATCGAAGTAGCAAATTGCCAGAAAAAAATTCGATATATAGAAATTTCGATGTATGGAATTGATCTTTGTTTTATCACAATTCTCGTAAAACATTAAAATTAAAGCTAATTTTCGTATACGAAATTCCATTTCTAATTTATATGAGAATCACATTAAATGAAAGTTAATAATTAGAAAATGAATTAATATGAAAGATTTATTGAGTACTACATACCTTTTAAAAAAAAAACAATAATCCAGACAGTGGCTACAATGATCACAGTTACATTCTTTTAAAAAAACTACGAATATCTTGCTGAAGATCCAGTTTTGCTTGAACAGCCAAAGAAATGTTCACATTTATTCAGTCCACTAAAAACTTCATCAGGAGCATTTTTAATGTTTTTCGGTCTACAGTGGAATAAAATCTTCCAATATGTCTTGAAAAAACTTTCGATATATAGAGATTATTTCGATATATAGAAACATTTTTTCTATGTACTGGACACTGAGATTTGCTAAGAGTTCGATATATAGAAATTTTCGATATGGGGAAGTTCGATATATGGAGGTTCGACTGTATTTCAATGCGAGTAACGCTGACCGAGTCAGTTTCAACAAGGTCTTACGGTAGACTGTTAAATATTAATGCAGCGCTGTTAAATTGTTAAACGTCCATTACCAATTGAGAGGATCTCCAAGAAACTGAATGTTTTGTTGCTTGGAGTTCAAATTAAAAAAAATAAATTCAGAAGACTTTCTCTCAATTTTACTATAAAATGTAATAATTGTAATCGCGTAGGATATATTTTACGAATAATTTGCTATATGCTGTTATGTCAAATACATCTTTAATGAACAAACAAATATATGGAATATAGTGGGTTGACCAAAAAGTTTGTTCAGTTTTTAAGTAAAAATAAAAGACTATTTTTGATTTTCACCAATAACTTTATTGAACATGTTCACCGTTTTGTTTCATTACCATCTGACATCTTCCAGTCAACTTCATAATAATTAGATCTTCACAAAACCTCCACTGCACAAAATTCTTTTATTTTCGCTTTAGTCATGTTTTTACCTTTCTAGAAATAATAAAGCGTAACATGCCGAAAAATGTTGCTTATTTTCTTCCATCTTAAATGTTCAAATAGCTACACAAAAAGTCACCACTTTTGATAAGTTTTTGTTTTTAAATGCACGCTGATATGACAGCTGTCACAACACAATCCAACAAAATTGTTTCGAATGACGTTAAAGACAACTAAGCGCGACTAGAGCCAGTTTACTAAAAACTGATCGAACTTTTTGGACAACGGAGTATAAACAAATGTAACACAATTCTCTTAAAAGTCTTTATATTTTTCCGTGTTTACAGTAGCTGTTTTTCATTATTTTATCTTAAAATTTAGACGATAAAATAACAGAAAATTAGAGCAGCAAATAAATGAAACCTATACTACATTAGTAAATGTTGACAGTTTTAAAATAACTTGAGTTCGATTAAATAATTAGGAAATTGTTGATCTTAAGAAAAAATTGTTAAACTGGGAACCTTGCGTGATATTCTCTCCAAACTGTTTCAAAAGTTTCATTTTACAAAAGAGAAGTTTTACGTAGTAGATAGAAAACAAATTGATTGTGAACTCACTATTTCAAAATTTTCCAATAATTTTTCGACTCTAAGAAATTAAGGTCTCGGTTTTTATTTCTGAATGCATTATTAATTTCAATACTGTGGTATTGTTTTCTATTCTTAAATTGAAAAAAAAAAAATTCTATTCCTAGGAAGGTAAAATTTTATATATTTTGGAAATCCTTTGTGCAGCATGTTGCGAATTTTATAAGAGGAGTTATTTTTTTTGTTTCTCTCTTTTGAGACACATTTTTCGTTTTTTGCAAGCGATATTTTAAGTTGAAGAGCACGAAATTTGGGTATTACAAGGGGTAAAAAAATCTAATTTTTCGAATTACTGAAAACCTTTTTAAGTTTACTTTTTTGGAATCAATAAGCCGCAATTATTTATTTATTTATTTTTTAGAAATCTAAAAACTATAGTTCCTTCTCTAGATTTCTAAAAAAATTAACAAATAGTGCACAACGTAGAAATCTTTAGCAAAGGTAAAAAATACATAGACAAATATCTCTAAACTTTCTTTTCAAATTGTCCACAATGAAAATGCTAAAATCATTCCTATAAACCCAATGTGAGGCTCACATTCTTTAAAAATTCTTTGTTGGTTTCGATAAGATTATTTTCAGTCAGAATTAGCGCTCCTATTTAACTGACAGCTTTTATCAAAAGTGAAGCGAAATTACTTGATTTAAAAAATAACGGTCAGGAATATAAAAACGTAAGAATGTGTCTGTAGTGTACTTTGTTTATATCGTGGTCTAACATGCTAAACCATAAAAAATTTGTTTTTATTAGTTTAATACACAAGTTAATAGTTACTTTGACTAGTTTTTAATGCAATTTTTTATTTTCAATTTGTTGAGATAAATTAGTTTAAAATTTGTTTTTCGCAACCACAAAGTTCTTTGTGTGCAAGGACTTTATTTTGTTAACTTGCAGAAAGAAGTGAAAAGGGCAAAAACAATCTGTGAATTTACTGACGCTTCAAATGCTGTGTATGAATTTAACAATGTGAAATATTAAAGTAAAGATATTAGGTTCACTGTCTATGTTAGTTTCTAAAGCATCAAAATTTTCAATCCAAATCAGCAAGTATTAGTTTTTATTTCATGATTTAATCAATTTGGTAAATGTTTTTTACTGCTAAAGCACTTTTAAACTGTGTAAAAATAACTCAAGGAGCATTTTATTTTTCAAAAGCATCTTGGGCTCTTAATATATCTCATATGTTATTTATCTTTCCATTTCAACCCTTTTAATTACTATCTTAAACAATTAAGAGAAACTTGAACTGTTAATTGTGTTCAAACAAACCAAAGTACATGATTTATCACTGGGACAAGAAATAAATGAAAGTTTCTTTCCATGAATTTAATTTACTTTTGAAGAAATATTGATAGTCCCTAAGGTTTCCTGCAAATCTATGTTAACAAAAGAAAAAATCCACAGCGAAATATTTGCTATTTTATCAAAGAGAGCTCGACCGGTTCATCATTTCATCTTCATATTTACATGTCCACCACACGGATTGAAAATTTGAATGGCACTCAATCAGTAAAGAATCGTCATCATCAACTTCTGCGATCAGTGTACCCACGGATCGAGATGATAAATAGACTCGAACCCATTAGTGGCTTCTTTCTTGCTGGGTTTAATTGATTAATGGACGGAATCGCTTAAAGACCTTCTAATTGTTGTGACTGCTGGCGGTTAAAATTAAAAGCGTGCAGCTTTTGATTTAAGAGCAAATTTTTTTCAATGAGCCTGTGGTGCAGTCGTGGCGAGGAACACGAAATAATTAGTCGCTTGTCATCATCAGCAAAAACGAAGGCAGGCGTGATTGATGAATTGGTATCAGTCACGGGCTCTCCTCCGGCACGAGACATACAAAGATGAATGGATTGAAAGAAATCTTTCACTCGTAACAGGCTTGTGATCTATCACTTTGCATTTATTGGATGTTTTTTAAAGGACGCAAACTGTTATGTGATGATATGAACAATAAGAACTACGTGCCTCGAGTGTGAAGTACTATATTTCATTATTTGATAAAACGTTTCACAAGGAATAAGGGCACACTTCAAACTCTAGATAAGTGTTACCATCTGCCGTATAGAATGGTAAGTTTTTAGATGCACTTGATTGCGTGAGGCAGCATAAAATACCGAAAGTGTCTTTACCCTGAAAAATGTTTCGATTCTTTATCTATTGCATCATATTTGTGATGATGTCAAAGACTGAAAAACACCTTACAGCATTCATCTCAGAGCTAGAGTATGTCTATTACAACAAAACCTTTCTCTATTTGCTAGCCAAGTTTGTGAAATACACGCTTAAATATATCCCCTTTCCCTCTACAGGGAAAAGAAAATCTCCCGAGTTGTTACTGTCTTGATGCAGTATTAGAGAAATTTTCTCCTTTACAACAGATTTTTCTTAAATGCTAGATGCATAATTTAAAACAAGGCACCTGATTTTTATCACTATGGAAGAAGTCGTTCGTATATTTTTTTTCAATTTCAGAACTTAGCGTTTTATCTGTTCTTATTAAGCAAAGCTTTGTAGTATTTTTTTCTTAACATGGCATTTAAAAAAAAATTCAGTACATAAAATTCTAATTGAAGAGTATTAAGAATACTGCATGGTTAGCTAGGTGAAGTGCTAAATTATCTGATTGTTATTAGCAATTTAATTAAATATATTGCACGCAGAAAATTACTAAAATCCTGTATTTTACAACTACAGTTTGACACTGTGAGTCCATGCTTCTCCATATAACTCTCAAGATCTATCTTGCATTCACACACGTTCATTGTCTGAGCATAACCAATGAAGGTGGACTCACTTATTCTTACTGGTTTACCAAATTTGGTGCTAAATATTTCATGATGATAAACCCCAATGTTTTTAAAATTTATTTATTTTAATTTTTTTAAAGTAATTTTATGGTAACGCTCACCACTGAAGCTAAAAATTTTGTGTTGAAAATGATGAACAAATTCCTAATTGGAATTTTTTGTCATAATTTTCAAAACAGAAGAAACTTAAAATAATTCATTTTATATTTGTATCCATCTAATGCAGATGTTGGTTAGGTAAAAATATCGTTGCCAAAACTAAATGTTTTAATGGCATTACATACCAATAACTTTACCAACACTTATTTTAATAAATGCTTGAATCAGCAATATAGTTCCCAGAAAAATTGTCATAGTAATATTTTACTTGTGTGATTACATGAGTTGTTGATATACTAAAAGTTTTCTTGTTCCTAATTTCATTATTTTTTCATAAAAACTTTGCATAACTATCCATAAAAATAGAAAACAAGGGCATTTTAAAAAAAACTATTTTCATCAACTCAGTCTTCAAATTTCCCATTCGAGATTTCTTGTAATTTCTATACTAATTTGCTCGTAAAGATGATTATTAAACAAAAAGGAATACCAAGAGCTAGCAATTAGTTTTAAAGTGTTTTTTAGTCATTAATCAATCTAAGATTGGAAAACATTTCGTTTTCTTTGTCCATTCCTAAAAGCAAAAGTGTAGATTCCTATTGCTGCTATAGATTTTGGAAAACTGATTTCTGATTTATAAACAAAAATATGATAATCTACATCTTTCTTTAAATCTTTGAATATATATATCTTTATATTCAAATCTCTCTTTTAATAAAAGTTGTCAGGCAGATATATATAATACGACTTATTTGTATCAATCATCTTGTATATATTGCGATAATGAAGTAGAGAATAATGATGATAGACGTCATTCACTCGTATATCGGAGATAGAAAAGGAATAGGAAGTACAACTTTATAGAGGAAAAAAAAGTAATATAATTGCCATCTAATTAATTTTTTTAATGAAAGAACTTTACGTATGTAATGAAGACAGATTCCTACTATCGCTTAAACCAATCAAAGCGTAAAGATTAGGGGATGTATTTGCAATACATCTAAACAGAAGGCCTCGTATACTCTAGCATGAAATTTCAACTGAGAAATTTTTAAAAAATTTACTGCTTCCTCCACATGGCTTGATCAAAAATTCGTATAAGTTCTTTAATATAAATTCCTTTCTACCGGCAACTAACTAAAATTATAAGTATAAATTATAAGTTTTTCCAAATACTTATTTATTTAGTTTTTGCTTTCCAAAAATACAATAAGTAATTTTGTGTTTTTCTTCTATTAACAGCACCTAAACCAGAGTATGGCTACAACCATGGATCAAACACATCTCCCGGCAACGGAACATACACAAGTGGCCCTACGGCATCCAACACCAACGTTTCAAATGGTGGGAGCAATGGTTCTGGCCGAACAAATTTCACAACCAAACAGCTTACAGAACTGGAGAAGGAGTTCCACTATAACAAATACCTGACGCGGGCCAGGAGGATAGAGATTGCAACCGCTTTACAGCTCAACGAAACCCAAGTAAAAATATGGTTCCAGAATCGAAGGATGAAACAAAAGAAGAGAATGAAAGAAGGACTTCTGGTTACCGACGTGGGTTCTGCCAAAGAAAATAGTCCAACTACATGCAGCACCCCAACGCTGCTCCACAGTCCAACTGCTAGCGGCAGTGCAGCAACAAGTCCCCTATCCTCCAAGGATGCAAATCAGTGATAGCAATTGAGCACACCAAAAAATGATTTGTTATTATACGCGATCGTGTACAGAAAAAAAAAGTTAGTGAGATTTTTATGCTACTGAGTCTTATAACAGTTTTGGACAGTGCAGAGTATTTACCGAGGGTAAATCTTGTCGCTCATTGCCTGGGATAGGAGCCTTTCACTTACGTGCAATTAAATCTCGGGCATTAAAACTCTGAAACAAGACACTCGTAGACTGTGGTGTCTACAAAACTGTGCATCTGTCATGCACGAGTTGGCTGTGAGATTTCACGGGGCGAGACTTTATTCATATGCAGTTTACAGCTGCTGAGTGTGATATTTGCCATATAATACAAACCGTGGACTATGTCTGCACATACCCTCTAAAGACCCTCAGAGATGCAACGGCATTTCTGGAAAGTGCATCGCGGAGAAGCTATTTATATTAGCATGCTACTTGGTATGTTTTAATTTCACACTTCATGGAGAGAATGTCACTAATGTTTGTGGCGCATGGGTTCCTATTTATATTGATTCTTCTCCATATCACAGTATGTTTTCACCAGTCATCATGAACATCCTTTGTTTTCACAAAATAGCTCGTTTTTCTTATCCTCATACTTTGTTTTTCAAGTAAATTTTGAATGGCATTTTGTAGAAATGAATTGTATTTTAAAATATCTGACTGTGCATTACCTTTTGCTTTGAGTGTATTGATTCGCATGGAACTGCAATTTTATATTATAGACGGGTCATGTATCAAGCATTTTAGTATCAGTGTTAAATATAAATGAGAAAATATGACATATACTTTCGAAAAATGAAGCTATTTTGAAGAAAAAAATAAATCCATATGCTAAAAACTTTACTGTTCTGTTTTTTTTTTCTCAATAGAAGCATTTTTCTACACGTATCGATGATGAAATTTTTTACTAAAATTTTATATCGTGGAAGAAATATAAACACTGATGGCGTTTAGAAATATGTATTGCTCTACAGATGTTGTTTTAATTTATATGTGCTTGTGATACATACACACAAATTTTTTTTAGAAACACATTTCATTAGTCTGTTTATATTTGGATGCTTGTAAAGAAGAAAAAGTAAGTTTGATCCCACATATTCTTTATTTTCTTTTTTCACCAGAGAACACATATTTGAAGTACATCAAAAGACTTTTCGACTAATTTATATTTATATGCATATAAGTCTTACGTTTGCATTCTTTCCCTCCACGTTTAAAGAATTGTCCTATGCCATGGAAGTACCTGAAAAATTACACATTTCAAACACATTCTTTTGTTTGATGTTCATGTCGGAAATATCGTGTAATAGTTATTGTTGTTAAACTCAATTTCTTACCTTTGCCAATTGTGTTTTGGACATCAATTTTAACTTCAGATCAACGTATCTTGTATTTTTGCCATCAGAAACAGTTTCTGTTCCACGCACAAATCCACACGGACATGTATTACAAAATAAAAGATATAGACGGTTTTACAAAAGTCATATATATATATATATATATATATATATATATATATATATATATATTGCATGTTCAATTGGAATCTACAGGGTAAATTCATTCTTTTTTTCCCCCACTGTGAAAGTGCATAACGTCCTGTGCGTAAACTCATGATAGGATATGTTTGCCGTTGTGTGACAGAGAGTTGGCGGATGAGCGAGTTCAGATTTCTCCTTCACTCGTATAACAGTAACGGGCTACTTGTACGAGGCTTGCCAGTTTGCCTGCATAGGGTGTCCCGCTCAGTGGATACAGGTTCCCTACTTGCCGAGTTCTAGCATTAAGCGGAAATCAACCAGCAATATTATCAATCCCCATGTATTATCTATTGACACTTCGCATATTAGACGTCGACACTTCGCATATTAGACGTCGGCCTTGTTTTGTCCTTTGGTTTGGTCTGGGAGAATCCAAGAAGTGGTGCGCGAAGAGGTCAGCAGTGATTTTATGAAAAAAAAAAGAAGGCAATTTTATAAATTTTTTGTTAATTTGACAATTTTATAAAATCGGGAATTAAAAAATTTTTTCAAAAAAAATCCCTGTTCTGTTTAAAAATCCCTAATAAATTTTCTGAGACGCGAGTCTCAGCATCACGGCCTTTTCGCAGCGTCGCAGCAATTTTACAGCTAGTAAAGCAAGGTCAAAATCTCCTTTATTTTCAAGTTTTCGTAGGCTTAAGTTTACTTTTACTGTGAATTTATTATTGTTATTAAGTTTATTTGTGACTTTTTATTGAAGTTGTATATCACACAGGTTTTATTTTCTGAATAAACAAACTATATTTTCCCTCTAAAATGATTCATCGAGAAATAACCCCTTGGAAGAATTTTTTTTTTCGACAAATGGTCCCTAATCAATAAAAGGTTAAAAACCACTGGTCTAAACAGAGGGAACAAACGTACCAAAGGGAAATTCTTGCCCTCAGGCAGAGGCTGAAAAGAGTTGTGTGTGCTCAAGAGCTAGATTTATTTTTGAGGCATTTTAATACTCTTATATATAAAAGAAAAATAAGTGTATTTGTTTTTAGTCATTATTAAAGTAATTGATTTTCATTTTATAAATTTAAAGCATTTGTTTTTCAGAATTTTATGTATATTTTTTAATGTGATCTAAGAGCTTATCTATACAGTTTATGTACTAAATACGTATAAATGAACAACCAATAAAGCATTTTAATGTTTTTTTTCTATCTTTAAAATGAAAGTGAAATGATAAAAAGAATCAGGGAGGAAAATTTTTTCCTATAAGTTAATCATCAAACCTGCTTACAAAATATTTGATTTGCATGCCAGCACTAATGTAAATACTTAAGTCATTTTTCATAGATTTCAGAAGTTATCAAACATTGAAACCATTGCACAATTCTACCTTCAAGGCTTTAAATAGTTTGAAAAACTAATGTAAACAAAGAAAACTTGAATGATATGTCTTTTGGTTTCACTAAAGAAATTGAACAATAAATGGGATAATAATATTTTGCAATCTACAGTTTTAAAAAAATGATTAACTAATCATTTTAATTATCTAAATTTTTTAGAACTTAGGAATTATTCAAAATCACATTACTCTACAGTAATATTTGTAGTCAAAATAAGTGTTTTAAACATGTTCTTTTTCAACGTTTCAGAGAACACGTTGAAATTAGAAAAAATATTTAAATAATTGATAAAAAAAATCAACATATTTAAATCGCGATTCAAGTTACTTTGTTTCAAATTAGCCAAGCCTCGTTTTTAATGAAAAATGCATTCAATTTTGTATTGTTTTCTGAATATCGCACTACACTATACCTGTCTTCTCGTAATTATCTTACGAGATAGTGTTATTTTCCACATATTGTTCTGTTTCACGAACTGTTGTTCTTGTTTTACTTACCATAAATAGATGGGGGTAGTCTCCACATTGATTTATTCTCCCTCTCTCTCTCTCATTGATTTATCTCACGAATAGTTCTCTTCTTATAACACTTGCAGAATTTTTTTAAATGACGCCATCAAAAAGAAGGAAATTATCACTGGAACTCGTCTTTCCAGCTGAACTCCTAGTTACAGGATGACTGCTTTCAATGTGATTCCGTGAGATTTGCTCACAACAGCAAATGCCAGTAGTGCAGTGCTCCTCTTGCAGGTCACCCACTTCCTCTGACTAGCACACCCTAAATGGTGAAGCCTTCCCCATATTAAAAAGCATCCCTACAAAAGAAGCTCTACTATATTTACGCTGCCTTAATAAAACAAATGGAATATTTACAGTTTAAATACAAAACGAAATTGTATGAAACAAGCAATGTATGACTATCTCCCAACGTACTTTTCTCTATTTAGTAAAAACAATCATTTATGAGGCATCACAATACGCAAAACATATTTATTCATGGCCCTCAGAAACTTAAGCTTGTAGCAACAGTTCGTAAGTCAAATCTACGTAAAAATTGGCTTAGTCTTGAACTCTGAGTTACCATTGTCTTGGGCAGAGAGTTTGATTTCAAAAGATGAAATGACATAAATTGTAATGGTTTATTTTCTTTACTATTATGCGTATCAATAAAATGCCAGGAATTTGTCTCTTAGAATCTTACAGAACTTAACATCGATTTCACACACGCACACACACATATACAATATACACAAAAAAGGGAGTTTTCTTTTTAAAATTAAATTTTTTGCAGTTTAATGTCAAAAATTAATGCGTTATATAAAGTCAAAAATTAAGAAATTTTTTTCTCTTTCATTTTCCAATGTTTCTTTTTAATTATACTCCTCAGTTTTTTTAAGATGGTAGATCAGGTTCATCTATCCTTACTTAAATTCAGTTTTAAAATAAATGCACATTAAAATTATGTACCTAAATGAGGTCAAATTCCTTCAGAATAGAAAAACTCATTTTCGTTCAGAGAGTCATTTTGATTATATCACATTTATTTGTTCCAAACATTTGTCGCTTCATCCAGATAAATTCATCCGTTAAACGTCAGCTTATATCTTAACTTTTAAAATATGATAATATCTTTGATGTCATTTGGAAAAGGACGTTTGAAGGTTATTACAGATGGAAGATAAAAGGTATATGGAAATAATAAGTTTCTCGCTACCTGACAAAACATTAAAAGAACTTCTAATTTTTAAAAGTTCAAAGAATTTTACTGAATTTTTCAGCCGCTGTTGATGCAAAATAGTGCTGAAAATCGATATGGAAGTGTCATAGAAAAATATTAAGATAATACCCTCAGCTGTCACAATCCATTTCATACTACAGTTAAGGAAAAAGATTAGTGCTTATTAACTGAATGTTGGACTGCAATTACTTTCAATTTAAATTCAAATAATATTCAAATTAGGACATGTTAATACTCTTGTATTATCACAATTATGCTCAAGGACTAATCATAATAATCCACAGCTAATTGCGTTTTGTGCAACTGGGAGAAAGTTTTCTTCCTTTATATAGAGTATAAATCAGAGAAAACTTGACAGCTCTGTTATTTTAGGCTGCTCTGTGACTGATGACAGGGACTAGTTAGGCATCATTGATGACTTGCAGATGGAATAAAATTAGCTGAAGGCATGCACATCTGATTCTTTGTACAGCAGTCTTACTGATCAGCGTGCTGTACTTCTGATGACACTTTATTATAGTTGCAATATCATACGTTAAACAGTATGGTCTATTTTCAACGACCACCTCAATAAAAAGATGAATAAAAATTCAAATTTTAACTGGCTTCATGATTGTACAAAGTTTCTAGATGATATCTTACTCTTTTATGTTGAAAAATGTAAAAGAAATAGCAGCTGATACACAAGAGTTTGGATTAATTGATAAGTAGTGGTAAAGATTTAAACAGAAGATACTTTCGTATCACTAGTGAAATATCTGTTAAAAAAATATTATATTTTATAATTTTTCGACAGACGCCTATCTTAACTAAAAAATTTGTAAAAGAATTACACGTAAGTAATCCATATTTTTAAGAAAAAAATTTAAGCTCTAAGACCTAAAACCTTTCTATACCTGTCTCTTGAAAAAAAAAAAAGAGGAAGGAGGACTCTTAACATACTCAGATAAAATAACACTGTAGTTTTTTAATATAATTGTACATGCCAGCAGGTAATTTAAAAGTAAACGCACCTATGATAAAATTGTTTTAGATAGCGAATCCTTCACCTAATTTACAGGAAATTGAATCATTCATGAAAACGAATTTGACATGTAAAAAAGACTTCTTGTGAAAAAGAGTAATTAACTGGGATAAACATTTATGTTTGAAAGGAAACAAATTAGAAAAAAAAATTCGTAAAGTGTTCCGCTGGAATTGAGTGTTTAGGATTAGAATTAGAAAGAATTTGAGAAGGACGAAAACAACTTAAAACGAGTCCAATTTTGCGTCGCACCTTAATATTTGTTCACGGTCTGAAGTTCTCCCTACCCTTCTTTTCTTTTGATTACAACTATTGATTAGCAGTTTAGGAAGATATTTAAATGTGTTCTTAAAGTACATTTCATATATACTTTAGAAATATAATTATATGCAAAACTAAACATACACACACACACACACACACACACATATATATATATATATATATATATATATATATATATATATATATATTAAAACTTATATATATATATATATATATATATATATATATATATATATATATATATATATATATATATATATATATATATATATATATATATATATATATACTTAGAAATAAACTAAACATATTCAAATAGTACCTATTTGAATATATTTAGTTATCAAAAAGGCTTTCTTTTTGACAGAAAGACTACGATTTTGTAATTAATAAAATGAAACAATCTAACAAGTAAACACTTATAAAGTCGTATCTAAAGTTTAAGCTCTCAAAGGAAAAGGTAAAAATTACACCTAGTGATAATTTTCTCTCTCGTTAAGAAAAGAATCATCCATTTAGTATCAACTGGAAGAACTAATTGCGGGAAAATGTGTATTCTGGAAAAGTTCCATACATTAATACCAAGTTTATGTTTCTTTTCTTGAATTTTCAGACAGCAGTTTCTGTTAATGTAAACTATGAGCTTCCCAACATCCATAAAACGTTGAAGAGAGGCGCGTTCACAAAATAAAAAGATTCAGTTAACTGGGCTAGGTATATCAAATAACAATAACTCAATGAAGTAATTTTATTTTATCTTTTAAAACTGACAGGAATTGTTGGGGACTTATAAAGTACGTATCTTTGAGTTGTCCTGTATAACTGTTTTTCTCTTCTGAACATTCGCGTTTTGTCATGTACATTCGGCTTTCTGAAGCGGATTCTGCAAGACTAAACACAATACGACTAAATGGATACTTCTCTTTTCAAGTAAGAATATTTTAAGAATAATCATGGTTAATTTTCTTCGCAATTCAAGATCCTTACAGTTTTTCATTGGGATGTTCACACAGCAATTACAGTATCCCAAAAAAATTCTTGCTTTGTACATCACAACAAAAACGATTTTCAGACCTTGCTAAAAGCAGTGAAATAAAAAAACTGTTAGGAGATACAGATGTATGTTAAGTAGGCTTTTCAGCAAATCTTTGAATTTAAAGATTTTTCTTCATTCACCCTATTTTTACCATTGAATATGTAAAAGAATTTATGATTCGTTGCCATCGTAATCAAAAGATTAAAGATCTAAGCATTAACGTTCCTATATATAGAACAAAAGAATGTGTAAAAGACTCGTTGAGTAACTACCAAGATTCATAAAATAACAACAGTTTATGTTGTTTTACACAACCTGTTCACAAATTTAAGAATCGGAGAATTTTGAACCCTCAGTTGAAAATCTAAACTACGTAAATTAACGCCTTTGCTTTGTAATTCAAAACCTTAGTTACAAGGAAATAAATAGATTAACATCTATAAAAATCTTCCAATATAAATCAAGCTGACTTAAGGATTAATAAACATATTCTTTTGCCTATAAGGCAATGGGGCAGAACTTACTTGAGAAACATGCGGCTACAAAGAACATCATTTTATAAAAAAAATATCCTTATAAATCTGGCTGAATTTAGTATTAATAAAGACATTCTGAATCCTGTAAATATGCTGCTCCTGTAAATATATGCTGAATCCTGTAAATATGCTGCTCCTGTAAATATATGCTGAATCCTGTAAATACGCTCACGTGACAATATTTCTTTCCCACCTTTTCAAATGTTTTCGGCGTAAGGATAACGTATTTGCGTGTCAATCTGCTAATAGATTTAGCATTGAAACATTCTTTGGACAACGTAATATAAAGTCACGACCTTCTTTGATAAAATTTCGGAGCCATTTCTATCTAACGAAGTACGATATACATACACTCTCACTCTCTCACACACTCACACATATGTGTGTGTTTGTGTGTGTGTATGTCGTATGCTTTTTTATAAGACATATTACTTATGAAAACTCGATGGTTTGATACCGAAACAAAATACCAAAGTTATTAACATAAAGAGGGTTAATCAGGTTCTTACTCACTGAAGAAACATATTTACTTTGACTCCATTAGCCCACCTAATAGACTACACATTCTCTACTCTATATTTTTTTTAGTTACGATAACTTACGCATAAGTTGAAAATGTTAATACAGACCTGATATAGTAATATTGTTGAACGTTTTACAATGTGTTCGTTTTACACATTTTTTTTTATTATTTCTCTCTCTCTCTCTCTCTCTCTATATATATATATATATATATATATATATGAGCAATCCATTGGTTTTTAGACAGTATTGACACCGCTGATGAAGAAATGCTGTCTAAAACCGTATTCATAATTATCTTTACATGTTGGATGTTCCTGGCTTCATGTAGCTTTAGAGCTATTACTGGTTTTCTCTTTCATCTTATTCTTATTTATATATATATATATATATATATATATATATATATATATATATATATATATATATATATATATATATATTGCTAGATTTTTAATGATGTTTAAAATTTTGAGTCAGTATTTATTTTATATAAATCTACTTTTTTTTAACCTGAAATGCGTTTTAAATGTATCGTACATATGTACTCTCATTCTTCCAAACGCTTAGAAGTTTTAACCTTTCTTGAAACATTTCTGCATTTTTAATTTACATTTTAAAATGGAATGTTATGGAGAAAATATTTTTAATTTATCTCTTTTGATAAATTTATTTAGAAATCATAAACAGAGATTACGTTTAATTTTTTATGAACTATAATTTAATCCATTTAACTTCCTTCTATCATCTGTATTACTGAATTTCAGTTTATATTCAACTAATTTTACATAACTTTGTTTCATATTCGTGTGATACAAAATCTCCTTTTGCAATTAAAAAAAGAAAAATCCGAAATGAAACATTCCTTATTCAACTCTTAGTACCATTAAAACAATCCCTTTTAAGTTATATCATTTTGGGATCGTGCAACTTTTCTGCCTCGGGCATTTTCTAAAAGCTAAAGTCTTAAAATTCAATTCCCATATTCTGAAATTGAAAATTAAAATATAAAAAAATTTAAACTTGTTCTTGGAACAAGTTTAAATTTTTATCCAATTTCATTTAGTTTTAATTGATATGCTTTCCCAAGATTTTATAATATTATTTTTTTTGCAATCATTGATTTAATTTTTTTTCATTTTTATGATTTGTAATATTTGTAGATTAGAACTTTAATTGCAATGCTGTCGCTACATTTAAAAAAATCGCTGTCATAAAATCTCTTAATCCCTTAGCAAACACAATAATCCAAGATAATTAAAGAAGACCTTTGATAGCAATTTCTAAATCTTTTATTTTATTTTTCCTTATATTCCTTGGTTTTAAAAACAAGTATTTATTCCCTTGATTTTTCTTTGGGTTTAACTTGCTTCCTTTCCCAATTCACAAAGTAAAGACGTTCAGGTTATAGGGTCAATAGAACTATTACAGATTAACATAAATCAGAATGAACTGCATGTATAAATTACATTGTTTTGCACTTCATCATGAAGCTGTCAACAGAGGAAGAGAAAGTTTAAAAAAGAACAGCATCTTGAAAATGTTGAAAAAGAAACTTAATCTCGCTTTTTCAGACAATGCATAAAGTAAAAGCAAAAAACTGACCTTTCACAATAAGGTCAATGAATTTTACATATAAGTATGATGAATTCGAAAGAACAGAAACAATGATCACTTATTTAAATAAATTATTGAATGTAAATTCAAATGCCATCAGTTTTTGGTATGCTAATTAAGTTCATATTTCTTCCCAACTACAGACAAACATCATGTACCACTGCTTTTAAATGAGCTATAGAGCTGAATTTATATCTTGTTTACATGTTGTTAAATTTTATATGTTGTTTACATTAACAGTATGTGTTTTTTGTTTGTTTTGCTCCCCAGTGAACTCACGGGAGTTGAAAACGAATTAATACTATAATGTGTCAATCCACAGTCCACAAATTTTATTTATTGAAAAAAGGATCATAACTTCTCAGCACGAATCATTCCGATGACAAATATACATGTTTACATAAAAGCATATATATATATATATATATATATATATATATATATATATATATATATATATATATATATATATGTGTGTGTGTGTGTGTGTGTGTGTACACATATACATATACTCACACGCATACAAATATGTATTTGTGTGTGTACTCATATACATATACACACGCATAAGAATAAATAAATAAATAACATTTATATATATATATTGATTGTTCAATGTATTGCTGCAAAATAAATTAATCGTTTCAAACATGAAAGCGTATAGATTGCTTTGCAATATAACTTAACGGTAAATGTTACTGCTATGCATGCAGTAAAGATATAGACAGGTAGCATTTCAACTTTACTGGTCCACTGTATAAATATTTTGTAACTTTAGTGTCTGTCATATGAAGGGTTTTCCATCACACCCTTTAAAGACCATCTTTGTAAAGGGATACATGAGAAATATACCCAATGCTTCTGTAGCGGGAACCCCTTTAAAATTAAAAAATAAATAGAAAAGTATACTCAGACCAAGTACTTATTCTTTGCCAAGCTTCAAACATTCGGAGTTTCACCTTGAGCCTGGACGAAATGCAATTCATCATTTGTGTCACAAATGTATGATGTCTCTGTGTATTTACTTTAAGAAACATTAGTGACACTTGATGACCTCCTAGATAAAGGATTACGCTGTGACAGCACTTGCTTTGCAGAAGATGTAATGGTACATTGAGACATTAAAGCACCTGAAGTTGAAATAAAAGAGATTGAGTGGTGATCCATATATATTTATATCCGTGGTAAAAAGACTTTAATGCAGTGACATCGGGTTAAAGGTTTTGATGATAATATGGAATTCTATCTCTGGAGAAATATTGAGATTCTTTTCGTTCTTTTTTTGCACTGGGGTTTTAATTTAGAGGAAAGGATCGACTATCGAAGGAATGGGCTACTGCTGCAGAAGGTTACAACGGGTGCAAAGGCAAAATGCAAGGAACTTAAAATAGTTTACTATTGCAAACAAAGTAATTTAATCAATTAAAAAATATGAATCAGGGATCAATATATAGGGTGAAATTTTAAGTAAACGTAAGTTGTACACTATTGATTTAAAAATGCTGACTTGCTGTTAGTAAGAATTTTCCCAGACGTGTAATAGCCAAAATTGTCTTGTACTAAGAAATTAAATTTGATTAAAAAAATTAAACGTTCCTCTATTAAGGACATATATACACATAACATGCATATTAACCTTCTATCAATTATTAAAAATGATCATGATTCATCGAAGAATTTTTTTTAATGCAAAACTCCTTAGTTACATCTGAAATTACTAATCACGGATAAGAACTTTCAACAGATAGATAAAAAAGGATGTAATAAAAATTAAATGAATTATAATAGCAGAAAAGAAATTATGTATGTAAATTTAATCTGTGGTTTTTATGCACGCCTGAACAAGAACACAAGAACAAGCATATGCATGCTACAGGCTGTTTCTTTGAAGAAAATGTATGTAGTAGCTTATTTCAATTGTTAGTTTCTCAGTTTTGAGTCTTTTTTTTTCGATAATCTAATATTTTTACACGCGTTAGCACCATGGTATTTGTTTTTATCTTTAGATGGTAAAATAATACAAGAAAAGTTTGTCCAGTGAACTTGAAATAAAGTTGAATTAAGAGTTAAAATATTAAAGTAATATAGTTTATCAGTAATTTAATAGCTAAATAATTATTATTATTCAATATATAGTGCGATAAAATTAGCCAAAACGTATGAGGAACTTCGATGAAAAGTATTCTAAAAATATAAAAATAGTTCTAGAAATTCCCTCTTTGAAAAAAACTTTGTGACAGCAACAAGGCAAAAACACTAGAATCCCCGAAGCGGTTGAAAATATCACAGCAGCAAAACTTCTGGTTGAAGTAAGCAGCATTCCTTATTTCTTTCTTTCTTTGTTTCCACTTAACCGGTTGATTCAGAAATTACCTTTTGGCAATTACCGTCCTTCCTTCAGTATGGAACGATCAATATTCTTGACCGAAAATGTCTTCAGTATGACTGGAGAATTAAGTTACGAACAATAACAATGAATTCTTGTAAACAGTCATTTCCAGAAAATCTATACTGCTCCATTCCTGCCTAAATCTTACATATTACTAACACTCATTCCGGACAGCTCTAAATCTATTATTAGCATTACATATTTTTTTGTTTCTTAATGTAGGTATTGCATTGTCTTTATTGAGGAGGCATTTTAACTCTCGTGTAATTCTGTTGAAGTCATATTCAATCCCAGTTCTTTTCAGTTCAACGAGATTCTCAGTGATAAATATACTGTCAGTTGATACGAGAAAAACATGAGTATGTGGCAGTGAATCTAATAGTTTACATTTGAAAACATATAAAAGAAGTCATGGTTTAAAATTGATGAGCTTTGTGGCATCGAAACTCCTCTTTGCATCATGCTGAAAAGCATATAGCTTTTCATAAGCCTAAAATATTTCAGAAAAGTTTTGTTATTCAACGTTATATAAGTCACCGATGAAAGAATTAAGGAAAAATATATCAGTGTTACTTAAATATATATTATTATTGGTGTTTGTTAAGTGATGTAACTGATATATTGAAATCTTTAAAGGTGTTTCAAGAAAAGCATAAACATTAAACCAATTCATAGCTGTTTCAATGCAAAATCATTTGTTATCATTTCGCAATGATAGCTGATAATAATTAAAAATGTCTTTTTAGGGGTATCACCGCTTAGTAACTGTAAAGGTATTGCTATTTTTATCTTTTGCGACATAAGTAAATGATGATATTAAGGATTTTGTGGAGAATTTTGTGTCTGTTATGCACTGTTTGTAGTTCGACTCAGTTCAATCATTTTCAACGAGAGTTTTGTAGTCTACATTCATTATATGTGGATTTCATTATCATTCTAACCCTAACGCGATGAAAATCAAGTTTTGTTGTTGCAACGTTATTATACTGTGCCTGCAAACTTACGTTCTTTTCCTTCTATGAACTGTTGTCTTTGAGTGTGTTTGGATATGTTATGTCCTTTTGGATGATGGTGTGTGTATGCATTTGCATGTGCCAATAAAGATCGGGCATGGAAACTAAAATACACTGAATTATATAATAAAAACGGCATATCGATTATCCCTTAGGCAAAAGCATTTCAGCACATTTAAATGCAATTCGGGATGTGGATGGGCAAATGTCGTAATTAGACAAAGTGTCTACTGCGTTAAAAACAACAACATTTTGGATGAAAAAAAAATCAAGTGGAGAAAAGGTTTGAGTCTAACATTCTTATTTTGTTGGTCTACATACGTATTCAGTCGCGTGTATACCCAGAGCCTAACTTTTATTTTTGTAGGTAAGCTATTTCTTTGTCTTAAAAGGAATGTATCTTTAATTGCTTAATACATGTTTTCCCACTCCCAGTTACCTTCGCCCAGCATAACTTATTCAAATTTTGTAACCGCTTGAGGACTAGGGCTCAGCCTATTTCTCGACACGAAAACACTGCAAAACAAAGAGAAAAAAAATTCCTAATTAACAATTCGCGAGTGCAGCGCAGTGAGGTCATGAAGTCTCCGCCCAGGCCGGAATTTCGGGACTCCCAAAGACCGTGGCCCCCCCAAAAGCCGGGGTCCAATGCGTCACGCAGCATTCCTGAGTGAAACGTAACGTTGATGGATGTGATTGTAATGAGTCCGACGGACCGCCATCCTATAATCAGCTCGCAGTCCTGACAACAACCTTTCCTTCTGTTTCAATGCAGGCAACGGAATCTTTTCTTGATTATTTTCTCGTTATTTCGTGTGGAAGAAAAACGTAGGATGGCAACAGTTTTGCATTTCAATCGGATGATAGGTTTGGTATAATTTTCGGCAATCTCCGAGCCGTGGCGCTTGAAGGGAGATTTCCCGAGCGAAATTACATACTCTTGCCTTTGTACTGTAAGCAGCGAATGCTGGGAATAACAACTTTTTATCCGATGGGCTGGTAAACACACGTTTTTGATATTTCCTCTTAAGATTACAGATTTCTCAGTCACAGTGTTTCATTACTTTGATGACAGAGGGCCGCTTCTATTGCAGTTTAATTGTGGTTCACATTAGAGTTCAGCGCTGAGAAGATAACATATCTATAAAAGCGGTATTATGTGTTATGGTACCACTGATACTATATCACCATATGTAGTAAGAAAATGATATCTGTGCATATAAATAACCTGTTGATTTTGCTTTACGTAATTTCATTTGGCATTCATATATCGTAACAGCTTTCGTGGCGATGCCAGCTGTAGTGGAAGTATTAAATGAAACTTTTTTTCCCCTCTGCATATGGCAGACTTCACCAAAATAAATAAACATAATTATTTCCTTCACACAGATATGGGTTTGTATGTGCTTCGGTGTATATGTGTGTGTATATATACATAAATTTTTTAAAATTCTGATGATGTCGTTGTTGTTTTTTCTGATCCCACCGGCTAAACGTATCAAATTTTGTGAGCATTCTGATTATCTGCTGCTGTTGTTGTTACATATGGCCGACTGGAACTTAATCCATACAAGTCTGACCACTCAACCAACATTCAAAACATATAAAAGCAAAGAACAACAAAAAGGAAACCACAAGATACGAAAAATGAAAGACCAAATGGCCTTAAAACCATTTAAAAACATTAAAGTTCTAGGATAAAAAGTTAAAAAGCCAGAAGCACAATTATTGAAGACCGTGAGATCAGGACTTAAGTTCTCTGGCCCTCCAATAGAGAGGACACAAATCCCCATTTTGCCGTAAGTTAAAGTCTAGTTTCAAGCAAACAAGTAGGTGAGCTTTATTCATATTTTCCTTCTCACATAAGATACATACGCTGGAACTCACAATCCCTATTTTGTCCAAATGTTCAGCCAGACAGTCGTGCCCTGTTCTTAGTCTAAAATTGGCCACGGCTTCTTTACGTGTTTTATGACTACATTTTATCCAGTCATCCCCAATAGACTCCCAGACTTTTCCCTTGGAAATGGATGATAATTCACTAATATATATGATTATCTGCTGTTCTTAGACTCAGATTTCTACCAACGCTTTTCAAGTTTTGGGTCTAGGGACACTAATTGTGGGAGTCTCCAAGTAACTGTTTAATGTTTTACAAAATTCTTCTATTACCTATTTTTAAATTTTAAATTTAGTTTTATTAGATGTTAGTGTGATATACCATCAAAACTCAGTTTTTAAAATCCTATTCGGGTCTCTGCATAAATGGAAATGGATAAAGTCGGTCCTAACCAAGTTCTGAAATGGTGTCTCATTTTATGACACAAAGGAATTTCGTCTTTGTGAAGCTTAGTTCAACAAAATTTGTGATATTTCAGTAGCTTAAACCTGATTTTTCAAAACTCAGTACAGCGAATACTATTTATTTAGTAATGCATTGCTTCAAAATCTTCCTAAAAATGGCAAAATGGATCATTTAACGTACTTCTATATATTATAATTTTGACAGCTATTTTTAATTAAAACTTATTTATATTTAATTAAGGATAATGTATACTAAGTTGCTATTGACAGTTTATTGTAAATTTAAAAAACTATTTTCCGTCACATTTGTGAAAATACTAACATCGAGGAAATTTTATTTTATCTTTATAAAAACTAGGAAAATAAACATAAGGAAGGCACCTAATATTATCGCCCTAGACTATTTTATTCGAGCCTTGCTGTTATCTTAAATACGTACCTTATAAAATGGTACGCCATTTTATACGGTGTCCCCTGCCACTTATTCCCATTTGCCTCATTACAAAATGCACTTCATGATACAAAATATAATAATAGTTTGTATAAAAATTCATTCGTTAGAAGAACATGAACACTTATTTAAGGGTTAAATAAAACAAATATTTTTTAATGATATTATTCATGTTCTAAACACATATATTTTATGATATGACAGTTGTTTGTTCATACGGTTTTGAGATTTATTAGTCAAATTTTAGACTGAAAATCCTTCAGAATTAGATCAATATACCGTAAACCTTCCATGAACATAAGTTCCACTCTTATTATGGTATTCCCAGCATAGCACAGCTAAATGCTGTTAGTATTTTTCGGCTATGACATTGAAAGCGACAACACAAGTTCAACATAAGCACCACAAAAGAAAGAAACAGAAATCCGAAAGAGAAATTTGTCTAATATTTTTGAGAAGGTGGCTAACAATTAGCTGTAAATATAACCTATTATGGAAACAGTGGTACATTTCACATGATTTGTATGTAGTGGGGAAGAATTGAAATAGCTCGAAAGTGACACACAACTGCTTGAAATTTACCTCCGTTGAAGAGTTAACTAACGCAAAACTATAATGGTTGTTCATTCCAAAATATTACAAATATCTAAGCTCAGTAGAATGTTAGATCTCAACGATAAACTACCATTTTACTTCTACCATTGTACGTATCTATTTTTTTTTCACTTTTACTTCTGAGAGCGCAGATGATGACAGGAACAAAAAGCAGGCTTTTTTTGTAAACAAAGGAAACTCAACAATTTTTCTCATAACTTTTGAAAGATAGCTCTCATTGTTGTGGATCGTTTCCGGTGTGATGAATTACTCTTGGAATTTTCAATGGCATCCAAAGGTTATTAAAATAGGTTCATTAAAACGAAGACAATGGGTCAAATTTCTCTGAGCGTCTTGAAGAGGAAAGTGTCTTTCATATGCAAGGGAGCATGAGTATTAACTCTTTTGCAGAAACAATAATAGAAAATGCATTTTTTTCGGAGCTATATTGCAAATGCTTGGCAACTTGATCAATTTATTTATGTATTAATATTCATCGATAGCATTTCAGGCCCCTAAGTCTTGCATGACTCAAATCAAACCTCGCCCCCTCAAGTGTAGTAAATATTATTAGTACTGGTAAAGCAGCATGTATTAGATGTCAAGTCTTGTTTGCGTTGGACATCGGCGTATACATCAATAGCTGAATCTAAAAAAGCCTCTCAACAGACAAATAAAGAGGCAAACCTCCCAAATATTACATATACCATACTTCTGCCACATACCTTAAAGGACTTTATGATAGCAAAACTCTTAGAAAAGTGACAATGTTTGTAGTACTTGACGCTACAATACAGAATTCATCAGTAGATACCAAGAATAAATATGAAGAGACTATCTTTGTATTTTGTTGTCTTGTCAATTCTAACTGGTGATGTAAGCCTACCTAAATAGATTCAGTATCACATATGCCTTCAAGTTGTGCATGCGGTGAGCATAGGACAGTTGACATCTGTGAAGATAGTCCTCTACCGAGGAGAATTGGACACAAGGAGCTTGTGTTCAAACTTGTTTGAACACTTCGCCTACGACTGCTCCGTAACAAGACAAGACCACCAGTATGTTGATAAACCGCTTATATTCAAGACAATCTTAAGTGTAAACCATGTCTGAACACTATATACAGTGGAATGAAAGAGCGAATACATATTTTGGGTACTGACAACAGGTATCATCTTAGGGTAAGCACAACAGGTATCAAATTAAAATGCAATCACACATATTGCGAGATTTTTGTCATTAAATTATAGATCTGAGAAAAATTTATCTATAGAGATATATACATATGTGTGTGTGTGTGTGTGTGTACATACTTGACGCATACATCTAATAACAAAGACAATATCCGGAAAATTAGCGCAGTGTCCCCCATCTCATAACCCTGCTTCACTCAAACAGGGTAAAAAAGAAACCCTACATTGTCAATAAAAGATGTGGGGAGATAAAATATTAATAGTGCTCGCAAATCTCGCCTTAGACAAATTTTGAAATAAAATGAAAGCTATTTTAAATTTCATGAAATTTAATACATGGTTGGTAAAATATTTGTACCGGAGTTCAAAATGTTTTTCTCTATAATTCTGAGATTCTCATTTGGGTGAAAACAGTTCGAAATTCATAGAGGGAAATGTCAAAGCCCTAGGACGACAGTGGAATTCTAAATCTGGATTCCTTGACCTTCAGTCGTGGGCAGAGAGCTTGTGGAATGTGAGTGACCATATCGTTGGACGAAATATTTGCCGCCCCTTGGACCGGGCCGAAAATCTGTCATCCGATGATTTATCGTTCTCCAGGGGCTACCTTTCCATTCAGCTGATCCTAATGGAATTTATTCGATCTTTCTCAGCTGTCGGTTGTTTTAGCTAAATTCAAATTTACCCTCTCTTGATAAGTTCGGGCTTTTTATGCAATTCTTTAAGCATTTCTAAACGTAGTAATTTTAGGTATCTATCAGACAATCTTCCGTCTAGGTAAAAAGAGAAGAAAAAAATGTCAGTGCATATAGGGGGGTAACACCTGGCAATATTCCAGACACAGATAATGGATAGTTGCCAAGTGAAACACGTGATTAGTTGCTAAAAAAACATAATCGGTGCCAATGTGCCTAACTTTTTTGGTGTTTTGCAATTGCACGTCGGCGTTTGAAATGATTATCTGGAATAAAAGTTGTTGCAAAGCAGGATGGAATAATTAATTGCGAAGGAAAATAGTCACTGATTCCCACGGAAAAGGCAGAATGAACAGGAATAAGTATTCAAGGATTCAAAATATAAGACCCGCTCTTTCGTTCCTCTCATGAGTAACTTCTAGTAAAAAATAACACAATGTACTGAAGCGCATTCTATGTACCACGTTTATAAAGGAAATTTCAGTTCAGTTTTAAACGAATTTCTAAAGGACGGAATAAATGAAAACAAAATAACTAAGCTAAAAGAAACAACTTTAAAATAATATCTGATTCTGACAGCAAACTAAAAATGAAATAAAAACAGAGTTTCGCAACCCAACTATTGAACATAACGTGGTTCATGCGATGGTTTTTCTAATTAAAATGTTAACTGAATAAATGTCAATACCTATATTTAGCTTTATATAAATGTACACTGAAGTGCCACAAAAGCTGGTACACTCACGAGCACACAGAAGGGCCGCAGCACGACGTGGCATGGACTCGACTAATGTCTGAAGGTATCCTGGAGGCAATTCACACATTAATCTTGCAGGATAGTTCATAAATTCATAGGAGTGTGAGGGGGTGGAGATCTCTTCTGAACAGCACTTTGCAAGGCATCCCAGATATGCTCAATAATGTTCATGTCTGGGGATTTAGGTGGCCTATGAAAGTGTCTAAAGTCAGAAGAGGAATCCTGGAGCAACTCGGTAGACTCGACGTGGGGGTGGGGGGATGTCGCATTGTCCTGCTGGAATTGTCCAAGTCCGTCGGAATGCACAATGGACATAAATGGGTGTAGATGATCGGACAGGATGCTTATGTACCCGTCACCTGTCAGAGTCATCTCTAGACGTATCAGGGGTCCCATATCACGCCAACTGCACGCGTCCCATACGATCACAGAGACCCCACCAGCTTGAACAGTCCCCTGTTGACAGACATATGTGTGTGTGTGAGGGCGTGTATGCGTGTGCGTGTATGCGTGTGCGTGTGTGCGTGTGCGGGTGTGCGTGTGCGTGTGCGTGTGTGTGTGCGTGTGCGTGTGCATGTGTGTCTGTGTGTGTGTGTGTGTGTGTGTGAGAGAGAGAGAGAGAGAGAGAGAGACTGACTCCGCAGCGGAGGTTCTCATGAAAATTTCAATTTCCTTTTCGACACAAATCTCATCGTAGTCGTGGTACTGGTTATGACAATAAATAAGATTTCAATAGATCCAGTCCATTATAAGGAGTCTTTTATTTGTCTGATTCACCAATGGTCACTTATTCAGAATTTTCTTGTTTCACAGATCTCGAATGTGCACCTGACCCTTACAAGAAGTTTGCTCATCAAATCATAGCCAGATGACAACGTATGAGTTGTTTCCCAGAGATCTCTACAAATGAACAGTCCCATGTAGACGCGGATGAATGCAATTTCTCACGGTTTAGGAAGATTCCTGCACACGTGCGTTCCAGAAATAGAACTTAAATGAAGATATAATAATAAAGGGTACTTTGTAGGTCAGGAGTTTTTTTATTGAGTAAAACAGAAGATAAGAGTTTGGAATAAAGAACTTTTACTCTTTATACTCTAACATAAAAATTTTTTTAAATAATTCACTTTTAAGTAGTATGTAGGAATTACTTTGTTTATTTTCTGTTAATTTAAATCAAACTGTTCAATCTTTTTAAAAACATGCAGCCAAAAGCCAAAAGTTTTCAAACTTCTTTGCTGCTGAACAGTGACGGATGAAGTATTTGGAGGGCCCTTAGCGCAATCTAGTTTTGAGTCCCTCCCTCATTGTTCTAAATAATATTAATAAACATTATTTATTTCTGAAGATATTTTCTCACTGTCGGAATTGAAATTTCATTGGTCATTAGTAAAAACCTGTACTACGCCGTTAGTCGCTGGGCAAACGGCAAATTGTCTAGATAAAGATGGTATCTGTGCTAGAGGTTCCCAAAGAAGACAATATATCTGAATCTCTTTTTAAATCTGCTAAGTATCGACGGATCCTGACAATCGGAGGGCGCTTCTTGCCCCTGTGATGACCCGCCACTGTTACTGAAGTATTTTTTTTTTCATTTAGATTCCTGAAATTTCTCCTGGCAACCCTTCCACATTTTATAGCTATTTCCTAACAATCAGATCAAAATGAAAGTCGAAGGGTTAAATTACACATTGATTTTGTACATAATTATTTCATATATGTGCTTGAAAAAATTACAGGGATATACACTAGCTAAGTGGAAAAATTTCTTTATCCGCAGTGCTAAAATTTTCTATTTTTTGAGATGCACAGTCGGAAATCGAATTCATGATTTGGAGAGTGACCAATATAAAAATACATACTTCTTCAAGTTGATAAAGACGCAGTGTAAAAGTTTCAACAGTAAATTTTCCTAGTCATACCTATAATCAATCATATCTATTCGAGTGATTAGTATACTTTCTATTCTATCCAATTATTTTTCACGCGATAGCTAAAATAAAATGAAAATCAAAAAATAGTGTCAAAATAGGATTCCTTACCGCAAAACCTCCCCACACTCATGAGAAGCAACTACTAATAAATTAAGTAAGTCACAATATGAGAAGCAACTACTAATAAATTAATAATTACAGTAGCTGCTCAAAATGGTATTTGACCTCAAGGTAATACATACCCTAAAAAAGCTGTAGCTATTAACAACAATAAAATAGTAACCCCTCTTAACGAAACTTTCTCGAAACGATAAGACCCATAATTAGGGATACGTAATTTTCGTATTTACGAAATAGATGCGAATAAATGCGAAATTTGCCGATATGAGCAAATAAATGCGAAAACTATTTTTTCAATACTTTTCTATGAAAACTCTGACAAACGGCTTTTTAAGCAAAATTAGGTAATAATACTAATAATTTATTAACATAATTGCTTATGTAAGATCATTCATGGTCTTCAGGGATCTCTCGAAATTTGCTTATTACTTATTGCTAATGACTTAAGGAAGAGAATGTGGAGACTACTACAATGTTAGCTTTTAACTAAGAATTTTGATACTTACCTAACCAAGTGAGTAAAAGTGTGATTTCATATAAAAAATGCGAAATTTTTAAATTTATATACGTATATATATATAGAGAGAGAGAGAAAGAGAGAGGAGAGGAGGGTATTATGGAATAGTCGGGTAATATGGAATACCGAGGTTTCGGCGCTGTTTGGTGGTGCTATCATGTGCGAATACCATGAACTATTCAAGACAGACTCCATGATGCAGTGCACTGAGAGTTGACCGCTTGTTGTTGTCATACCACTCGCTAGAGAAAAACATGTGTTTTGTGATTTTCAAGAGTTTTTGCAGGTAAGTTTTCAAACATTTTAACCTACTAGTACACATCTGACTTGAACATTGATGTTAAGCACAATGTACACTAAAAGAATCGTAGTTTGTTATACTGTGGTCGTTTTTTAGCTGACAATGTTTTGTCCATGAGTTTAAAGGTTTATGTTCCATGATGGCGTGTCGGGTATTATAGAATACCTAGTATTCCATAATCCCCTTAGAAGCAGGAAAGCTGGATCTTCTGTAATAACCTACTCCCCATATAAAAAAAGAGTTAGAGGATGAACTGAAAGAAAAGGACATAAAGAAAGAACCAGAAGCTTCAGAACGACAAAAGAAACCGAACATTCAAAGACCCCCTGTTAAGAAATTAAACTTAGACTGACCTTCTAGACCTAAACCTACTAGAGATGACTCCTGTGTTAGCAGCGATGAATCGTTTCATTCTGGTGTATCATCTGTAATGGACTTCATGCCATCAACTAAAGAACTGGAAAACAAAAACGCTGAATATACCATGTGTAAAGGAAAAATTCTCCGAAGATCAACAAGGGAAATTTTGATTCAATGCTTCAGCTGTTCTCTGCGGGCTCATCTTGACTGTACCGGAGCAGAGAAAGAAGATTATATCTGTGACTTTTGTAAATAGACTAGAAGCAGAAATGATATGCACATAATCTTAAAAATATGGTTTTTATACTTAAAAATAACTATGTTTTATGAAATCTAATTAGTTTTTCAATGGTTTAAACCACCTAGTCCATATTACCCGACTATTTCATATTAACCTCCATTTGTAACTTTTTAAAAATAATTTTTTTTTGTTTATAACAACAAAATAAATAGTATTATTTTACAAGTGACAGTTCATTACAATTAGTTATAGTATGTACTCATGATAATTTGGGGATTTTTATTCAAAAACCAGTAAAGTTATTTTTAGAAATGTAAATGGTATTCCATAATACCCTCCTCTCATATATATATATATATATATATATATATATATATATATATATATATATATATATATATATTTATTTATTTATATATATGCAAATAAATATGAAATTTTATATATTGTAATTTTTTTTGCGAAATTTCTATATTTTTTATGCGAAATTTACTTACCCCTACCCATAATATATTCCACGGATAATATGAATAGATAGTAATAAAAAAAATGAGTACTATCCATTTGCATGCATAGGACGCAATAATAATCCATAATTTACATCACGTATCATATGAATAACTCTATTAAAAAACAAATTCGCACCTCCTATAAAATGAAAGATAAAAACAAAGCTGAAATAATCTGCACTATTAAAAAAAACTCCTAATAAAGAAACAAAATTTCAAAACTATCTTAATCTAAGAAGGAGACAGAAGACCAACAATATAATTGGTTGAAATACTTACTAATTTATTTTTCTTCCGAAGAGATTAAAAATTTTACGTGATTTAATCTATTAAATTAACTCTTTATTCAGACACATTATTCACTTATTTAACACAAAGAACATCAATATTCATACAAATTCTTTATTTACTACAAATCATATTTTGCTATAAACTTTTTCGAAATGATAAGACCCATAATATATTCTACGACTGATGTGAAGAGAATGTAATAAAAAAATGCTGACTATCCATAATTTACATCACGTATCGTATGGATAACTCTAAAAAACTCTATTAAAAAACAAATTCACATTTTCTCTAAAATGGAAACAAAGCTGAAATAATCTGCACTATTAAAAAAACTCCTAATAAAGAAACAAAATTTCAAAACTATCTTAATCTAGAAGGAGACGGAAGACCAACAATATAATTAGTTGAAATACTTACTAGTTTATTATTCTTACGAACAGATGTAAAAATTTTACGTGATTTAATCTATTAAATTAACTCTTTATTCAGACACATTATTAACTTATTTTACACAAAGAACATCAATATTCATACATATTCTTTATTTACTACAAATCAGATTTTGCAATAAACTACTGACGCAAAAAATAAAATTATTAAAAAATATTGGTTTATACTATTTAATCATTTATTTGCATCAGCTGTAAATTATGAATTCCGAAAGCAAATTCATTAGCAAAAGGTTAATTTCATCTAAAAACACATCCGAATTTTAGTGTATTAAATTGATGGTCACAAGAATGCGATGAAGAGCGACGTCGAACGGGATATTTTCCTTGCGTCCAGTTGAAAATTCTGCCAACGAATGATTTATCGCCCTTGGAGGGAGAAAATATCTTTTTTTCTGTTCTGCTGACCTAAATAGAATTTTTCTAGAATTTCTGGAATATAGTGTGACAGGATAAACAGGAATCAAGCCATCATCCTTGATATTTCCAACATAATTTCTTGTGCCTTTTCCTTTTGATTTATTAGCTTTTTAAATCAAATCTAATATAATGAGAAATGTAATAAACATCTCATGTGCGTGAATATTCATGTCCTCTAATGTAGTCATTTTTAATGTATCGAATAAATTAAGACCAAAAACTCAAATATTAATCCTGAAATTGAATTATTCAAGAACATTAACATAATAGAAAAAAAACAGCAAAATTCAGTTTGTTTTTTATTTTTATATATACAAAATTTTAACGACCACGCATAGTCACGCATTTACCAATATTTCATTCACTTAAACTAATATTTCATTCAGTTTACCAATATTTCATTCACTTTACCAATATGATATTCACTTTACCATTATTTCATTGACGTCGCAGCCAAACAGACAACTAAGATATGTTAGTTCTGACCCAGTTTTGTCTTACAGACTGTACTAGTATGATTGTTATCCTTATACACATTTTGAAGGAATCACAATAGTGGTCTCATGTTAGGGAAGGGGTACCTGAGTGTGAAGGATACGCTTTGAAATGTTCAAACTACAATCAATACTTTATTTCTATAAAACTTCTCAGTTACGATGTGAAAAGTGCATCTCATATTTTATGACTTTAAGCAGTCAGAATATCTTTTAGCAATTTCCTGAGTAGGCTCTATATTTTATGAAACTCAATTATATCTTTTTAAGTATAGGGAAAAATTTTGAATATTACTTTTTATTATTATTATAATTGTTTGTGGTTTTAACAAATACTTTTAATTCATGATTGCCCGCATAGTATCCTCAGTAAAATTAGGTTAATAATAATTTTTTACAATGGAAATTATATGGAATTTATATGGAAAAATATAATTATTGATTAATTTTATTTAAAAAAACTATAATTTTATTTTTCAATGCTTAAATTTCATTTTCATTAATATGCAATTATAAATTATAATGATTACATTTTTATCGTTATTCATTATTCAAGTAATAATTAATAATATTTTTAAAATTATTCAGTATTAAATTACATCTTAATATTTAAAATTAGTTTTTTAGGCTTCTAACAGCAATATTTTAATTAATTGTTTAAGTGAATGAAATATTGGTAAACGTGTCACTATGCGTCAAGTGGTCGTTAAAATTTTGTATACATAAAATTAAAAAACAAATTGAATTCTTCATACTATCTCGGCATTAACGACAGAAAAGGGTTTCATCTATTCTGTATCAGAGAAAATTACAATTTCGACTCATTTTTTACTGCCTTCATGCCAATAAATATACTCATACTTGTTCTCAACAGTGATTTTAAAAATTTGGTTTCAGAGAAGAGATCTCCTGAAATTTTATATTTTATATTTAGTTTCTTTGTAGAAGTAACAAATGCCAGGAACCTCTAGATAATGATATTCAGTGTAATGTAAACACAACCCTCTTTTACGTACCCATCCGCATTTTCAGAAGTAGATTATTCGAGGTATTTCTCTGTATGTACCAAAAAGTTTAAATGGTGTTCACTTCTGCAAATTGCCCACTAAGGCAATCGCATCAAATACCCTGCAACCTGAAGAAGGACTGTATTCATCCAAATGCTGCAATTTTTACATTCTGAAGGGTATTTAAGATGCTATGATATACGAAAATAAACCTCAGAGTTTCGAAAACGATAAACAATATCGTCATATTTACAACAATACGATATCTCCGATATCAGTAGAAACAGAATAAATCAAATTTTGCTAAAATCGGGCCCTGAGTTAAAGAATTATGAGTATTTTTAACTTAGTTTCATCGTACATTCATCATCATGTTCAGGCGAAAGACGCTTCTGTTAGAATTGCTTTGTTGCCATCTGTCACCTGAAAAAGTAATCTTCTATGCACGGTAAAACTGCTTTATTTTAAGAAATAGTCTCTAGCTCCATAGTGTGGCTCATTGTGACTCTTACGAAGCTATTTTCAAACAATGTTAGTTCACCGACAATGTCTTGAAAAGGATTCTTTGTTGAGAATAGAGAAGTTACTTCCCAAAATAATACGGAATAATCATTCCAGTTCTTAGATTTTATATAACTCGAATAAGTTGAAATATTTGCATAAATTTATTCGAAAATTATTCCGTATTTTCGTGCGATACTGAAAATGACTTCAACTCGTCATAACGTAGACACAATATGTGACATAATAGTCTATGGTTGATTTAGTTTAATTATGCGCACGGGTGACTGCTTATCTGAAATACTTCCTAATAAAAGCAATTCCACTTTCTTATTTTATAAATATAAAAGTGAAAAAAAACAACTTTTATTTCTTGATGAGATCTTTCAAAGTGCAAACAATAGCACCCTAGTGCTAAAATATTGGGTTCAAGATTTTAAATGGGCTCCAAGATGTTATTGATAGAATTCCTTGTTTTTGGCTTCCTCTGTTAAACTTCTCTAAGGCATTGCTATATTACTTACCTTATTTGAAATTTTAATGATCTTGAAAGAGCAATTCTGTCAAATAGATTAAAAATAACACCCTAATGCTAAACAGAGATTTTTATTTCCTATTTAATATAAAAATTACTCGTTGACACAGTTTAAAAATTCTGCACATTCGTAACTGCAGCATTTTAATGGCATATTAATTTCTCTCACGGAATACATACTCTTTGTACGTGGTAAATAAGGTTCTATGATGAAATATTCTCTGTCAGATTTCTCAACTCTTTTACGATACTTCAAACAATGGATGCGAATGTGCGACTAATATATTCTAAACGTGGCTATATCAAGTGATGCATTAATTTCCGAGTTTAATCAGGGAAAGCTTTATACGTGGAAATAAAATGCCATAATTTAATTACCCTGAGCTGACCAGCATTTGATTCTAGCCGCTTTCACCGATACTGGAAGACCCGAATTAATTCCATCTAAGGTCACGCAAATGGAAAGATATCCCATTGGAGGCAATAAATCTTCCGATGACAGAATTTTCGAATGAATTCACCAGGCGGTAGGCACACATAGCGTAAAGTGACGTTCTGAGAGTGTCTACATTCGAGAATAAACGATTATAAGTAGGGATTTCCGGATGCTATACATGCCAATACATTTATTTTCTTTATAAATAACTATATATAAATATATATATATACATATATATATATATACATATACATATATAAATAAATAAATATATATATATATTTATATTATATATATATATATATATATATATATATATATGCATATATATATATATATATATATATATATTATATATATATATATATATATATATATATATATACACATACACACACATAATAGGCCAGGCTCACTCAGTAACAACAGAGTAATATGTGATTAAATAAATGTTTTCAACATCGTAATTTTTTTTTCCCTGAAGAGAAGTACCGGAGCGCCGTTCCGGCGCGTTCCGTCTCAAATCGAGCCACATATATATATATATATATATATTTACAGCGTATGCACAAAATTTGAGATATAATTTCGTGTATATAAATATTCCCTCAAGAAATAATTTCAGAATTATTTGTATTTTTGTAATCAGAGGAGACTAACCGCAAGAAGTGTCTTTTAGGCCCGTAATCTTGACTAATCAAACTTAAATGTTACTGTATTAAAGACTGTATTTCCTTCTTTATTTTAATGTTTTAGTTTTATGGAAATCGCATGCAATTTGAGTATAAAACATAGATTAAATTTTTAAAATAACCTTGAGTCATTACTGGCAGAGTTTAATGAATAATAGATGTGGTTGATGAAGTAGAAAATTGCTAAGGATAAAAAGTAAGAAAGATATATAGGATATTGGACATACAAAACTTATGCGTGCTCGTTGCGAAATCAGTAATTCGTATTGCCTCAATTTATTCTTTTGCAACTCTCTATGTGTATTTTCAAGGTAATGTAAAGTATTATTTTTTTATGTCTATTTCCTTGATAACCCAAGACACAGCCAGCCTGATGTTCCATTTTTGCCTCTACGCGTCGTTGAGTAAAATTTAATTTACATAATATTATAGTTGGCAAAAGAAAATATAATAATACCAGAACTAAGGCTTAGAGCTGTGTGTGTGTATATCTGTGTATGCATGCATTTATATATATCGTCACCTGAATGCAAGAACTAGGTAACTCCAAAAAAATCATTTGGAGATATCTGGCTATTTATAGCTAAATTACATAAGAATTGAATGCAATAACTAGACAACTCACTTTGCTGCTAACCTAATGCCATCTGTTGGCTAGTGTAATAATTAGACAAACAGAACGACGAGTATTTTCTCACTGGAAGAAGTAGACATTTGAGGTCTTCAAGAACTTGAAGAATCGAGTTACCTAGTTCTTGCAATCAGGTAACATTATATATATATATATATATATATATATATATATATATATATATATATATATATATATATATATATATATATATACGATATTTCCCAGTCCCGGCCTCTCCGACGTTATGGGAAATGTTATTTTTTCACAAATTCTGTTTAAGGGCGATCTCTACTTAAGGACGATTTTTCACGGTCCTTTGAAAGTCGTTAAACAGAGAGCCAACTGTATATATATATATATATATATATATATATATATATATATATATATATATATATTATTATTTATTTATTTATTTATTTATTTATTTATTTATAAAATTTGGAATACCCCACACACACCCCGGAAGGTTACAGTTCCGGCACCTCAATTTCTAGAAATCGAGCACTGTATATATATACATGTGTGTGTGTGTATGAAAAACATTTGCAATTAATTGCCAAAAATCAGAGTCGTAAGCTTCCTTTTAAAAGTTAGAAGTTCCATACAAAAGCCAGCCAACAGCGAAGCAAGCATTTACGTAGCTTTCTTCCGAAGACAGATGTTAAACTGATAAAAGCTCCAGAAGTTCTTTTATTACCCTAAAATCAAACGCATCTTAACACGGCCCAAAGTTGTTTATAGAAAACAGTCCCCCCAACCTTTTCCGTACATTGAATTTCGGCGCGCACACACAGCACTATCCTATCCATCCCAAACGTGATAAATAATAACTATAAAGCTACCTTTTCTCTACTACCTCTCGCACCAATACCAGCCAGCCTGTGTGGCTAACGTGAGCCTGGAAGATTAATGATATTTCGGTGGGACCCCTACCACCTCATGTTATAAAAAGAACCAGAAATAAAAGTGAACACAAAAGCGGAAAGGCCGTGTAAAAAAAAGATAAAGAAAATGAGGGGTTAAAAAAAAAATCTCATGCTCCCGATAGCACATGATGAATGGTTTAGCTGTAGGTACCTGGTCCTTTTATAATTCGTCAAGGCGTTCTTTATTGTGTGAAGCGCTAATGGTTGTAAACACACCAGGTTGTTGTCAGTAGTTTTAAGTGACCATAAATTTTGGATAAAAGCACTCAAAATATACTTAAATGGTAGATGCACTGGGATAAGGAAATATGTAAATATTATGAAATCAAAAATTTGTATATCAAAGCTTCAGACATAATTTGATTTGTGTTGAGAAAATTTTTTATGAAAGGATATTTTGATTAAAACCTTTTGGCTTATAACCCTTTTTATCTAAATTTCCCCTTTTGATAGTTGATTTTGTGTTTATGTATGTATATATATATATATATATATATATATATATATATATATATATATATATATATATATATATATATATATATATATATATATATACACACACACAGCAAAACCTCGGTTATCCGGATCAGGTTTGTAGACTTCTTTTATTTAATGTTCCCATTAGATAACAAGTTTTAACTATGATAGCAATATATCGTCTAAGTACCCCAAACAATCGCTTTTTAGTTTGATTGAATGTACAGTTCCTGCATAGTTTGTACAATAAATTATGGTAATAAAATGCTTTTTGCTGAGTTTAAGAAAGCTTTACTAGAGTGTCACAGGGCATTGTCGTGAATTGACTAAGAAAAGTATTTTTGCATTTTTTAATGTCTTGTAAACAAAACTATGTAATTTTGTTACAGAACATAGTTTTTTATTGTAATAAACGGTAAGTCTGCTTAGTTAAGGATTTTGTTTGCTTATTACCCGGATTATCCGGATTTTCGATTGTCCGGATTGCCTATGGTTCCAGTTAGTCCGGATGAATGAGGTTTTACTGTATATATATATATTACCTTAAATTTTGAGAGGATTAATATCTCACGTCATTTATATAAAGGGAATCAAAACTAAATTAAATGTCATTCTTTTATGGTTTATTGAGCATCTTTCGGGATTAAATGCAAACATTTTAAAAATAAAATTATGTTTCAAATCTTACTTAAAGTTTTAGATAAATTTTCCCGGTAGCGACACACTTAAAATTTCTCATTGTATGCCATAAATATGTATATTTTGTCCTCAAATGTCAATTTCGAATTTTTTTTTTGTGTAAACTATATATAGCTACGTCATATCACAAAACACTCTTCTTTTTTAATATTATAAGAGGTAAATTGGTGAACTGGTGAATGAGAATTGGAAATCATTTTGTGAATGAGAAAGAGAGTGAGAGGTGCATTCAATGACACCTGTTTTTTCCCCCAAATACTCAAAGATTACCTTTTCCTTGTTTTTTTTTTCTTTTTTCCTTTTATTGAATCAAAGAAAAATATTGAAGATTTCAGAAAATGTCTATTTTGCAATAGACTTCTTCAAAATTCTAACAGATTTTCATCGAATTTTTTAAGTTTACAAGGCCATTTTATGTTAAATGGGAAAATAGGCATCTCAAGCTGTCCCGGCAGCCATGGACGCAGCTTTCATTTCCGTTATGGGGACCTCTAGCATCGCACAGCCGACGAATACACTAAGGCGGCACAATCCCATTATTAATAAATCCTGATTTGTTTTTTTACTGACAGCTGACAATTTATTGTCAGTCAAGACTACACTAAGAATATTCCTATTTTTAGCCTTTTAGTGACCTCCCTACTTTTGATGGTTTGTTTCATGCAATTTTTCTATGTCTTTAGTTGGGTACACTTAAAGGACAGTTGTGCAGCACGACAACACAGCATTAAAATGCAGTTTATGGCATAGCAAGCATCGCAAGTCACACGTGGTTTGGGATATGACTCTAAAAGCCCAACAGTATAAATTAAGCCAAGAAAGTTTTTATTATTATTATTATTATTTTTTAGTGCTTTGTGTCCCCAATTTTTATTTATCTACAGTTATATTTTTATACGAAGAAAGGGGAATTTATCGTAGAATGATACGGATGTCCGTTTTTCAGCGTAAAATTTCCCGTTTTCACCGAGGAAAAGGTAAAACTACATTTCATCTATTTATAGCAGCGTGAATCATTCTCTCTCCTCTCGGGAAAACTCTCGAAAATAATCAGCCGAGCAATTAGTATCACTTGACGTCCTACGCCGCAAAAGGCTGATGAAAAACTTACTTGATTACTAACATTTGGCCTCCCCCATCGTCAGCTCTCCACTAGCTGTTGAATAATAAACCCCGCATGCATTACCCCTTTAATTTAGTCCATTTGAAAAGGAGAGTTTTCTCTTTTATCCTATTCAGGCGTCCGTTGTGAGGAGGGAGCTTTGTGAGTCTAATCCGGAGATCTCCGACACAGCTGGACCTTTTAGAAGAGTTAAATGACACACGAACAGTGGTTGTTGACTTGCACGCTGTTGGGTGCTGTCTGACTTTTCGCTCTGAGAGCGTGCATTAAAGTGTACGTCCGTCTGCTGTACTGGCCAAGTACTTGCACCCGAAGTGAAAGATTGGACTTTTCCTGACGCGTTTAAGACCTCTCTTAAGCTTTGCACGTGTAGCTGCAAGCTTTTGTTTGGTGAAAAATACCTGAAACGCTTTATTCGTGATGTGAAAGGCCTAACAGCATTCCCTTCATCGGAATAAGTGAGATGGGAGTGTGAATTTTATTTGTACATAGTAGCAATAATGTATTTCATGATAGTCTGATAAAGAAAGCGATAAGACAAGCAGACAATGGGCGTTCAGATGTACAAGTTTTAAAAAGGAATTTGGTTGACTTCCAAGATAAATAATTTTTTTTTAAATGTTTTCAAAGAAATATATGAACATATATATCAAAATATATTTGCAAACAAATTCGTATCATATTATCCGGTTGAATTTGATATCGTAATGAGATTTATAGCCTCTTTTAATAAGCTTTAAGACACGCAAATCCTTGGACTCGAGATCTCCTTAAAGTGGACTAGGGATTTAAAAGAATAAGAGTAGATACATAATGAAATAGAAAAATAAATGACTTTTGCTGGCAGATGCCATTACTCAGTCAGGAAAAGTGATGTTAAACGTCTGTGAAAAGTGTTAAGATTATAAATTATAAGTTATAAGCTTCTAAATATGTTCAAACAGCACATAACGGAAATAAAAAAGCAATCTGCTTGCGCAGTATCAACATAAAAGAAAAATTCAGCTCACGCTTCTATTTCATTTTCGATAATAAAACCATATCAATTTAAATTCTTAAAAGTGGCCAGTTTTGGGTAGAAATTCGTTCTTTTTTCATAGTTAAGTATCTCAAAGCAGGGAAATAACTAGAAATGTTAGTTTCGCCTAATGTTTTAACTGAGTTACATCACGTTAAAGTACAGATTAAGTAGATTAAACAGATTAACAAAAGATTAAAAATTACTGACAAAAATGAAAGAAATCAAAATTCATATTTATCTCATTTATTGGAGGGATTTTCACTTCTTTAACCCCTGTCCTGACAAAATTCATAACATAAACTTTTAACATTGGTGATATTTCAGATTTATAGCCCCTGAGATATCAGAATTTGACCTGTATTTCTGTTACTTTGTAATACAGAATGACATGACTGATCTAGAACAGAATTCTGAAGCAAAACTCGAGAGCTCTGTATGAAAGCTTTATTTGTTGTAACCCCTATTTTCAAAAGTATTTTTTTAACCATTCACTAGTTAGACACAATAACAAATATATGTAAGATTTTATCTGGAAAAAAACTTTATAAATTTATCGCATTAATAAACCTAATTTCACTGTGACAAAATCAGTTGCTTGTGACTGCCTACGATGGAAATGCCATTTTTTGACTATTTTGGTCAATTTCATTTTTTGCAAGAATCATGTAATACAATCTTTTCTCTTTTCAAAACCGTTTTGATTTTCATTCTACGTCAATTAAAAGCAGAGTTATAGTTATTTTGAAAAACACTGTCTAATACAAAATTGATGTGACAAACAACTTTAAATGCATCCATTTTTTTACTATTTTGGTCAATTTTATTTTTTGAAAGAATCTTGTAATTCAATCTTTTCTCTTTTCAAAACCGCTTTGATTTTCATTCTACATCAATTAGAAACAGAGTTATAGCTATTTTAAAAAACATCATCTAATACAAAATTGAAGTGACAAACAACTTTAAAGGCGTTTTCTCAGAATTATGTTTTTTAGCGCAAATCTCTACCGTTATCATGATATTTCACATAATAATAAATATAATTTGATAAAATTTCAGGAAATGTTTTAGATGCTATTGTTAATGAAATTACGCACAATAATTGATGAATAATAATAGTTTTTTGTTTGTGGCTGTTTTTATAAGGAAAGGAATGACGAATTGGGGAAAATTTTCATATTGGAACACAAAATTGTCTGTATTATTTTTGAATTTTAAAATTTCTCTTAGATTGCAGGTCATTTTGAAGATAACTGTTATATGTATCATGTGTAAGAAGGAAATTAAAATAGTAGCATTAGAATTTTGTGCAGAGTGATAGGCGTTTTAGTTAAAATTCATTAAAAATTACTTCAAATTGACCAATTTATAAAAAAGCATGGTATTTACAGGAAAGTTTTTTTTAATGCTGTTTTACCATAAAAGACCAAAAAATCCTTAAAAAAACAATTATTTTAAAAAATTGGCTCCGAACGTAGGCAGTCACCTTAAAAGAAAAATCATTTTGGTTGAGAGATTTGCTTAGTCCTCTTTTTTCAATTTTGTGCTTGTCAATGTATCAATTAAACAAACAACTTCTTTCAAGATTCAAAGACCTTGTAATTTAAGGTAAAAAAAAAAAAAAAACACTACAGAAGTCAGGTACAAAGGCAATATCGTTAATCTCTGAATACAAAATCTGAATACAAACACTTTTGGTCTTCAGGAAAAAATTCTTACTCTACATTCCGAAAGCTTAGCTATATTAACAGGAAATTAAAGATCGCAGAAAGTTGGGGTTGGAACTACATATATACTAGCTGTAACTAGCTAGCTCATCTTATTAATGGTTAAATCAATTTATTCGAGGGCAAGAAATCGAGCTCTTATTTAGCTATCATTTGTTCTAAATTCATTCATTGAAAAAGAACTTCGAAGTGCATATTTGATGCTTTTCTGAAGCATCTTCATTTTGTCATAAAACAGAGGGGGGGGGGGGTTAGACTTTCTCATTATCTAAAAATTAAAAATCTACATTTTGCATCAATATACTTGAGTAAAATAATTATCTATCAGCTAAGAAAAATTAATTGCAGCTTTCTGAAATTGCGGAATATTGCAAAAAATTAATTTTCCTGCTTTTTTTGCTTTTTTCTAGATCAAAATAAATACAGTTCATTCTTATTTTGATGCATCTTATGTTGTTGAACTTTTTTAGTTTTTATTACTTTTTTTCTAAACAGCTTCTATCCTGAAGAAAAAGTTATTATTAAAAGTATATGTAACAGTTTTCAGGATTTCTGGTGCATTTCCTCTAACGATGTTTTGGTTAGTTTATGATTACTTTAGATATTTACAGTTTTTTATTATGGAACTAAATATTTTCCTCAGAAAAACTAAATGCTTACCTTATTACAAAATTTACTTAGATCCATTTAGGTTTATAATTTATTTATAGGTTTATAATTTTCCGATTAAAAATGTGTGTTTAATGTGCTTAAATATTCCCATGATAAATATTAAAAACGTGCAAGTAATGAGCGAGAAAAATTTTTTAACACGATGAAAAAATTGTATCGCTTATTTTTTTAGAACCCCTTTCAAAATTCACGTTTAGCCACCTTAAATTAATATTGTACATTCTTAATCTGTGTTTTTAATAAAACAAACCGGTGAACAAATACATTATCAGACTTTGTCTCATAAGCAGTTGCAACTCTGTTCACGTTAAACAGTACGGTTATTTTTTATCGTGTGCTTTTAATGACGCAAATCGATGAACCAATGCATAATCACAAATTGTCTCATTTGCAGTTGCAATGCCATCTATTTAATACAATTCTTCACCCTGAGACCACAGACTCTTCAAGATCTCTGAAGATGCTCAATTATATTTTACTATAGAGTTATCTGCAGAATCTTAAATTATAAACATTTAGGCTGAGCCGGCGTAATGAAACAATATTGCTCTCTCCATAGACAGATGTCTGGATTGAAATATAATGAATTCCTGGGGTAGATCTACTCCCTTAAATCTCCATCATGTTTTTCAAACTTTTCTCGAACATTATGTGCTGTTTAGCAGTGAACATTATCTGTCTGAGAGGAACTATCTCCAATCCAGAAAAGCATTACCATGGAAGGATGTACCAAACGGTACATATAGACAGGTCGTACGCGTCAGATTATCACCAGTGTTAGAGTCATCAACATTGGATCACAAAAGCCTAAAGCATGTTCAGGTTTCCTTACCACGAGGTGTCATCTCTTTTCCTCGCAAACGATGCACACATACCTGATAGTCATTTATTTAAATGATGCAGCAGAAAATATGATTCATGGGATCAAGCGACCTTCCCCTGATGGTAGAAAGTTCCGACTTTCCTGTTATAACGACCTGTCTGCCCCACATTCACAGGTATATAAAACATTTTATCCCATCACTATATCAACCACATAATATATCAAGATCTCACCCATATCTTGATATATCAGATAAGTGATGAATCAAGATATATGTTAGCAATGTTCAAGTAAGTAATCAGGAGTCAGGATATATTGAACATATAAAAATAGGATGAAAAGGCAAAGAATAACCTTAAAAAGATGTGTTCTCATGTAAAGATAGGTTTAAGTTAAAATTCAATATTGCTACAAATATGGCGAAATGGCAGACGCGTCCTTTGATTCACGGGTTTAAATCTATCGAAATCGTTCAGAAGTAAAAAAAGAAAAAAAAATTCGTCTTTTTATGCATACAAACATACATATCTATGTATTTAAGTTGCTAAGCCGACTTTTTGGGCAGTGCGTGAAAGGAAACTACTGCATCAATTTACTTCATTTTGGTCTTAACGAAAGACTAATCTGTAGATTTGTCAAATTTGTTTTTTGTAAACGCAATTTCTATTAATTAGCGATAATTTACGATTAAAAAAAATTTCTATTAATTAGCGATAATTTACGATTAATTCTGCGCATGCTCAGTGGCATGTTTGAATCTGGCTTTAGAAACTCACTGTTTCTGCGCATGCTCAGAGACATGTTTTAATGATAGACACGTTTATTCCGAGGAGTCTCTCTAGATTACTCTCTGCTATTTTTATTTTTATGATAATTATGTTTGTGAAATATAAGATTAAACCTCGTGGAAATTGTTTATTTTGCACTGTTTAATTAGCGATAATTTACAATTAAAAAATTGCTTTCTGCGCATTCTCAGTGACATTTTTAAATCTGGCTTTAGATACTCACTAAGCACAAGGCCGCTTAAACGCATTAATTTGTTTCTGCGCATTATTATTAGTTTCAACATTTGGCAATGATGTGTTGAGTATAATTTGTGTATTAGTACATTCATTTACTATTTAGCCGTCATGTTTTGACGGGTATCAACTACTATACACTTAAGTTACAAAAAACTCAGATACCTGTTTAATACCTAATAGGTCTTCTTCTGGATCGTAGAACTACAGAAACATGTCAGAACATGGAATCCTTGAACTTTCAAAGGAAGTCCGTAGACGATGAACAAACACCATGACTCCTGAAGAAAGATCCCCAATTCTGTGATATTCCTATATAGTGGATAGCTTTTTTGAACGGCACATTACATGGTTTTCCAGATACGTTAAATAACGTTGAGATTTGACGGACAGGGGGGGGGGCAATTAATGTTCCAAAACTCGGATAAATGTTTAGCACACGATAATTTGCTGGCTGTGGAAGTGTGTGTAGGCGCATTCTCTTATTGGAGGACTCCCAAACCCACGAGAGGGAAGGCATGACATAGATGGCTGAAACACGTCTGAAAGGATGTTATCATAGAATTCGCCGGTCAGAGAAGTTGTAAACGTATACGGGGTCCAAATTTGTGCCGGCTCAACACACCCCATATCATTACTGAGGGACCACTAACTTGTAAACTCCCTGGTTGACAAGCTGGAATCGTTGATTTATGGCGTGTTCTTCATACGTGGACACATTCATCTGCCCGAATCAACTGGAAGCGAGAGTCGTCAGACCAGGCCACTCGTTTCCAGTCCTCAAGTGTCCAGGGGCGGTGTTTCTGCCCCCGAACGGGGCGCAGAACTCTGTGTCACGAGAAAAGCAGGGGCACTCGGGTTGACTATTGGTTATTGAAGTCCTTATCATACAGTGAACTTTGTACAGCTCTCATGCTGATGTTAATAGAGACCCCAGAAACGATGTTATCTGCAGCAATGTTGCACTCCTTTCGATTGAAATGATTCTCGACAGACGACGCCGGCTACGATGATCCAGAGTCTTTTAACGGCCCCACTGTTGCGTAGGTTCAGTGTTTTACAGGAATTTTTCTATTCAAGGAACACCCTTGAAATGGCCGAACCTTGAAAATCTAAACTTTTCCCGCTGCTTCGAAATGCTGTGATCCACCCACGAGCACCATCTATCATATTTAGTTGAAATTCGCTTAAATCACGAACACCTGCCCTTCTTACGGTGCAATTAGCAGTTTAAGCCTCCACAAATGTCTGTCGCTATGTATACTCCATTTGTGGATGAAATTATTCTCGTGAAAGTGTGTGTTGCTATGTATTCGAAACCGAATAATCTATCCTAATTATTCTGGCACTTCAATGTGTGTGTATATATATATATATATATATATATATATATATATATATATATATATATATATATATATATATATATATATATATATATACACACACACAATATAGCACTTCAGACTGGTGCTGAATGATGAAACGTTATAAAGGAGACCCTTCTTTGCTTTTTATATACTTTTCGTATTTTTAAAGCACAGATGCCGAGAATCTATCACCATAAGACTAAGTTGCTGCCTTTTCCAAATGCCACGATCTTGCAACGTATTTAGAAAGACCAACCCTCTCTTTCACCTCTCAATTTAAAAAACATGGTCACTACGTAAGTAATCCTCATTTGTAGCGTTATAGAATTTTCCTTTAAGGAAAAACCTCTTATATAAGATTTTGCATTTTTTTTTTTTTCTGAGTTTTCTAACTTTTATGATGGAGACACTTTCCGGAGAAGTGCTTTTCGTGCTTTGCTGAGAAGAAGCATGTTGTGTTTAAAATCTGTTATGGATAGATAAAACAACTAATAAACCAAAGCAAACCAGCATTAATAGTTAATAGTTCATTGCCCTAGCTATAATTCATCGCAGGCTAAGCTATAAATTCATCTATATAATATTAAAACTGAGTTTGTTCATCTGTATTTCAACGCACCAAATCTAAATATGTCAGTACCATATCTAAAGGGTAAAATGTACATTAAGAAATAAAGTTTCAACGAAATGAAGTATAATGCTAAAAGTACAAACTTAAAACCGAATGAATGCTTCGATTAAATAGGGATAAATAGGTTGATTTGTGGGGTTGAGAGCGCTACAATCAGGTTTTGCAACAGAAGGGCTCATTAAACTGGGTTTACAATTTAAAGCCAATTGCGAATGGCGCCGGACGATGGCAGAACGGCTAGGGCGCTGGCTTTTGGTTCCAGCGTCTTTGGGTTCGTGTCCCACTCTTGGCATGGACGTTTGTAGCCGTTCGTAATCGGCTTTAAGCAGTAGGTCCCTGTCTGAGTAGCCCTCGTGTATAGTAAAAATTGACCATAGCGCTCCAAACCAAACGAAACCAATTGTGAAGAGCTACAAGCATCCTTGTCAATAGTGTGACTCGAATGCCAGCGCAGCACTAACCACTTGGCCATTGTCCAAATTAGGGCTAGATTTTGTTAAGTTATAGGTTTTCAAAACTAAAATTTCATAACTTTCATCATTTAGATTAGCTGACTGGTTTATTTCAAATTTTGTAACTGAGATCAATCGGTTGAATGAGGAATCTTTTGTTTACACGAAAATAATTTTATTTCCAGAAAATTAACACCGGTAGGGCTCAAAGCCGCAAAACAAACGAAGTTGACGGTCTGAGTAGTTTGGTAGATGGCAATTTGCAAAATGAGGTTTCATCGGAAACATTCTTTGCGGAATTTAACTAAAATTAAATAATTCAACAGAACAAAACAATTATTATCATTAAGAATGCAAACAAATACAAACAGAAATCACGCACTTAGTGCGCTACAAAAATAAATCATGCTTTAAGTGCGTGATTTCTGTTTGTATTTGTCTGAATTCTTACTGATAATAATTGTCTTGCTCTGTTGGATTATTCAATTTTAGTTACATTTGTCCGTTTTCAGTATGAAGATTTGTTGCAACTGCGCAATCTTTTATTAAAAAGTTAAAATTTTCAACGCTAGGGTAAGTTTTCAGTTAATTTGTTCGGCAGTCTATGCCCTCTTAATAAGTTTTAGTTCGTGTAGAATTGTTTACATTGTTGTATATTCTTTGATGAACTCCGAAAATTTATGTCTTTTCCAAAGTAGTAGGGATTAATTCCGATAACTGATTTATAAATAACATGAATGGATTGAAATATATCATTAATTTATATTAAACAAACCTTTCATTTCGGTGCAATATTGAAACTAACTTGAACTCCTCATATTGAAGAAATAGGGGTGATGATCCTATGAGTGATAGATGGTCTAGTCACGCTAAAGTTAATTCACATAGAACTTATGAAAAAAATATAGAGAGGTTATTCGGAAAATTTACTGGTATATATACATTAAAATGCTTAACAATTCAACATAGATTGTAACTTACACAAATACGTCTCCTGTAGCGGGTACACACTTGCATATTTTTCTTTTCGTTTATTTTGCTTATCATACTAATGAAAAAAAAATCTCATAGCAAAAACGTTGAAAAAAAAAGGATGGAATTTAAAGCAAAGTTCAGCGAGAAGACTGAGCTGTGTGATTCGTCGTAGATTTCGAGAGAAGTAATGAAATTAAAGCTCACGATAAAGAAAATAAAGTATTGTATAATGCGTTTTTCCAAAGCCTATTTGTAGTTCAGAGCTCCAGATCTTAATTTTTCTTAAAAGTACGCTCAGCGACGTGCACGAAAAAGAAATCTTTCGCTTCCACAAGTGGATAGGGAGACTAACCGAACAAAAGAAAACTTTTTAATTAAAATTCCTGCAACAGCCGAGTAAGGCCATAAATTTTTTAAGAAAGAAATGTTAAGAAAACCTTGAGTTTGCCGCTCTAACACATAAGCACACACGGGGGAAAAAAAAGCAGTATATTCCCATTTCTTTAAAAAAACAACAAGTAAAATTAAAGGGAAAAAAACAGAATCCGAATGAAAAGATTGAAAAAATTCCTAATTTGCATGCAAGTAATTACTTTTTTCTAGCCCTAAAGTAGATTCTGGAACCATTTTTACAAACCTGTAATAAAAATGTGCGCACCTAAAATTAATTTTTCACTCTAATTTCTCCCGCTCTTCATATTATCATCGCGTGAACTCAATTTGTTTCCCGGAAAACGTCATCGGTTCCCGAAAATAGGGAAAATCTTTTAAGGGAAAATTTCAGGATTTTTCTCATCATTCCCGAAAGCGCTTTCCGGAGATGGGGTTCCGTTGATTGGAATGAATGAATTTAATTACACCTAGCAGAGAAAAGTAAAAAATATTCATTATATATTGAAGTTTTTAAAACATAGAATAATAATCCGTGCAACACTGAAAGAATTCTAATAATTTTTCTCTAAGAAAAAAAAAGTTCTGCCCTATGGTATAAACACTACTGTCTAAGGAGGAAAGAGTATACGACTAAGGGTATCTAAAGTTTGCTTTGGAGAAAAGAATTCCGCTTCTTAACAGATCATGTAGAAAATCAGTGTGAAAACAGAACCATCTACTAGTGATATTGAAATATAAAAAGGAAACAATGGGAATTTAACTTCGAAAATTAATAAAAAAAAATTTCAAGCAGTCTCTTCTAACGAAACTACCGGAGGTTATTAACGTAGGATTACTTATCGTTGCTTACCCCCTTTTTTTTTTTTGGACCCATTTTGGTACTTTTCTGTTTAACTGTTTACTGCTTGCCCAAGCGATACAGACTACGTTTGGCGAGCTGCCGAAATTATAACTAGCGATGATGGACGTCTAAAATTTTACCTTACCGTGGGCTCTTATGGAGAAACGTAATCTTGCGTTAAAAAAATTGGAAAAAAAAATTAACTCCGGCACTCTCGGATGACTTTTATTTCTTCTTTTAATTTTCATGTCACCTAAACATAAACACTTATATTTTTATAAGGAAATTTTTCACTCTAAAACTTGCCAAGCAATTAAATTAATATCTCCCAGCAGTACTTTTTTCTTTTGTCTTTGATGAAGTTTGGCATTCATAATTTGTTGTTATAAGTAAAGAATGGTATTCATTAAAATCTAATGCAAAGTTTTATATTCGTCGGCTGATTTCTGGAGCGCTACTGTCATTTCTTGCTTGGCGCGAGTTAAACAGACCGGGACAGTAAACTTTAATGCAAGTTTCCAAGAAGCTAACACCCGTACCAATCAGGAGGCTTGAACGTGCAAACATTGTGGTCGACACCAGAGTCATTTGGTAATCGTACGAAAGTTCTGCATATATATTTTGGTATTATAAGGATTACTGATATAATGAATAAACTGTAACGAAATTTCACGCATTCACAAAATATTTACATATAAATTTCCAAATTCAACAGTTCATCAAAAAAAAAAAAAAAAAAGAAAAGTAGTATTGATGTTGACGAGGCTTATCAATCCATGGTACGATTTACGAAATTTTTAAGACACAAAAGCTTTCATAATTGCGGATAGTGTTTAAAAGAAGGTCTGGAACAGACTTTTCTTAGATCTTTCCGAAAATGACCTACATCGTATTTGACAAAATATAACCATATGATATGACTCCGAAAGGCATATAAAATTTTACATTAAATTTTGTTTTAAAGACCTTGCACATTTGAATAAAGCAAGTTTCTTTGAACACTATATACCCCAGCTCATAATCATTGTATCGTTCAATTCCTCTTTCATGTCTCTTTAAAGTGATGTCATCCATGTCTCTCTCCATTTAATATACAGTAGAACCTCGTTTATCCGGACTAACTGGGACCATAGGCAATCCGAATAATCCTGGTAATAAGCAACACAAAACCCTTAACTTAGCAGACTTACCGTTTATTACGATAAAACACTATGTTTTGTAACAAAATTACATAACATTGTTTACAAGACATTAAAAAAATAAAAATAACTTTTCACGTCATTTCTTAACAAAGAATTGGTCCACTGTCTTCTCTTTCAAACACACGTGGCGTTTAAATGAAGCACGGTAACGCAAGTGCTTTATCATTAATAGTTCACCTGGAGTGGTGAAGGGCTGACGCTCCATGAACGCTATGATGTTTGTCGATTGGTGAGCTGCATGTGTCGTCCACTGTTGCGGTGGGATCGCTCCCTCCTCGTCCACGTCATCTTCTTCCTCACTGTCTGCTGTAGATGTGCATGCCGCTACAATTTGTTACCGTGTTTTTATTAACTTGCTTTCTTGTTTGTGTGTTTGTCAAGTACAAACCTTGCAATCGATTTTAACTAACTTCCCGACTAGATAGACATTTGAAACTATTAGAATAGCTCAGAACACGATGACAATGCATTTTTTATATACTTTTAGCCATCTTTAAGCAGAATTAAATTAATTTTCAGCTATTTTCAGTTAATTTTTTTTTTGTACACTGGTGCAGCCATCTATTGGCCGGAACGGGAACGAAAAGTTATATGCAAGTTAACTTCCAATTAACTTCATTTTCTTTCAAGTTGATGAGATAATTCTTCAAAAAAATTTTTAAAAAGTATTTATTAATACATAGAATTGTCAAGTTTATATGATTCAACAGAAAATTTAAAAACATGATATATAAAAAGTTCTTTTTATCTTGTAATTATTGTCTTTCAGCCACATTGTTGCAGACACATTGTTACACATTGTTACACTAAAGTACACTACAGTCAGCCACATTGTTACACTACATTGTTGTCTTTCAGCCACCCACTGACGCCTTCCATATCCACATCTGAGCACCCACTTATTGTACCACTTGCACCAAATCATCGCTTGTTATTTCGTTTGTAGCACAAATAGCTGGTGTGTCAGTCCACGTCAACGCCCCGTGACACTCTAGTAAAGCTTTCTTAAACTCAACAAAAAGTATTTTATTACCATAATTTATTGTACAGTCTATGCAGGAACTGTACATTGAATCAAACTAAAAAGCGAATATTTGGCGTACTTATGGTTAAGTTCTTGCTATCATAGTTAAAAATTGTTATCTAATGGGAACATTAAATAAAAAAAGTCTACAAATCTGATCCGAATTATTCGGAGATCCGGATAAACGAGGTTTTACTCTATGTGTGTGTATATATATATATATACATATACAAAATTAACTATCAAAAGGGGAAAATTAGTTAAAAAGGTGTATAAAGCAAAATGTTTTAATCAAAATATCTTTTCATAAACATTTTCTCAACACAAATCAAATTATGTCTGAAGCTTTGATATTCAAATTTTTGATTTCATAATATTTACATATTTCCTTATCCCGATGCATCTACCATTTAAGTATATTTTGAGTGCTTTTAACCAAAATTTATGGTCACTTAAAACTACTGACAACAACCTGGTGTGTTTACAACCATTAGCGCTTCACACAGTACAGAACGCCTTGATAAAAAGGACCAGATATAAAGGACAATTATAAAAGGACCAGATACCTACAGCTAAACCATTCATCATGTGCTATCGGAAGCTAAGCTGCTAGTAAAGCTTTCTTAAACTTAACAAAAAGCATTTTATTACCATCATTTATTGTACAGTCTATGCAGGAACTGTACATTGAATCAAACTAAAAAGCGAATATTTGGCGTACTTGTGCTTACGTTCCTGCTATCATAGTTAAAAATTATCTAATGTGAACATTAAATAAAAAAAGTCTACAAATCTGATCCGGATAATCTGGAGATCCGGATAAACGAAGTTTTACTGTATTCTTAAAGGTTAAGGGGACAAGGGACTTTCAACCCCTTTTTTTCAAATATTCAATATTTTTCTCTTTATACCACATGAGTATAATTAATATTATTTTTTACCTCATTGAAGTCATTTAGAATTTACAAACAAGTATTTTGTGGAAGAATAAGACATGCTTTTAAAAAAAAATCTTCAAAAATGCTGGAATTTTTCAAAATCCTCCATGCGCATTCATTTTCTTCTAATTTCTTCCAAATTTCTCAGAATTGTTAACTGAGGTGTTTGTCACAAAACTGTGCAAAGTTGTATGAAACCACAAATATTTTTCAAATTTGTAGACCATAAAATAAAGCAAAAATAATAAAAAAAATATTTCAAGTAGTCTCTTCTAACGAAACTACCGCGGTTTATTAACGTAGGATTACTTACCGTTGCTAACCTCTTTTCTTTTTTTTTTTTTTTGGACGCATTTTGGTATTTATCTATTTAACTGTTTACTGCTACTGGGTTTGGCTCGCTGCTGAAATTATAACTCGCGACGCAGGACGGACTCTGAATTTTTTTCTTTCCGGAGGAGTTATTGAGGAACGTAATCCTACGTTAAAAAATAACAGACAGAATTTTAAAAAAAATTAAGACTTTAGATTCATACAAAAAATTCCATGTACAATTATGTTTATATATATATATATATATATATATATATATATATATATATATATATATATATATATATATATATATATATATGGTAAACTTATATTTTAAAATTTAAAGTCTTTAAATTATATGGAATGCGCAAGGAGCATTTTGAAAAATGTTAGAATTTTTGAAAAATAATTTAAAAACTAGCATCATTCTGCCAAAAATACCCTTATTTTGAATTCTAGGGGTCTTCAATGTAGTAAAAGAGAATATTAGTTACTCTCATGCTGTATATAGAGTTAAAAACTGCAAATTCAAAAATTCGAGTTTTAAAGTCCCTTGCCCATTAAAAGAACATTGCTGGAGACAATTACTTAATATGGCTATAAAACTTTTAACCAGAACACAATAACGCCGTTTCTCCTGACGTTCGGCTCTGTGCTTGAGGCAAATATAAATATCTCCAGCCTACAGATAGCCTTGGTTACGCACTTTTTATGGGCTCCTCGGCAAGATATAACCGATGAGCACACTGGAAGGAAAGGAATTACTAATGCAGAATTTCTTTAAGTTTTTGCTGGCGACTGACAAGTGAAGTCCTCCAGCCCACTTCGGAATGAACCATCGTATGTTATGAATCATGGTGCAAAATTAAGAGCGCTAGATGGCAACAAAATACACAAGGCGTGCTAAATAGGCAGAGCTATCAATTTTCGAAGCCGTTAACGTTAACATTTACTTAACTTTTTCTTTACGGGGTGGGACAGCATGTATTTCCAACTACGGACCCAAGGATATATATATATATATATATATATATATATATATATATATATATATATATATATATATAATATATGTATATATATATATCTGTGTGTGTGTGTGTGTGTATATATACACTCACTTCCAAATGTTAAGCATGGAGGGGTAAAATGCGAAAAAAGGGACAAGTACTGCTTTGATTGACATGAAATGCTGCAAGTAAGTAGCTCTATGTTTTTTCATGAAACGAAACAAAGAACTACATACAGAGATAAAAAAAATATTGAATTTTCATAAATTATAAGATGACGTCATATCTGCATCATTAACAAAATGATGTTTAAATGCAAAACAAACAACAAAAACCTACATTAATAGGGTATGTGAGCACCCCTCACCTTCATACAAAGTGTACAGCGTGTGATCATGCTTGTTACGAGGTGATCAACCACCGCAGAGTCCAGTAATCGCCATTCCTCCTGTAGGGTAGTTTCTAAATCTCTTAGAGTGGCTGGAGGTGGGAAACGTCTACATACAGCACGGCCGAGGGCATCCCAAAGATTTTCAATTGGATTAAGGTCCGGCGAGTAAGCCGGCCACTTCATACGCGTAATCCCCTCACTCTCCAGAAAGTCGTCAACGATGGCAGCTCTATGGAGACGGGCATTATCGTCCATTAAAACGAAAGAAGGACCAACTGCTGAAGCGTACAGTTTCACAGTGGGGTCTAGGACTTCATCTCGATACCGTACAGCCGTCACAGAACCTCGCCTGTAGATGTGCAGGTCGGTGCGATATCTCAATGAAATCCCTGCCCAGACCATGATGCTTTCACCGCCGAATGCGTGATGTTCGGTGATGTTCTCGGGGCGATTGCGTGTGCCTTGTTCCCTCCAGACCCTTACACGCTTATCATCGGGTTGCAGGGCAAATCTAGACTCATCTGTGAACATAACGTTGCCCCAATTAGACACAGTCCAATTCACATGCTGGTGGCACCAGTTTAATCGTGCCCTCTGGATTGGACGGATAAAGGAACACAAACTCGTGGTACCTGGGCGTACAGACCATTCATGTGTAGCCTTCGACGAATAGTAGTGGCTAATATCGTCTTACCAATGGCCGCTGCAACCATAGATGTCACACGTGTGGAGGTCGATCTTCGATTCCGCTTTGCTATAACAAAAATATATATCGATCTTCCGAGGGGGTCGTAACCCTTGGACGACCGGCTACAGGTCTTCGGACAACTGTTTGGTTGGTTTGGAATTGTTTCCATAATCGTGAAATGACGGAATGATGAACGCCAAAGAAAAGAGCAACATCTGTGATAGACTGTGCTGCTTCAATGCGTCCGACAGCCCGACAGAGCTCAGAATCCTCCATTCGTCTTTGGGAAGCCATAGAAACACGTCTAGCTTGAAAACAAATCGTACGAATGTTCTAAACACCTATCATCAGCACTTACATGCAACTCCTGTAACCCTTCCCAATGCCGGGTTATATATATATATATATATATATATATATATATATATATATATATATATATATATATATATATATATATATATATATATATATATATATATAACCCCCTTAATGGCTGTTCTTACGAAGGGGCTAGAAAAATTTCCCGTTCGAGGGAATTGGAAAAATGGTCCCCGTAAGCCAAAGGTTAAGTAATGGGTAGAGTTTCTTAGACGCTTTCGTTTCTTACACCGCATCAAAGATATAACGTCAGCAGTCTATAAAATAGTCTGAGGGTGATTGAGGCATTTCTCATCGAACACTATTTTGTATATTTCGGGATTCCGGAAGGAAATCAGCCCTCATCCCACGATCCCGGAAACTCCCAGGATTAACAAATCAATGTCTGAATGGAGCTCGCCTCATTACATATCGCACCTCGGCAAGAAAAGTGACACAACTCAAAAATGCAGCATTTGAGAAAAATCAACTTGAAGAATACTATACAGCTTGAACTAGTCTACAATAAAACTGACTGCCCTCAGGTGGACAAATTACGAGATAGAGATGTGTCGCCTTTCGTGCACGATGTGTTAATACACATATATTTTTCAATGACATAACCTCAAAATTGCCATTTTTTGACTTGTGTCACTTTTCTTATCCCGGTGCGATATGCCTGCGTCATCATTGCTGGTATCAAAAGTTTTTTTCCCCAATCACAAAGCTGAACGACTCCGTGGCTGATTGTGGGATTGATTGGAAACTTTTCGGGGCAACAAGCGATGACATTTACGGATATGATATAGGCGCAGACACTATATTTTGAAAGAGAACGCCCGAGCTCGTTGTCCTAATCTCAAATTATTAAATAACTCTTGTCATATTATCAGCAAAAAGATTACGTATTATTAATCTCAAAAATATTTTTTTTCCTCAGTAATTTCATCTCAGAATAACTCACAATAGGAAACGAATGCTGAAGAAGATGAATATACGCATTATGTTTAGGTTATATGAATTAATTTTGATGTGAAGATAGCCAAGAGCCATACTCGCTTTTGACATTATGGCCCCGTAAGGGACCTTTAGCCTACATTAGAAAGTCATAAAGGAAATAAAATCACACTGGCCTACCCACATTGTGCAGGCAGTTCATGAAAAATCAGCGTTGTCATTTTTTAACCTACCAAGGATTAGCCACAAGGCAGTGAGTTACGCTTTACGTCTTAGGCTGCTCAAAGCCTTTATTTCATTTCTATCCAGAATATTTGCATTTAGATTCGCGAATTAAACTTTGACAACCACACTCTTGCTTCCACTGTACATACAGTAAAAAAAAAAAAGTGATTTACTTTTTAAATTAAAAAAAACAAACAAAAAAAAAGCCATCTTTTGCTAATCGAGGGTTGAACTGACTTAGATCTGTAGTTTACAAACTAAATAGGCCATAAATACTCGATCCTAACACGGTACTCGATCTCGCAAAATTTTGTACCGAAAGCCACCTTTCGAGCCATCCTCATTTTAAAATGCGTTTATAGTCAAATACATAAGTCCCCCCTCTCTCTCCTCTCTCTCTCTCTCTCTCTCTCTCTCTCTATGTGTATATATATATATATATATATATATATGTGTGTGTGTGTGTGTGTGTGTGTGTGTGTATGTATGTATGTATAAATATATAAAAATTAAATAAGAGGAAACAAAAATTAAAACATAGTAACTATAATGAAAAAAATAATAATAATAGTTTAATATATACACTTGCACAGTAAGACACAGTTCACAGCGCTTTCCTGTGCAGGAAAAACAAATAATAAATGCAACTGAAAAACAAAAAAACCAAGACTGAAAGGTAAAATAAGATTAGTAAAATAGATTATAATTTTATAGACATTATTGGAATTATACATACATACATATATATATATATATATATATATATATATATATATATATATATATATATATATATATATATATATATATATATATATATATATATATATGTATATATATATATATATATATATATATATATATATATATATATATATATATATATATATATATATATATGTATATATATATATATATATATATATATATATATATATATATATATATATATATATATATATATATATTCATTTTCATTTTTTATAGAACGAGCTTCTCAAATTAATAGGAAACATTGTACTTCATAGATAAAAAAAAGTGCTCTGAGAATATGATTTAATAATTATAATAAGCAAATAAATTTTTGCATGAATGAGTGATTAATAAGCATTATGTAAACGAGTAATGTTAATGAAATTGGTTTTGATAATGACTAAATATCATCTCCTCCTCCATCAAATTAAATCAACTGAAAAGAATCTGCAATCTTCTGGCGGAAACACCAGTAATGGATTTTTAACTTTTTGTTTGATTGTCTGTAGTGTTTGCTTGTTAAGTTAATCATCAAAAAATGACGAGTCAAAGAAAGACATTATATCTATCCAAGGTAAGTTGCCCAGGCAACGTTAAGGCTTTGATGAATACAGAATGGTGCCTCTGTCTCTATGGCAACGCTGACAGAAGATAACGGGGGCCCCGCCAGACTCGCGGGCCCCCCCGTAGTGACATCCCGGTGGGTGGCGTCGCCCTTTTGCCCCCTCCCTCGATTCATCATATCGCCCCTCAAATGTCATATCCTGAGCCCAGAACAGTTAGAACGGGAAAGGCTCTTCCTTTTTCTGATACTCTATTGTCTGACAAAGAAAGCTTACTAATGCGAATTCAACTTTCGCAGCCGGAGAAAGCGAGATTTCTAAAGCTTGAGCGAGAATTTAAGCAAATCTGCGCTTCCAGTCAAGGGGCAAAAAACATAGCCGTGAAAATTTTAGCCGTCTGAGAAAATCTTTGGAAACACTGAAATAGAAAATTGAGTCAATGGAAACTGAATTGAGTTATATATATATATATATATATATATATATATATATATATATATATATATATATATATATATATATGTATATGTATATATATATATATATATATATATATATATATATATATGTATATGTATATATATATATATATATATATATATATATATATTTTTTTTATATATATATTATATATATATATATATCTGTGGCTTGGTACAAAAAGAGCCTAAATCAGTTTACTCCAAGATGACTCTGTTTGCTTATGTCTCTTTAAAAAAATATTATTTTCAATGTAAGAAGTACCTAAATCTGTCCGATACTTTCAAATTGTTTTCTAAACCATTGCACAGACTTGGGTACTTCTTACATAGAAAATAATATTTTTTTTAAAGAGACATAAGCAAACAAAGTCATCTTGGAGAAAACTGATTTAAGCACTTCTTGTACCAAGCCACATATATATATATATATATATATATATATATATATATATATATATATATATATATATATATATATATATATATATATATATATATATATATATATATATATATAATATATATATATGTATATATAAATTTGTAATAAAAGTAATAATGCTCGGGAAAATTATCTGTTTGCGCGAATAGAATTAGAGGGACATTGGATTTTTTTTCCATGTAAAAAAAGAAAAACAGTTTCCAAAAGTAACCGAAAGAGGGCGCTTTTGCGTGACCACGTTAAGCCTGCATTGCAGGAAAGACATGAGTTACCTGTTGTCACCTTCATGCAGGATGGTGCCCCGCTCCACATTGCACGTGATATCAAGACTTCCTGTTGGAATCTTTCACTGAAGACCGAGTTTTATAAGTCGAGATTATAAGGTTCAGTGGCCCTCACAATCACCAGACTTGATCCCCGGAAATTTTTATTTGGGGTGATACTTAAAGTCTCATCTGTACCGGGGCTCCCCAACCACTTTGGTGGAACTGAAAAATGTCCTTCGACACACAGTCGCTGCCATCGATGCTAGAATCCGCTGTAATGGGCTAGAATCCGCTGTAATGGGTTAGTGACGCGCCTCACTTGCCTATTACCTTGTGCTGGTAGTAATGTTGAACATCTGTTACTTTAAAATAAATGCACAGTTTCATGTTATTGTGATCTGTTTGATTTTCTGTTTGAGTTTGCCTGATATGCATAAAACGCCTCAGTATGACGTGTGAGCGCCCTCTTTCGGTTACTTTTTGGATTTTTTTTTGATTTTTTTACATGGAAAAAATCCAATGTTCTTCTGATCTTATTGGCTCAAACAGAAAAATTTTCCAAGCACTACTTCTTTTATTATGAATTTTTGAACTTTGCGCGAATTTATGACGCACCCGGTGTATATATATATATATATATATATATATATATGTATATATATTAAATTGAAAAGTTAATACAATTTTTAATTATTTCAGATAATTAAAATTTGGAGATAAATATTAACTCTTGAATAATAAGGCATCGAGTGTAGGACTTTTTTGTGTAAGAATAAAAATACATAAAGTTGAAACAGATAACAAAATAATGAAGGTGAACCAGAAAAGAAAAATCAATTTTTTAACTGTTTCAGAATAACACGTCTTTTACAACAGTGAACAAACATTATCATTAGACGAAATATTCTTTCTGGAAGTTATAATCTTCAGGATAGACACCAACTGGCAAGTGGACAATCCTTCCAAAAAATTCCCAACCTTTCGCCTTTATGATTTACAGGAAACTTGGGAAAATGTAAACAGGAAAACACGACTTCTCATATTCCACAATGTAATTAGAGGGGTGGTGACATGTTTCGAACACTAGGTAGGATTGTCAAAATGAACAATTCATGTGTCAGATGCAAACAGGAAAACATAACTTTTTATATACCACAATGTAATTAGAGAAGTGTCGATATGTTTCAAACTAATTAAAAGTTCGTGGTCATTTGTACATTTGTGAATTGTTTATTTTGACAATCACTCTTAATGCCCCGATGGGTCAATAAAGTCGAAATATGTCATCAACCCTCCAATTATATTGTGAAATGTAAGAAGTTGTGTTTTCTTGCTTTTGTCAGTAGTTTCGACTTTCAAAATCGAGATTGAAAATTTTACAGAAATATCGTTAGCTATCACTTCAAATTTTTAAAAGTTTTAAACTGTACACAACACATATTCTTCCTTAAACTTGGAGATAATCTACCTAAGTTTAAGGAACATTTTCTATTTTAAATAATAACAGAAATAGAGGAGTGGTGACATGTTCCGAACATTAGGTAGGATTGTCAAAATAAGCGGTCTATTTTGACAATCATGTTTGAGTCATAAAGCCAATTGAAAACTTAAAATAAAACCTAAACATCTATGTAAAACATTGTGGAGGGAGGGATTATAATTTAGTAACATCGTTCTTATAAGAAAAGAATTATAACGCACCATCGGCCCCTTTTCGCGCACGAATAATAGATTTAGTACACAGACTATAATACTTAAAGCTAGCAATTAAATAATGGTTATACATTTTATAAAAATGTTTTCACACAGAAAACTACATTGATTTATGAAAATTTCATTTGTATAAAATAATATGAATTACTAATAAAATGCATTTTACAACACAGCATTTTGGGGCACGGCATATTTTACACGCATTTTAGGTTACACATCTCTTTAGTCATATTACATCATTTATTACAGTACAAAGTAGAATTTCTAAATCTATCCTTACAAGAATTCATTTAGAGGGAGAAGAGAGAGGAGATAACGAGTTAATGAAGATATCAATTACATTTACTGCTGCAACAGGGACATTTTATTTATTTTTTTATCTATTTTTAAAATTTCTATTATTTTAGACTTTGGTGGTGGAAAATATCCGTAACACCACCATGAATGTTACGTTATTGGTATCAAACAAGATATAGGGGTATGGAAACAAAACATAAAATTTGGACTTTACAGGAAGCTCATTCATTTATTGGTTTATCCTATATGAATTTACCGGGTCAAGTGAACATCAAGGAGATCTCACCAACATAAAAATCTCAGTGATGCAACGAAAAAGAGAGATTTTAAGGTTAAATTTCTTCTGTCATCACCACCCTCCCCCCAAAAAAGAAAAAACTACATATCTTTAGTAAAATATTAAAAACTTTTTTCAGTCCTGACTATCCTATTACTTTGCTATGTTCCCGCATCTATTGTTTTCCGATATATATATATACAGTGGAATCTCGAACTATCGTTTTTCAAAGGATGGACTGAACTGAACGATAAATGCGGGAAAACGATGATTAGGAGAACGATCAATCGATATTCCACTATCTATATCTATATCTATATCTATATCTATATATATATATATATATATATATATATATATATATATATATATATATATATATATATATATATATATGTGTGTGTGTGTGTGTGTGTGTGTGCAGTCGAACCCCGTTATAATGAACTTCAAGGGACCAAAGGTTTTGTTCGCTATATCCGGTGGTTCGTTATATCCGAACCGTTAAGAAAAAAGGTAGAGTTCACAAAATGTATAAGTCATTAGTTGCTATGTGTATTCAATAATGATGTATTAAATTAATGATAAAATCTATTAAAAATGATCATTAATGAATTAAACTGACTAAAATCGATTACATTAAACTGACACAATACTAATTAAATTTACTAAAAATGAAGACAAATGGAAATAAATGCATTTTACCTTTAATTGTTTTTCACTGTTTTGATACAGAAATAATCGGTAATCTTCTGCTGCCGTGATGCCTATTTCGATAACAATTTATGAATTTCTTTGTCCAATACATCAAATGACTCCAACACTCCTTCTTCCGCTGTTTGTATAGACAAAAACGTATTAATTACACGCATCGCTGCGGTAGCATCTGAGATGGTGGGGATTTAGCCATTTATGTGCTCCTCTTCATCAGCATCAGATGCAAAATCTTCGATTTCAGAATGATTCATTTTAATTTCTTCCACAATATCTTCATCAGTTGGATTTTCACATGTAAGGACTTCATCATCACATGTTTCGAACAATTGCATGTCACAATCTAAGAATGATGAAATTTTGTGCTTTTCTATCCACATCGCGATAGGTAAATGTCCATCATCTTCTTCAAAATTCTTCAAAAAAAAAAAAAAATTCAGTAGTCGACATAAAAAAAGGTTCGTTATAGCCGATTCTTAAGATTTCGGAGGTTTGCTATAAAAGGATAAATTAGCATTAAATACAATAGGAAAACGGCGGGACCAAAATTTTCATTCTTTATATACCGGGTTCGCTATAACGGGGTTCGACTGAGTTAAAACTTCTTCCCAGGATCTTGGCTGAGCTATTGCGAAAATTTTAAAATTTAATATTGTTATGTTTCAATGAACATACTTGTATTGTACTTTCCTTTTGCTTAAAACGAATGTGGTACACCTATCTTAACCATTTATTTATTAATCTGAAATAGTAATCTACAAGGTTTATTTTTACCATGTTTTTATTAACTCGCTTTCTTGTTTGTTTGCTTGTGTGTGTGTGTGTGTTTGTTTGTTTGTTTGTCCGGTACAAATCTTGCAATCGATTTTTAACTAACTTCCCGACTAGCTAGACATTTGAAACTTTTAGAATAGCTCAGAACACGATTACAATGCAATATTTTGATACTTTTAGCCATCTTTAAGGAGGATTGAATTCATTTTCAGTTAATTTTGTTTTGTAGACTGGTGCAGCCATCTATCGGCCGGGACAGGAACCAAAAGTTATACGCAAGTTAACTCCCAATTAACTTCATTTTCTTTCGAGTTGCTGGGATAATTCATCAAAAAAAAATTTTAAAGTATTTATTAATACATAGAATTGTCAAGTTTATATGATTCAACAGAAAATTTAAAAACATGGTATATAAAAAGTTCTTTTTATCTTGTAATTATTTGATTTCAGGTATTACTACTTTGAATGGAAATATCAAAGTGAAACTACAATAGTAGAACTGGAAAATTATTTTACAGATAGAAATATATTCTAGCAGCAGTCACTAGTATGAACCCATAAAGTTTGCTATTTTTTTGTTCCTTATCAACGGACAGTAGATAAGCCATGTTTTAGCCGGGATTCGAACCCAGCCCCACGCGGTGTAGCCTTGCACGTGAGCAGCATCTTTGTTTTCATACTTTGGATTTAATAACAGCTCTCTAATTTCTAACAAAGGATGGAATTTCGAAGTTTTTAGCTAAGTATTCTACTAGACCAGGGGTGGCCAACCCTCGGCACGCGTGCCGGAGTGTGGCACGGCGGCGTTTTAACAGTGGCACGCGGAGACTTTTTGAAAAATTAAGAAATTTGAAACAATAATAATAATTTGTCAAAATCTGTAAAAACCCTACTCATACGCTACTGAAAATAACAGCGCAGGAAAACGGCACTGCTTGACACCAGTACAACGATGCGCTAAGACAGCGGGGTCATGGGAAATTTGCACCAACAAGCAATTTTCCAAATTTACACGATTTGACTGTCAGGTATTGTTGTAGGTTTGGATCACCACATGTTTGTGAACAAATGTTTTCTATTATGAACATAATAAAATCAAAATATCGATCAAGATTAACTGATATGCACCTAAAACACCTAATTTTGCTAGCATCTTCAAGAACTTAACCTAATATAGATTACGTGGTAAAAAAACTACATATTCAAAAGCCACATTAATTAAGTACTGACTGTTTAGTAATTTTTTAGAATTAAATGTTTCAAGTTATTCATTTTATTTTATACATAACCTAACTGACTGAACCTTTAAAAATGTTTATTAACAATAAAACCTAAGTTTGTATTTTTGTTTTATTTATTATATTATTTTTTAAATCTCCACTACTCAGATAAAAAAAATGTTCTATTTGTGTAAAAATCCCATAATCAGCCTATAAATAACATTTTTTCACCTTTTTATATTTTTTGTATGTTGGAAAAGTTGGAAGTGGCACGTATAATATTTTTTTTTTTTTCAGATAGTGGCACTCTTCCCAAAAAGGTTGGCCACCCCTGTACTAGACGATTTAACCAAGAGAAAATTTATCAGAAAACATTTTTCATTATTATTTTTACAAAATAATATTTTTTAATTGCTGAAAATTATCAGATTTATAGAATCTATTAACTTTTCTCTAATCCGTTAAATATAGATATCACTTAAGATCTTTTCAAAGTACTTTATCCTTAATCTTTAAACTTTAACTCTTTACATGGCTAAGCTACAACCAAATCCTGCTTTTATGTATTTTCATTGGCTCTCTCAACGACCCGAAGTTAACTTCAGTTACCTTAAATCTTCAATTATCATAAAGCTTTTTAACAAATGGCTCAAATAGTTTATTCTATTAGCAATTAATATGACTTTCCTTGGCAAGCTAGTCAGTTCCAATTGAGTTTGATAAATGTCTTTATATGTATATGTATATATATATATATATATATATATATATACATATACATATAAAGACATGTATATATATATATATATATATATATATATATATATATATATATAAAGAATATGTATATATATTTGCGTACAATTTGCGCTCCTAGAATTTATAATATATATATATCTAGGAGCACAAATTCTACGCAAACTGGAACACAACAAAATTGAGAACTTCCAGTTAAATTTATACCACCCTATTTTCTTTCAATAAATTTTATGCTAAAATTTCCTCTATTTTTTTTCTTTTATACTTTGAAAGGCAACCATATGAAACGTAAACAGGAGACAATATATTTACATACATACAAATTACACGTGCCTCCAATATAAAACACATTTAAGCATAATAATAATTTAAGAACGGAAAAATTGATAAATGAAATGAAATTTGGATAGAAACACGAACAATTTCATGTTGTTTTCAAATCTCAATATTTCTTTATACTTCCTAAACTACCATTTAAATACAACTTGAACAAAATAACGGGATCCAGAAAAAAAAGCATTTACTTCTCCTGTTCGTGGAAAATGCATACATAAATTGTTTATGCATTGAAAATGACAAAAATAGAAAAGAGTTATTGAAAAACTGTTACCGGAGAGCTCAGAAACGCCTAACCCGGCATAAGACATCCGAAGGAAAATTGCCTCTGAAGCGTAGAATTCAAAGGGTAAATACAAAATGTCGATAACAATGCAAATGCATTTCGCTTTTACTCTGCGCAGTGTAGTCTAAAACATTTTCTATACACGAAGAATTTCAGAACTGATTGGCGAAATACGTTTATTCTATTAAATAAATAAAATTATACCACTTGAACCTCTCTGCTTGGCGAATTCCCATCATTCCAAAAACTTCATCACAACAAAAAAACAAAAAAAAGAGTTAAATAGAAAACAATGGAAAATGGAAAAGCTTAATAAAGCGATAAAAGTTAATAAAACAAAATAAATTATGATTTTGAATGAAAAGGAACATCAGTTGTTCGGAGGCCTTCGTTTTGGAAAAAGAGAAAATAAATTTGTAATTAACGGAATAATACTGATAGAGAAACAAAACAATCTTATAAATTAGTATTGAATGTATTCTTTGAATTTATATTAGAAACAAAAATAAATGGTTTGCATATAAACTGTATGAAAGAAACAGAAACTTCTAATCAAAAAGAAGGAATCAGAAATTTCAAACTATATACATAAGTTGCAAAAATTTACATGTTGCCCATTCCATCTACATTCCTAAACTGCAAAAACAGTGTAAAATCTAGCTCTAATTAGGTTTTTCTTTCCTCCTTGAAATGAAAGTTCTTATAATGACAACTGGATCAGCATTTGAACTCACGTCTCCTAACATAGAGGCCGATATTCGACCCACTGAACTATCCTGGAGATATGAGGAAGTGTTATTTTCAATCACTTCTCATCTATATATTTAAGTTGCTAAGCCGACTTTTTGGGCAGTCCGTGACAGAAAACTACAGCATCAATTTACTTCATTTTGGTCTTAAAAGAAAGATTGTAATCTGTAGATTTGTCAAATTTGGTTTTTGTAACCGCAATTTCTATTAATTAGCGATAATTTACAATTAAAAACTGATTTCTGCGCATGCTTAGTGGTATATTTAAATCTGTCTTTAGAAACTCACTGTTTCTGCGCATGCTCAGTGACATGTTTTAATGAAAATCACGTTTATTCCGAAAAGCCTCTTTAGATCTCTCTCTACCATTTTTATTTTTATGATAATTATGTTTGTGAAATATAAGATTAAACCTGATGGAAATTGCTTATTTTGCGCTGTTTAATCAGCGATAATTTACAATTTTAAAAATTGCTATCTGCACATGGTCAGTGACATTTTAAAATCTTGCTTTAGATACTCACTAAGAACGAGGTCGCTTAAACACATATGCGCAGAATTTGTTTCTTCGCATTATTATGATTTTCAACATTTGGAAATGATGTGTTCAGTATAATTTGTATATTAGTACATTTATTTACTATCTAGCCATCATGTTTTGACGGGTACCAACTAGTACGCATTTAATTCTGAATGACTTTTTCATACTTTAAAGCGATCGGAACACTATTTTGTGTAAACAGAGAAAAAAATTGTTAATTTTTTTCTTTATACAGGTATGAATTTGCTTTTTAGCAAAATTCAATTTCGAAATTCCTCAGAAAATTTTATTAAATTAAAGTTTATTATGTTGACAGATTACAGAAGTTTACAAAAATTTTTTCAATGTTTTGCACAGATATTTATTTCAAGTATATTTTGGTTCTGCATTATTCTCAAATTCCTTTCAGAACCGGTTGTTTTAATGTTAAAAAAGAGAGACGGGGAGAGGGGGGGGGCATACTTGCTCTTTGGTCGTATTTTTCGTAAGTAACAACTTTTAAACACGACAAAACTTCCTCTCCAAGCTGTGAAACAGAATTAAATATTTTATCTCACGAACCTTTTTGCATGCTTTTCTTTTTTTCTCAGTAGTAATCAGAACTATGTTAGCATGGCCTAGAACAGATACAGAATCAAGTAATTTCTCTACAAAGACAAAATAAATACAGACAAGTAAGCTGAAGAGATTGTCACAAACAAATAAGCTGACAAAGAACCGACTTCTCTCCCCAATCTCCTTTGTACCAGATTGGGCCCCACGTAAGAGGCCTTCCGGAGAAGATCTCTCCAGCAAATCTAAGGCTGCAGAGGAAATCTTCCCTGTCTTCTCTAGGATCTCTTCCAAACTGATGCATCGAAATGTATTTTCATGATGTGAGCTTCACGTCAAACAGTCAAACTCGCCCACGCGTTCAGGCTTAGGGCCTGTTCACATAGGAGTCCGTTGCGTTGCGTTAAGGAAAAGATGACGTTGAGACGAAAATAAACCAATCATATGCCTCCAAATGATTAGCAATGAAATTTTTAACGCCTATGATTGGTTTATTTTCGTCTCAACGTCATCTTTTCCTTAACACAACGCAACGGACTCCTATGTGAACAGGCCCTTACTTGCTTGCAATGGCGAAGAAATTGACAATGAATGTCGGAGCTAGGCTCTTAACTGCGAGGCAACGTGTTCAACTCTAATAAGTTCAAATTCAGTTTTAAGATTGATCCTCGTCGTACCACTATATGGACAGAAAGGGGATCATGGTACCATCTCTTCGCCTTCACGGAAATGGAACCAGTTGGATGGGGTGCCTTAACAGCAAGGCGCGCATAGTTTTGAAATGGCCAACAGAGCTCCACATCTCCGACAGGGGAATTGGTAATGACAAAAAGTACAGAGATTATATATTGAAATCTTATGTTCGGCTCCTTCACTGTGCCAAGGTATCTTCATTTATGAATGATAACGTCGTCAACTCATCCATGGTTTTATTTAAAGTGAAGATATCTAGCGAAAGCAGTAGCCTTCAAATAGGAATCCCACTGAACATGCGTGGGGTGGTCAAGGGAGACGAATGGTAGACAGGTCTACTGTAGGAGGTCTAGTTCCCCACACAGCTCATGAACATTCTCTTTGTATGCAGGAAAAATCGACAAGAGGCTTGCAGGGCAGCAAGATGTAACAGTCCCTTGTTAATACCCTTGTACCATTGATTTCCAAGTTACCTTATTCAAAAATCGAAATTATCATTTTGGCTTCTTTCCTACAAAAGGCATATATCCAAAATTTCCTTTTTTTAAATGTTTTTGTATTTATATTACCTAAATACAAACGCACACTGTGTTTCATTCCGTTCCAACTTTTGGCCAAGGAAATATTCACAAGTACGTAGTTTATGTTTAACGTTAGGACATCAGTCATTATTAAGGAAATGTATAAGCTGCAAAAACGACTGAATGAGGAACATAAGAATCATTGAGTTCAATATGCTTGATATTGCCATAAAGGGACAACATCGCTTATTGCAGAGCTACGAGAAAATACATGAATAAGTCCACATAATTATTTTCTTAAAAAATGATAGAACCTGGTATCACATTACAGCACTAAGAAAATTGCGATAACTTTGTAATCAAAATAGGCTCTTTTCTAAAATAAAAAGTCGCATATTAATATTGTTGTATTTATTGACTACTAAAATCTCAAAGCTGAAAACAGAAAGTTCATCCAAACAGTTCTTTCACAGAAGGGGTTCCGCGATCTTGGAACGACTGTTCTGTCTAACAAAAGCATTTTCAAGCTCATTATAAAAATGAAAGAACCTGTTATTTAAAATATGACAACAAACTTAACTGATGTTTTTTTAATATCACAATTATGAATCCATCCCCGAGAGTTCAGGGTGTCTGTCCTCCTTCTCACACTTTAACAGCGAATTATGCACCCTCCCAGCAGTGGGAGAAAATCGTGACGAAATACGCTCTAAGCATTTGGAAGACAACGCAGATGGTGGCCGAGTTGAGCGATATCTGTAGATCAGAGGATCGAGTTTCCGTTTGTATCACCCATACTTCAGACCTACGCCAGTCTTGAAACAGATTACTGGATTATACTTAACCACCAGAGTATTGAGTTACAGACGACCTCAGAGAATGGGCAGCAAACCAAATCGATTACAGTAGGAGAGGAATGCAAAATATATGCTCTGCACATTTTTCAAAATATGTATACATGCCCCTTTTAAGCGCCTTAATACTATCGATCTGAAAATCCCTTCTCTGGATTTTTTTCCCCTCCGTAAACCTACACCCCCCAAACTAGAATAATAGGGAAATGGACAATAATTGATTTGCTAACCCTTCTGCATTACATGAAAATTTCAAGAGCCCGGCAGATTAAACAACAAAGTAAAAATAAATTCAGACTTGTAAACTAGTAATACGTCCAGGGAATAGAAAACCTTAACTAATTCACTATGATTGACAGCAAAAATGACTCGATTCTCGGCTTATCGGGTAGGAGTTTTCCTACTCTGCACCTGAGAGAGAAAGCTGAATTTCCTTTAGTGTTTCGAATCGAGCCCTTTTTACTGTTAATTATAATGAATTAACCAGGGCATGTTTTAGACATAGAGTTGGTGGGGCAAAAGCCATACCAGTGAAAAGAAATTGTCCATTGTATGTCTTTGACTATAAGGCTAAACATAGTACTAAATGGCCGTGGTACTGCTTTTTTTTAAACCCTCGGCAATCTGTGTTGAAATTCTTTCAAATTAAAGATAGGAGAAACATATTTCCATAGACAGAATTTCACAAGGATAGAGACTTTATAAAAACAATCTTTGGAAATGACAATATACTTTTAAATAAGCACAAGATATACCCCAAAAAGTAGAAAAACCAGAAACATGCTTTATTTTTTCTTTACTAGTGGGATGTAGGGTAATAATGTAAATTCAAAAAGAAAAAATCTATATCATAAAACAGTATGGAAATTTTATGTGCCAATTTTAAGTTTCTAACAAAATTTGATCTTTGTATACCGTTTGAGACTTGTTTCCATAAAGATAATCATTTTCTATAGAATCTGATGGAAATGTCTACTTATTGCAATAACTACATTTTTTTTCATGTAATGAAAATCATTTCCATTATGATAAATTAATAACTAATAATAATTCGATACATTTAAAGGTGCTTTTTGAGACTTTAAACATCTTATAAAGTTCAACTTTAAAAAACTACTCGACACAAACATGGTAAAGAATGTGCCCCACCAGTGAAAATTCCTTAAAATATGCCCTGGAATTAACTAAGGTTTTATTATGAATGTTTCATTAGTTTGGATGGAAAGTTTCTTATGGGGAAGATGTTCATTCGAAAGAAAAAAATTATCGAGCTAGGAAAATGATCATATTACAGAAACTCTCATAACACCATTTCAGATTTAAAAAATAAACATGGTATCCAAGAGAGATCTCGATAAATATAGCCCTTTTAGTAATGCAATAAATGTTTTTTCTTCTTTTTAACTATGGTTTATCGTTTTTCCTCAAAACATAGTAGAATAATTTGTTATTTTAAATATTTGGCATATTAAGAATTTTTCGACTTTGAGGGTGCAGTAGTCTGAAAATTATGTTGTTGTTGCTTATGCCACTTGACCGACAGCAACATCAGATCAAGTCCCGAAGGTTATGGGCGATGAAGGTGCGGCTCCTGTTTTGACTGGCACCACAAGGGTCGGAGTCCGACATGGCCAAAGGACCAGTCCTGTAATTTTGAACCGAGTCAAGTGACCAGAACATTTGACCCCGCACCTCCAGAGGCAATTTTGAGATCTTCGAGGACATTGCAGTCACGACAGATTTTACGTCCACCAGCCGCCCTTAATGTGCACAGTGGCCGCGAGCATCGAACCAGTGACTTTCAGATCACTAGCCCGCTGCCCTTGCCAACTGCGCCCCTAAAAATTCTCCCCTGATCTCAAGGTACTTTAAGATACTCAGTTTCTGCGAATTTCCCCAAAATCTTAACAATGGGAAAATTAGGCTTGATAAATGGTGCTCTAAGCCCGAAGAAAAAGTTAAACTAAAGGGAATTCGAAAAAGAAAAAAAAATAGGGAAAAAAACTTCTTATAGATCAAATTAACTGACTGCTCATGGGTGCATGAAAAGCCTTTTATCTTGGTAAATCGAATAATATCCTTTTCCTAAATAATAATTTGATAAATCCACACTTATGGGATCCATCAAAATATCAAATACCTATAGCTTATTTTGTAATAATTAATGGGCTTGTTCTCCTACCAGGAAAACTTCTCTAGTTCAGTTTGTTTTCAATAAGTTTTGAAAATTTGCTATACACCACAAGAACATTTCATGTTAGTACTGAAGAACATAATTTAATAGCATTAACTTCATTTTAAACAATTTTAATTTTTTAATGAATTTGCGATCATGATGTTTTGAAAAAAAAAATAAAATTATATACACTGCTTACTTGGATCTACGATTTCATAAATATAATTCCCAAGAGACTACATTCATTTCTCCCAGCGAAAATTGTGAAGCAATATGGAAGATACTTTTAAAAACCGAAACCTTATTTAGAATTTATGCAGTTTTCCTTTTCCCCTGCTTTATGCAATACATTTTTAAACTCCGAGAGTTTTTTCTGTCTCCCGTTAAGAGCTGCGACCGCATGTTGATAAAATCCTCTTCCTTCGCGCTATCGATAAAAAGAAAAAAATAATATAAAAAATAGAATAAAACCTTTCTCACGCGCATTGAAAACATAACATTAGTTTATGAAGTCCAAAAACAAGTTGCTTACAAATTCTATTAATAAAGTTGCCTATCTATTACATTTGAGAGCTGAGATATTACTTTTTCCTCGAACAAAAACGTACCATCTTGCTGCTTCTTTTTTATTTAAATCCATACACATATTCCTCGACTTACGACCGAGATAGGGACCGAGACATTGGTCGTAAGTTGAGTTGGTCGTAAGTCGAGTTTCGGACAATTTTTTTTATAATTTTTTTTCATTTATTTTTTTTTGTATATACACTTATATATATATATACAGAGGCTGTTTGCACATTTTTTAGATGATTTTGGTAAGCGATAATAAAAATTCGTTTGCTGCAAAACAAATAATTGCAATTGTACTATGTTTTTAAAAATCAAAATTATCGTCTACGGCTTGAAAGTTTTGTTTTTATTCAAAATGGCGTTTTTAACGAAGCAGTGGTTCGAAGGCTACATTTATGCTCTTTACGAAGACAAATATGCATACTCCGTTATCCAAAAACGATGTGAGAGTCATGGTTTTGTGATATCTAAAGCGTCGATAGGTAATATCGTCAACAAGAAAGGAAAAAAACGTCAAATTGGAGCCTCAAGTGGGACAAAAATTCCAAACAAGTATCCAAGGAAAAAACGGACGTCTTCGACTATTGAAAGGTACGTTGTTTAATGTTAAAAGAAAATCCCCCTAGTCAAAGGACAGTTGAAAAATCATTAAAATGCTCGGTGTCCACTGTAAACAAAATGATAAACGTTGATTTAAATCTTAAGAAAGCGAAAAAACGCAATGTGCATGGTCTTCTTCCAAATCATATCGCTGAACACAGGACACGCTGCAGAATTCTATATGAGAAACACTTATCCAAATAAAAATGGAAAACAACTGTTACAATAGATGAATCATGGGTGTATTTAAATGATTGCAACAAAAAAGAGCCATTTATTATCATAAAAGGGGACAAAAAATTTAAGTACATGGTTCAAAGAATCGAAAGAAAGTTTTTCTAAGGGGTTCATGATTGTTGCTGGTTTTTCTTATAATAGCAAGTTAAAAGTTTCTTATAATAGCAAGTAATAAATGATACTCTTCAGTTTTATATCATACTCATTTTTTTATCACAATCCCATAAATCTTTGAATTAATTTGAATTAATTTGAATTTAGTTTTGTGAAGAGAGTGGACAAAAATGTCAAGATTAACTCCAAATACTATCAGGAACATAATTTTTGCCAATTTTTCTGAATGAAATACTATCGCTTTACCCACAGTGCCATCAATCTGTGAGACTCCATCAGGACAAAGCTAGCAGTCACACATCAAAATCCACTGTAAATTTCCTAAACGAAATAGAACAAAAAACTGGTATCAAGGCCATACCCTTCACTGATATCCCTACTAAATCTCCCGATGTATCACCTATGGATTTTTGTGCTTTCGGACTTTTAAAATCTGCATTATCCAAACGTTGTCCCAAAACCCTTACAGGACTCTGGAAAGCTGTTCAGGAGGAATAGGATAGAATACCTCTTCTGACACTTCAAAAGGCATTATTATCCTGGAAATTGCGGTATCGAAAGATAGTTCAGAATAAGGGATGTGAAATAGAACATTTAAAACACAAGAATTTTATGTAATTTAGTTTTGTGAATACAATATACATCGTCTAAAAAATGTGTGAACAGCCTCTGTATATATATATATATATATATATATATATATATATATATATATATATATATATATATATATATATATATATATATATAAAATACATTTTATTTAGAAGACTTAAATTATTCTTCGTCATCACTACTTACTATGTTAGTAAAATCCTTTGGTTCAGAATTTGCGATAGAAGATATGTTGAAAGTTTTTTTACAAAGTTATCCAAGGTAGTTTGAACAGTTTGCGTCTTCTTTTCCTTGTATATTATCTGTAGCAAGCTAGATTTTCCCGAATACGACAATTTACACTTGTGAATCTTTCTTCATTTGGATCCATTGCTTCTAATTGTTGTAGTCTTTTATTAATATAATGAAAAGCTGAAGCCATTTCTGAAACCAATGAAGGTTCATTTGATTTATTGTGTGGATATCGAAACTATTGCATCATACATTTTTAATTATTGCGTCATAAATTTTTGCAGTATTGTAGAATATTGCATCATATTTCTTAAGAATTATGTAATACATATAGGTATGTGCTGTACATTCGAGGAACAGTATTTTTGAGAAAAAAAAATTAATTTAAAAATTTCGGTCGTAAGCGCAAGCGGTCGTAAGTCGAGGAATATCTGTAATTGTCTCTGAATCAGCAACAAAAACTGCTATACTTTATGCTTTTTTATACTTTCTACTAGCTGCTATTAGAGCATCAAACACGCCTTGTCGGAATTTCTTCCTAACAATCTTTGAGTACTAAGTTTACTAATAAAAGTTCCCATATTTTACATATGAGTACTAGGGCGTAACTTATATCTCGCAGCTATTATCAAAAACCCTAATCGTCATGTCTCTTAAACAACAAAAATACTGTTGATCTTCATGACTTTCAATATTTTCTGGTCGCTGCTATTAAAACATCAAACACGCCTTGTTGGAATTTATTCCGAACAATTCTCGTTGAAAAGAGATCCTTGTTATTTAAAACCTCCTCACCAACCTACAATAATACATCTGGGTCAAACAAGACCCTCACATCGCAGAGAGAGAGAGAGGACACAGCGAGGATTTTTTTAGATGCAATCTTCCTCCAGGAATATGAAAACAGTTCCGATGGACAGGCCCCCAGCAAATGGATGAGGAACCTTTGCAAGCAGTTCGGCCCTCTCATTCATCAATGTCAGGAGTCGCCCTCGGGCTGTTCCAAACGAATAATTATCGACCAGTCCTCCTTTTTGAAGAGAGAATATATATATACACACACACACACACACATATATATATATATACATATAAAGAGAGGGACCATGTTAATCGCCGCTATGATACTCTCAACTGTGTTTTAGTTTGGAAGTTCCGCTCTGTTAAATATATGCAGAATGAGTTTAGAACATCGAATCTCCGGGAGAGCTAGCGCCGGGGAAAGTGAAATGCAATTAAAGTGTTGTTGAGCAGATTAATGGAATTGAACGGACATCTGTACTTTTTAGTTGAGTCTGCGAGTATTATTGAAGAATTTTGGCGATCCAGACCTAGGTCATCCCAGTAAAATGATTTAAAATCGCTTTTTTACGTTTTTTTTTTCATGCCTCAATAAGAAAAATTACATTTATGTTTGTAACATATTTCATTTTATCGACTACTAGCTGAATACCCGTACTTCGCTACGGAGTAGATTCAAATTAAATACAGCGGTCAATGTATGCAATTAATACCAATATATATATATATATAAATTATAACGGATTTTTTTATACACAAAATAATGTAGAAGAAAATATTGAAATTAAATCTAATAGAACATACTAAAGAATATGGGACAGTTAATATAGTACAGTTTGAGGAACATTTCTTTTACTGTACTTTAATACTTTTTTGGATAATTTCCAATCGTCTACCGCATTAGAAAGAAAAGAAATATTATTTTTTGTAAATTTATTTCGTTGCTATGCACGTGACGATAAATTTATTTAAAGTATCAGAAAAAGAAAAGAAACCACGTGAGCAGCATTTAATAAACTAAATTCTAAAAATTAATCTTTAAAAATTCTCTAAATATCAGAAAATGAAGGTAAAGATTCGAAAAAGATTTCCTTTTAAAGGAATTTTTATGATCTTTCTCGTGATATAAATTTTATAACCCTCGGATTATTATTTTAAATGTAAACTTGAAAAAATTACAAAAACAGCTTAAAAGTTTAATTTTAAAAAAATCTAAGAATTTTTCAGAAATCTTTCTTAGTGCATCCCTACACTATAAGAAGAATCGCCGTACAAAATTTCAGCCCTTTAGGTCCAGCGGTTTGGTCTGTGCGTTGTATGTCAGTCAGTCAGTCAGTTTCGGAACTGTTTTTTATCTACTACAAATATGTAATCCATCAATACAAATGTAATTTGCATTTTTAGGAAGGACTGTTAATTTTAAAGTCCGGAGAGAGAGGCTTGTCTGGCAGATCCCGGTGTAAGGGATTTTATATCTGTTTTTCAAGGAAAGAGAATCAGAGAGTAATATATAATTTAAAAGAAAAAGAAAAAGAAGAAGCGCGCTCATTAGTCACATCCCAAAGCGACTACGCGAGGGTGTTACCCTTGGCATAGATCCGCCCTTTACAGTGTTCGTTGTTAATATGGACTATTATAGAAAACAAAATTTGAAGCTTGCACTTCTTTTTTTACGTTATCACAGATTATTATGGATAGACACATTTGTCATGTAAATGCGAGTTAAGCGTGATATTTTTACAAAAAATATGATTTGTAGTTTTTAAGGGTGCGGGTCAAATACGACTTGTAAAATTCGGCTCATATGGAGATTAATAAACTGGCATTATAGTTGAAGTTGACTTACTGAAAAGTCAAAGTCTCTCTAATTTTTACAATCTCTAAGTTAAAGCTAATGATGCTTTTCTTAGATTTTTAGAGACTGCGTTTTTTAGTTCTTAAATACTTTTTAAACGGATTTATTTTGTAAACGCCATTTGCCTTTAATATTTAGCTACATATCTATAAATGATACTCTTCAGTTTTATATCATACTCATTTTTTTATCACAATCCCATAAATCTTTGAATTAATGAAGATTTACTGTGCATTAGATTTAGTTTATTTAACATTTTACACTGAATGAAAAAAAGGCATATAACTCTTGCTTCAGTTAAAGGAAATAATAAAGAGTTAGGATGTGAGATTATTTAATATGTACACAAAACTTAAGGTAACTTAATTTTAATGAACTCACGCATAATATAAAAATTATTTCTGAACTCTGAAAATTTACTCTGTTTTTCAAAATATGACTAACTTTAAAAAAAAAATAATTTGATTCCCAGTTTTAGACTTACGGAATTGATTTGACTCCCAGTTTTCCATATTAAACATGAGCTCTGTAGGAATTTTCCATCTGAGATACATTTTTACGGAAGCCTGGACAGTATACTGCTGTTAGATCCCAATTTAATGACTTCCGAAAGGCTTTCAATTCTTTAATTAAGATGTGGTTATCATAGACTCAACATTTTTCTAGAGATAAGAACAACCCAACCCAATTGAGATTGTTTTTATCACATTGTTAGGTGATTTTTAGTATGATGACCCTTCTAACAAAATTCCTCCCATACGGAAATAAAATTATCAAAGTGTTAGTGGAAACATGCACTTGAAAAATAGGAACAAGCTTAAGGTGCCAAGCTATTGAGGATGCATATAGAAGCTGACGATAAAAACAAGTTAAAAAAATGAAAAGCACATATTTTAATTATGGAATTTTAACTTGTTTAACTGAAAATAAAGTCACAGGAATCGGTAGCAAAATTCATTATCCCTTCTTAAATATCGAATTAAAAATGATGACAATGATAATTTGTTTAATTCGGAAGTTTACATTAGAGATGTTAAACAGTTGATATGTTTTTAATTTACATTCTACGACTCTCCAAAATTTGTCAACTTTTTGTCGACGGATAAATTTTATTCTAGAAATTTTTCTAGGATAGTTTTCTTTTCTTTTTTTTTTCATTTCATTACTATCAAAAGATTTAAAGATCTGTTCCTGGTGACGGATAATATATCCCTTCGAAACAGAGGTATAATTTTGCAAGAGAATTATTCTGACATCTTCAAAATCTTAAATTTATGCTGTTGATTCACCGTGAGTTATCCGAAACTTTTTCCCTATTTTAATTTCAGTTATCTCAATCAGATCAAACGCTATGTTCTATATACGGTGCTCATCAGTGTCGTAAAAGACCATTATTATTATTGTGTAACGGCGATGAATCAGTTGCGTACCTTCCAAAATTTTTATTTCACACTTGGAAAAATCCTAATTTGGGTCCGGGATTCAAACTTGGAACCTTCAGCTTTTCGAGCAATTGTACTTTAGGAAAATGCAAAATGTATTTGACGAAAATTTAAACCTTAAAAAAAAAAATAGTAGAATTATAACCCATAGGTATTTTACCTCAGGGATACAAGATTTCATTTTTTTTTAATTTACCCATATTTTGATATATTTACATATAAATAAATGCCACAACAATATGAAATTTTCTTTTAAAAAATTAAATTCAGAAATTAGAATATGCTTAGTATTTCGTATAACTGCCAAAATAATTTCTCTTCATGCATAATTTTTTAAACGAAATTCTTAAATAAAGGCACATTTTCAATTCCTCGTCGTAATACTCACTGTCGAACTTTTAGAATAAAACAATATGAACCGCAACTTTCTATGGGGATTATTTTGGCAGATACAACAACTATATACCTTACTGTCTATGCGCACCTGGTCGTATATCAATACTCTTACGAATTTTGTAAATATTGCATTTTGTTTCGTTAAAATGGCTTCTATGGAAGAGCTCCTATACCTATGTATTTAACAAGGGAGTCTATGGGAATCTCGCCAAATATGAGAGTTATCGCCAAATTGGCGATGGATTTTGTGACTTATTTTGCTTGCCAGATTTGGTGATATTTCACCAACTTGCCGACTAAACCTTTCTGGAAGCTTCTAGAAATATATAGCTGTGACTGACCTATAGAGGGCGCTTTGGAAATCTATAAATATACCTGGCATTGGCATTGGAACTCAGTTCAATTTCCTAGTGAGAACGGAATGTGTTGAAAATGCGTTAATTGACGTATATTGTATTGAAAATCCTGGTATCCTGACTTGTGTTTTAGAATTTTCTGCTGTATAGAAGACAGTTGTTACGTCTTTTAATATTTGAATTTGTGTATACGCCTGAAGAATATACAAAATAATAAATTTATTTTGTGTGAACCTTCTGAAGAGATTTTATTCAATCCTAACGAACCCGGGAAAACGGAACAATACTTTAAAATCCTATTGATATCGGAAAGCAATTTTTCACAATTGGATATGTTTGAAATTTCTCGTGAGGTATCTTCTTGAAGTTCCGTACGTCGTTCCTTTGTTCAGTTTTCATTTTTGGAAAATTTTTGGTTCAGACAAGAAATTATGAAATATTTTCCCCTAAATAAAAGCTACTCTCGAAAAAAAAAATTTTTTTTCCCTTTGGTGTGCTTAAAAATTTTATGAATAAAGATTTTATAAATCCCAAAAACAAATCATTTTGAAACATGCTTTATGTACTAACGGGAAAAGATATGCATAAGCATATAGAGCAATTATTTAAGAGGCATGAAATACAAGCTGAATACCCATTGCTTTACGACGGAATACATTACTACTATCAATTATGTAATTTAGTTAATTTAAATTAACTTTACCAGTAAAGTGTTAGCAGTAAAGCGCCATATAATTTAATGACCGGGATCCGACATTAAATATTGGCTTTAGATTCAAAAAATAATATTTTGGGGGATTTAAGCCGCTATTTTAACAACCTAAAAGGTTGAATTGGAAAAAAAATCCTTTATAGTGAGCACCTGGACCATTAGAGGAACCACAAGACAAAATTACAGCTAAATAGACCATGTGGGGTTATTTTATTTATTTATTTTGGGGGGGAGGGGTTGAAGGGGGAGGATTAAGCCCCTATTAACCCCTTAAAATTCGAATTTTAAAAAAGGATTTCTTAGTGAGAACCTAGGGCCTAATGGAACTATCATACAAAATTTCAGTTTCCTAGGACTTACAGTTCAAGAGATACAGTGATCAGTCAGTAGTATTTGCCTTTTATATATAGACTAAATATATTTTAACTTCTGAATTTAAATAAGAACATTTTGCATTTTCATAAAGTACAATTGTTTGAAAAGTGGAAAGTTTCAAGTTTGAATCCCGGGATTAGGACTTTTTCAAGTGCGAAATTTAAATTTTAGAAGGTACGCAACTAATTCCTCGACGTTACACAATATGAATGTACTTTACAAATAGGAATGTAAATTACATTTTCAGTGAATATACAGGGTGTAACGAAACTCTTGGGCAAAACTTTAAGGGGTGATAGTACACATCAAGACAAACAATATTATATAAGAAACTTAGGGTCCCAAACGTCTTCCAAAGGAGATAGACGCCATTAAAGTTTAGGGTCCGAAATTTCAAATGATTATAAAAAACGGAAAAATGGGTCAATTCGTTAGCGGTTTTAGCTAAAATTATTCTTTTTGTCAGTTTTTTCTTGAAAAATAAATGTAAAGATAAAGTAAAAAAAAAATGTCGATAGAGGGCGCTTTAGACTTTGGAGTAACGAACAACTATTTTTTACCGTTATTTTTTTTATCACATTAAATGCTTTCAAAAGCTTATCCTTAAACTTAAATTTTGAGCTCAAAATCTGATTCGTTGGGGGTGGTTAAGTAGCGCAAACGGAATTGTGTTCAGGAGTTGAAATTTGAAACTCCCTCCCTCCTGAACAGAGTTCAGTTATTCCCGATCTTGGTGTCGTAGGACTTTGTGTCGTAGACCAGGCAGCAACTACTACCTCCTAGACGTAAAATAAACTAGAGAAGGATGACAAAATCAAAAAATTTATTCATAATACTAGACATGAGCAATTTCTCCTCTCGAAATAAAAAAAAACAATTTGATGTACGCACGTCGTGTGCATGAATGAAGGTTGAATGAATGATGACACGTAGAAAATGGTACACGCATGATTTTCTTGTGGAATCACAAAAACTGCTCGAAAGAGCTCCCACCAGCAAGGATGCAGGCCTCACACCGCCGGCGGAGGGACTTTCGAACATTAGCAAATACCCCGGGCATCTCCCGAATATCGCCTGCTACGACGGCAATTCTCGCAACCAGTTCCTCGTTGGAGTCGACAGGGCTTGCGTAAACAAGACTCTTCATATGGCCCCAGAGGAAGAAGTCTAGACAGGAGAGGTCAGGCGAGCGTGCCGGCCAATTTACCGGACCACCCCGTCCAATCCATCGCCCTGGATATGCTGTATCCAATGCACTTCTCACATTTGCGCTCAAATGTGCAGGCGCTCCATCATGATGGAACCACTTACGAGCCTTTATGTTGGCTGGAACACTTTGCAGCAGAACTGGAAGCACCTCTTGTAGGAATACCAGATACGTTCCGCCGTCCAGGCGCCTTGGCAGAAGATATGGCCCGATCAAATGATCGTGGATAATTCCGGCCCACACATTTTTGTCATACCTCTCTCGTTTAATTTACGTTTAGTGGGTAATAGTTGCTGCCTGGTCTACCACCGAGCATCCAAAATCGTGAATAACTGAACTGTGTACAGGGGAGGAGGGGGTTCAAATTTCACCTCCTGAACACTGTTGAGTTTTCGCGACATAACCACCCCCAACGATTCAGATTTTGAGCTCAAAATTTAAGTTTAAGTCTAAGCTTTTGAAAGCATTTAATCTGATACAAAAAATAACAGTAAAAAATAGTTGTTTGTTACTCCAAAGTCTAAAGCGCCCTCTATCGGCATTTTTTAACTTTATCTTTAAAATTTATTTTCCAGAAAATCTTGACATAAAGAATAATTTAAGCTAAAACAGCAAACGAATCGACAAATTTTCCCGTTTTTTATGATCATTTGAAATTTCGGACCCTAAACTTTAATGGCGTCTATCCCCTTTGGAAGACGTTTGGGACCCTAAGTTTCCTATATAATATTGTTTGTCTTGATGTGTACTATCACCCCTTAAAGTTTTGCCCAAGAGTTTCGTTACACCCTGTATAATTATGATTAGGATATCTAAGGTTGCTTGCAAGTCAGCATAACTAAAATTTGTCATAATAATCCAATATTTGAGGTGGCGGATCATCGTACAGGCGTAAGAAGCGCGCTTGGGAGCACCGATTGTCAGGAGCCTCCGAAAGTTAGAAGCTTCAAAAAGATAATAACCTCTGCGAATATTTTTAATTAAATATTAATTGATTTGATAGCATTACTTTATTTAGATTAAAGGCGCCTCAAACTTAGGTTGCGCTTGGGGCCCTCCAAGTGCTTGGTACGCCACTGAATATTTGTATGCGCAGATAAAAAATAAAATACATTATACTAAAATTGAGACAAATGTTTCCTGGTTATAGGTGGTTAAAATTACATTTTGTAGATATTCATCATTAAAGTTTAAACGAAAAATGGAGGTTATTTTCAGATTTCACTGCTGCCATCTATCGATACAAAGCGAATATTTTTGTTTACTTCAAAACAATTTTATTTTCGACAAGCGGCCCAAGCATGTTACGCTGTGGGTGTCGAATACGAGGGAAAGGAAGAGAAAATATGCGAGTATTCTGACAAATCAGCCAAAAAATGTTGTCTTCAAAAGTGAGACAGAACTGAGAAGTCTCTTCTAATTTTGGATTCGACTTCTCAAATTAAGGAATAAGTAATGAATAATACCAATAGAGCGAAGAACTTAATTTAATTATCTCCAAAAGAAAATATATATATCATTTTTCCATAAAGAGCACATAAAAAGCACATAAAGAGTAAATTCAAGCATTTGTAAGACCCCATGCGCAACATATTATAAGTTTGAGGCTCCTTTGAGCTAAATACTAAGTAATGCTAACAAACATGTGGAAGGTCCCAAGCGCAACTTAAGTTTGAAGCCCTTTTGTTCTAAATACTAAACAATAATATCAAATCAGTTTATTACTTAAGAAAAAAATTCGCAAAATGTATCTCTCTTTGAAGCTGCTAAATTTCGGAAGCCCCTGACAATCGGAGGCCTTTGCGCATGTGCGATGATCCGCCTCTGACATGCATTATCAATGTTTTTTCCGGATATAAAATAATCGCCGTAAATGAAAGATTCTTATCTGTGCTGATTGAAATTTGAAATGAATCCACAATTTTTCGCCTAAACTTAATCATGAGCATTGTGAAATACGATTAAAAATTTACCTGACCCTATTTTAACGGAACTTGATTAATTTATTTCTGCTCACTTCAGGGGTACCTTATTTTTACAAATACGGATATACATGCATACATACATACATACCCATACACACACACACACACACACACACATATATATATATATATATATATATATACAGTGAAACTTCTTTAGCCGACTACCCCTCTAAATGACCATATTTTGTAAAACCGATCAAAGACTCTATAGAGCCAATGTTATGGAAGAAACCTCTTTTCGACGGCCACCCCTCAAAAGGCCACTTTTTTCGGAATCACTACTAGTCGCCATAGAGAAGTTTCACTGTATACATACACTAGTGGCCAAAACTGTGGAAACCTTTTAGGAGATGCGTGTTTTTATGGTCATTCCGTATGACTTTATTATTTTTAAAGAAAATTCACTGATGTTAAAAATCACTGGAAAGATAATTTTTTACGGTATCCTATGCAGTTTACCGTGATGTATTATATTTATTACATAAAAAATTATAGCTAAATAATGGTAAGAAGAAATACAAGTATCTTACGTAAAAAGAAATGACTCATAACTGACAAAAAGGGGGGTTGAGAGTCAATCAGGCGTTGCGATGCCACAAAATGGATCCAATAAGGATTTAGTATGAGTAAGCTTACATCTTTTGCTATCAGAATTAGTAAAACATCTTATTAAGTTGTATGATGACCACTAAGACTGTAATTTATATAAGATGTATAACTTGTTTAGGTTGACGAGCATATTAATACCGTTGTCTGGTCACCTACGAAGAGATTCAAAATAATTGCTTTACGTGATAATACAGTGGAATCTTGATCTACCGTTTTTCAAGGGACCGACTGAATTGAACGATAAATGTGGAAAAACGATAGATGCGGGAACATAACAAAGAAAATATGATCGTCGAGACTGAGTGAAGTAAACGATACATACGAGAAAACGATGATTCGGAAAACGATCGATCGAGATTCCACTGTAATTTATAAACTGCGTTGTATTATATTATAAACTAAATTGACAAAATAATGATGTGCACTTTTTGGTATAATACTAAAATATATTAGTGTTATAAGATATTAAATTTCAAAAACACACGTTTTACAAAAGATTTCCACAATTTTGGCAACTAGTGTATATTGACTGAAGAATAGTATAACGAGTAACACTTATTTCATTTTTTATCACCCCTCATCAGTTACCACGTTAGTTGTTGCCAGGTCGTGACTAAACAAATGATTGCTCTATCTGATTTCCTTGCGTTCTCAATGAATCAATTACAGCATCATACTATAGAAGTATATAGTTCTAAATATAAATAAAAATTTACGTTTTCTCTACATAATGATCCTTATAAGTGCTAGCAAGTCATGACCCCGATTTTTCAGAATATTACAAACTTGTTCGGATGCAAACGGATGGAATTCCGCGCCAAATTAGCACGGACGTCATGAAGGGGAATGAGTGACAAATTTTTACAACTCTACAGTAAACAATCCAAGCATAGATGCATAAACACGTAGTGAAAAAGAGCTGTCTGTTCGTGTATTACGGTAAAAACAGAGGCATGTGATACGTGCTTATGATTTGGCCTTTTTCAAATTGCTTCCGCGTTTGACCGTTGGCGCTGAAATTGTTGACATGACCTACGATTGGTTTGAGGTATCACGTGATCTTTGAGCCATCCGTCGGCACTGAATTTGAGTAACTAGCCGCTGCGCGACCAGCATGGTCGCTTTTAGTTTTATATTTTCTTTTGCAAAACAACTCAACTGAAAGTAACATATGTAAGGAATGTTACAATTACCTGTCATCAAAAATATACGTTGTTAAGGGGTAGTGGGAGCTCAGCCAAAAAATTTGTTATCATTGTTAAATTCACTAGGAGGCTGATTCTAAAACATCGTGATTAAAAAATGTGAATTTCCATTACTTCAGAACAGAGTTAAAGATTAGACTGAGAGACTCAACATCAATTATTTTAAAAATTACATCCCTCTCTGTATGTACTATTGTTCACAATTCCTTTATCTCCACTAATCATATCAAATAAAAATTGTTGGGAAAATTTCTTCACCTTTAAAATGGAGTAAAAATCCAGCAAGTACTAAAATATAGTGTGGATTACAACTATGATATTCATAAAACTTCTTGATATACAGAGTTGAGTATTTCAGAAGTAGGAGATACTACAGTGACAGAATCAAAAGAACGGACTCTAGATAAACCTACATACATGTGTCCATGACTAAACACTGGATTTGATAGGTCTAAACATATTTTGTCAGAAGATCAGCAGTTGTAACAAATGTCGCCACTACACACACGCAGCTTAAATTGTGGATGGCCACTGTTTAGATCCGGTAGTTGCAGCCTTTGCCATTCGGAGTGTAGAAATAACGTCGATTTTTGTGCCGCATACCTACGCGTTATATATATAGAGATTCCAATGGACGACATACTGCGTTGAGCTCTGAGATATGTTAAATTTTTTATCGCAGACGCTACTCACCACTCCAGAAGCAATGCGAACGTCTTACCAAGTGCAACAATTGTTATAATCTTATAACACCCTTCACACGCAGAAAAGACAACAAAATAGGAGGGGGGGGGGGGGGGGTATAGTCCTGAGCGTTACAATACTAAATTTGATTCAGTACATCAAAAACTATGCACAATACCGTCGAATTTCTTAGAACAAGGTATCACTGAAATACGCAGAAACAGAATAAAAAGTTTCGTTGAAAACCATATCACGATAAGGTATTTTAAATTATATTTCACAAGAGTCTTTATAAAGTTTAGGAGAAAATTGTACATTCATCTCATATTTCACTGCTGGCATTTGTCAGTTGGGAAAGGAATCTTTCACATGTGGAAAAATTATTTTATATCCAGAAAAACACCAAGGATGTCTATGGGATGAGTAAATTGAAAAGAAAATGTCCGATTGAAAGATGGCAAAGAAACAAAAATATAACCTAACACACACTTTTTTCAGCTTAAATGATTGGAATAAAGATGGTTTCTATCAAAACTGTTCATTTTTGTCAATAAAATTATTGTATTGTGTTACATCAGTACATTGACTATATTGTCTACATTGCTAAAGGAAAAAAAAAGTAAACACTAAATTTTGTTTGCATTTTATGGAAATATTTCCGTTGCAGATAGTTCAGATTATCTAGTAATATTGAGAGCACAATTTCAAATTTTTGACTTCTGAGAGAGAAATAAATAACTACAGAATACGTCTTAATTTTATATGCAATAAATTGCAAGACCCCCATACTATTCTCATAAATATCATCTACGTATTGGAAAGTTGAGTGTAATGAGTTCATATTCATTATATCAGAACTCATAAATTAATGAACTATTTTAAAATCAGAATTCACAGTCGAATTTTTTCTTTAAGTGGTAGACACTTATTTTGATGACATTTGCCCTACACACTGCTATTTATTATGGCTGTTTTATTACAAAAACTCCTAATTGAAGAACCACTGTTACTTCCCAATGAGAGGGTAACACACAAACATCCAAGCCTTAGCTGGGGATCAGAACTTGCAGGGCAAGCTTGTTTCACTAGCTACAAAACAACCATCATGAGCAGACCTCCACAATCCCCAGATCTCAATCCAATTGAGCCACTGTGGAATGAAATTGAAAGGGGTATCAAGCAGCTGGATACAGAACCATCACATCTGACAGAATTAGAAAGTGCATTTCATTGGATATGGCTCAGATTCCTCAAGCCACCTATGAGACCAACATCTCACAGAGTCCATGCCAAAGGGAATCACAGTTGTATTGAGAACAGAAGATGGCTCAATAATGTACTGAGTAGGTAGTCATAATGAATAGGCCCCTCAGTGTATTTTCTCCAATGAATGACGATTTGGGAAAATAAATTTAAGGAAAGCAAGAAAACATGATTATTTACATTTTATTTTTTTCTCATAAATTAATATGTTACATTTTTGAACAAAGACAGGACTTTGTATGAAAACTGTATAATAATATAATATGCATAGAGTGGAGCTAATACAACTGAATCACAGAACATTAAAAAATAGATGTTTTTCAATGAAATCAAACTTCTTTATGGAAGTTAACATTCCACTTGTTAGTTCAAAGGTAAAAAATAACAGGTATGAAACTGTTAAAACATTCAGATAAAAAAAAGAGACTGAAAAACTGAGTGGAACTCATATGCATCATGTCCTGCTGTTATTAACTTTACAGTTACGAAAGGATAATATATAATAATATAAATACTTTTATGCTAATAAAATCTTTTTAATATTTATTTACAGAAACACAAATGTTAAATAACAGGTACTGAATTGTAACAGGGTTCGTGCAATACAGAAATATATATATATATATATATATATATATATTTACTTAAGTTGGTAGTTTACATTTATTGTTACAAAGACACACTTATAACTAGTACTTTTACAAGTATGTTTTAAAACACTAACATTGTTTATTTTTATAATAATTCAATTAATTCCAAATTAAATCTAATTAGCAAAATAATCAGTAACAGTTTTTTCTTATTCTCACTAATAACAGTTTATTTGATATGCTTCTCTGTAGCAATAATTAAATTTACTGATCAAAAAGTTTACTAAATAAGTGAAATTGAATCTTACATGATTACAAAAGCCATTTTATTTATCAAGAATATAAATTCTAAGCATCCGACAGTCATGCACTTTTAATCTAATATTTCATTGTTAACTCTTAAAAAGCTATGTAAAAATCTACAAATTCACTATGAAAATATGAGTATGAGATCCCACAAACCATGGAGACTGAATACTATTTCTCTAATATTAATAACAAATTATTTCAATCAACCATTAAATTGATAACTTTTTGCAAGATTGATGATGGTGTAACTGACTGCACGGACCCTAGATTCATACAAATAAACAGAAAAAAATCCAATAATAAGAATTAAATATAATCACACAAAAGGGTAATCTCACAGATGGCAACAAAATATCACATTAACAACTACTTCATCATTAAGTTGTACCAAACAGCTAATGATTATGACTATGATAGCCATTAAAATTTACAAGTTTTAACACTTTATTACTATATTTTTTATTTAATAATTGATAAGTACAAATTTGAAAAACAGAAAATAAAATACATTTTTTTATAATTTCGATAAAAATATTAGTAAAATTGACAACCTCTGAGCCGGCAGAGAGAGAAATAGATAAATTTTGTACAAGGTAAGTGGTTTATTGCTAGTGTTGGTAGACAAAATGAGATTGGGAGTATTTACAGAACAAAAGTTCAGAGAAATAGAAATTAAAATACTTGAAAGAGATTACTTGGCATTTGTTAATGCACCTTACAAACAAAAAATTTATGTTGTGAATTTCTTTGTAAGTGTCATTTTACTAGAGGACAAAATAAAAGCTAAAAATGTCAGCAAGGTCATAAACACACAGAAATAAGTCTTTTAAAATAAACCAACACACAGTCATGAAATGCCTATCATTAAAATATAAGGGGAAATAAATTACTAAGAAAAAGTTTACTAAAACTGATCTTTATGAAGTACTCAAATATATTTATGGGGAAGTATTCACAAGAACTGCAAAATTGCTGCATATATTTCGTAAAATATATTTATCTTTATAGAATACCAGTAAAAAAACAGCTTCATTCATGAGAAGGCAAATAGTGAGTAAAAATAAGTATAGGAAAATTTTTAATCATGTTTTAGAAAAATAATTTGTACACAGATTAAGTTAATTCTGGGCAGTAGCAATAAGAAAAGCAACACAACTGATTCAGGAAGTGTCTTCACTTTTTGTAAACTCTTGCAAACATGGTTCGCTTGTGTGAGAAGCTATGTATGGCTTGTCTTCTTCTAATTTTGCCTGAATTTCATTTTCAGAGCTAATACTAAGTCTGTCTTGCATGGATTGATCACTTGTGCTGTCCATGCTATTTCTTTGTAAATTACTGAAATTAGTGTCATTATCACTCAAATTTTCTAATTCTGTTTCATCAGCTGTGAATAAACAAAAGTACTGTTTAATGATCTTTACATATAAATTAAAACTCATCACTGAAAACATAAAAGGAAATAAATATTCAAGAGTAGCATCATATTTAAGGTAAAAAGTACAAAGCTCAAAAACTAACAAAAATTTAAATTAAAACATGACACATATAGACCAATAAACAGATGTACCAAATGCAATCAACAAAAGTAAAACCCATGGACATTGTGATCCAGCCAACAGGCCCAATAAAATTTTTCTTGCTATGCTCCTAGGTCCCTACAGTGAGCCCACTACAGGCCCCTAAAGTTTGTGGGCCAAGGAATGTTCCCCAATATCAACAAGCAAAGCCTTATTTTGGGGAAGTTCTAATAAAATTAATTTGAACAAATTAATATTAATTAAATGAGACAGAAAAAAGTTTAAAAAATAAAGCTAAATATGTTTTATAAAACTGCATAAGGTTTCACATTTTTTTAACTGAATGAAAAAGTATCATCCCTTAAAAAAGCTGCATTTAAAAAAAAAATCAGAAAAAACTAAGGGAATTTAAAAAACAGAAAACTTGAAGTCCCCAAAAACACAGAATAACATAGCTACACATAGAAATATATATTTATACATGGTTCCTAAAAAAATAAAGGTTAATTTTTCTTCAATAAAGTTCTCATTATTATTGTTATATCTGTAAATTTCAAAATCTACTTTAAAGGGAAAGTTTAACAACAGAAATGCTCTAAATCAGAAAAATTTCTGTGCAGTTGAATAATATACAACTTTACATTTGGTTGTTTAAACAGTACCTTTCCTTTCTTAACCCTCGTGGGTTCCTCCCATTTCGGTTACACTCAAGACCCTTGGGGTCATAAACGACCCCACAAGTTTTCCTTCAATTAATTTATGATTATTTCATGTTACATATATTTTTTTAAGTTTACACACTTTTTAATGATAAAAAAATAAAAATAAAAAGAAGCAATCAAAGTAAAATTTAGTTTATGTATTAAAAAATATTAATTTTAGAGGAAAACTTATAATAACTGTAGATTTATTGACAACTGTTACAGACCTGAAACAATGATTTTTGAAAGAATGATGATGAACGAATGATTTTTGCAAATAAATTTCAAACACTTATGACATGCTTCACTACATTTTTTATCCAGTCTCTTGGACAAAAGTTGCAACGTCCTCTTTTTTTGGCATTTGTCTTGCTTCCACTCATATTTGGATTTACTGTAGGATCTATTTGCGATTTCTTAACAATTGCTGCGGCTGCTTCAGTTCTTGGGAGAAATTTTCTCTCCTGTAGTGCAGGTTTTGTTAATTCATAACCTAATTCTTCCAGAAAATATCTTCCTCTATTCTTTTAGTTTTCATGGTATGAAGGGTTGATTTCCCGCCAAATCACAAAAGCATTGTACGCAGATACATCAATTATGTTGTAAAAAAGTACAACTGGCCAATGAGCAGTTACTCCTTTAAAAGTGTAAGTAGCAACTATTTGATCCAAAGTATCAACTGCTCCTTTTGTCGAATTGTAATCCAATATCATTGTTGGTTTTTTATCAGATCTATTACTTATATCACCTTTGTTGTGCATGGTACTAATTAGAGCGACACATTTGTTTTTCTTTGGTGTATATGCTACTAATGTAGTGTCAGTTGTAAATCCAAAAATTGAGGTAAATACCTCCGATCCTTTCGAATGAGTAAATTCGATGGGAAGTTCCGGCTAATTTTTCTTATTGTTCCTAGCATAGTTATATTTCTTTTTAGTAGTAATTGGCCAAGTTCATAAGCGGAAAACCAGTTATTGAAAGTAACATTATGTCCCTTGAGACCATAGGTCAAATTCAAAACAACGCGTAAAGCTTGTTTTTTCTCTGGTGAGCCATCCTTTGGCTTTCCAGTGTATACTAGCATATTCCATGCATATGCACTTTTAGAGTCACAAACAATCCATATTTTTATGCCATACTTCGACAGTTTTTATGGCATGTATTGACGGAAAGGACACCGGCCTCTAAAACCAACAAGTTGTTCGTCGATTGTAACATTATTTCCTGGATTATATAATTTAGGCAAATTTTCAACCCAATTGTCCCACAATTCTCAAATAGTAGCCAATTTATCACTCAGTTGCCTTTCTGCTCTAGTGCTTTTATTGTCAAAAGGAAAGACTAGATATAACTTTGAACCTCTTTAGAGACATTGCAGCGCGAAAAATAGGTCATCCAAACTGTTCATCCCACAAACTTGTCAGTGCTTCGCCATGTGATTTGAAAACCCTAGATAAGATTAGAAGCCCCAAATAGCAATGCAACTCATTGTAATCTATTTTTTCCCAATTATCTCTGAATAATTTAGCACCTTCAATATTCGTCATGTCTATAATAATTTTTTCAGTGGTAGGTGGAAAGTACAACAGAAAAGTAGATTTTAAATCTATTGCTCTTGATGTTGCATATAATGTTGGTCCCGGTTTTAGTTTTATGATATTTACCAGCGAAGTTCCTCAGGTCCTAGGTATGGAGTATCACGCCATTCAATATTTTTATCTTTCGAAAGCATATATTTACATAGATATAAGAACATTACAAGCATATAAGAACATGGGAGTGGTAAGCAAACAAGATAATATTTCTGGGGTCACCAGTGACCCCAAAGGTCTCGAGTGTAAAAAATGCATATTCGAGAAAATAAAACAAAATAAATACAATATAATAGCATTATTTTATATAAAAAACTAAAAGAATAAAAGTCACAAAATGTCATTAAAAACAAAAGGTTGATTAACAAGATATATTAAACAGAAATTGCATTGGAGTCATATATGACCCCAGGGACCCACAAGGGTTAAATAACCACCCTATATTATTACACTTTGTACATGGTTTCTTTCTTTTACCACCTATCAAAAACAAAAACAGAAGAATATAAAAGAAAAGATAAAATGAATTTCGCAGCCTGAAAACTATTTTTCCTAGACTGAATCTGCCAGACTACTAGGAATAGCTTTGTATTTAGTTAAAAATTCCTAATTCAGTTGAAAAATAATTACAAGATTAAAAGAACATTTTATATACCACATTTTAAAATTTTCTATTGAATCATATAAACTTGACAAGTGTATGTTTTAATAAATACTTAAAAAAATTTTTTTTGATGAATTATCTCATCACCTTGAAAGAACTGAAAATGAATTCAATTCTGCTTAAAGATGGCTAAAAGTATTAAAGGAATGCATTGTCATCGTGTTCTGAGCTATTCTAAAAGTTTCAAATGTCTAGTAGTCAGGAAATTAGTTAAAAATCGATTGTAAGATTTGTACTGGACAAACAAACAAGAAAGCGAGTTAATAAAAACATGGTAATAAATATTAAATTTTCCCCCCTAATATAGCAGGTACTTGTCTTTTTGACATTCCCACACTTTAAACTGGGCTGTTTAATGAGTTGAACTAATATTTTGGATAAAGTAAGTCAGTCTAATGATTCAGAAAAAAAAAAAAGTTTTCTTTCTCAGTTTTAAGCGTTTTTCTTTTCTTATTTTCACACACAACCAAATCAAAGTTTTTTTTTCAAAATTATTATTACCACTGTGCTTTTTAAAACCCCTTTCATTACTTCTTATAATTTAAGATAATGAGTAGGTATTGAAAGTATTTGATAATGTATATAAAAATATTATTTGACACCTCATCAATAAAAAAATAATAAATAAAAAAAATAAATGCTATGAGGCCATGGTTGTTATACCTTTATCATATAACTTAAACTTAAAATCACTTTGTGATGTGAAGCATAACAGATATCAAAGACATTAAGCCACAAACACAATTCTAAATTTCTGAACAAATTCATATCTATTATAAATGCTTCCTTGAGCTTCTCTATGTTTGTATTTAACTACTGAGAACTAATTTCTCACTATATGAAAGGAATATCCTATCAAGAAAAACTTAGTACTCATGATATCTTTCACCGCTCTTATGGCAAAAATGTTATGATATAAATGTATTAATGGCTTATTAAAAGTCACAAATATTTATTCTTGCATTTTTAAAACATATTAAAAATCAAATAGCATATATTGATAGTTACATCTGAAAAGTTAGGACAGATGCATTTTAAAGGAATTTTCAATTATAATTTTTCAGCATGAAAGTCACATGCAATCACATTTTTTCACATAAGTATTTGCTGATGTGTTAATATAAACCATAGAACTTTTAATTTTTGAGAATATAACAGGAAAATACACTCTTGAGAAATATCTATACAATATCATCAAGCTAAAAAAAATCACACATTTTTTCAAATCAGTTAGCAGCATATAAGTAATTAACAACAGAGATGCTCACATTCACAATAAAACTATAAAAGAAAACAAAATACAAAAACAAAAAAAAAATTCATCTTCTAATTTTTGTGCTTTGACAGAGGTTACCCAAATAACTAATAAAATAAAAAATATATGGCCTTTCTCATGAAGATAAATTAAAGTTTAGCCTCTAAAACTTGACCTCAATAGTAAAAGCTTTTAAACAGCAATTTTAATTAACCCCTTCCTTCTCGCTACTGTCAAAATTAGGGGTGAGGTTTCACCTTCTATTTCTCATGCCCGTGATAATTCCAGGCTGGAGTGTTTAAAAGTAGCGTACCAAAAAGATTAAAACAATCCATTTTATTTACCCTGAAAATTTTTTATTTCTTATTTTAAATACCAGATGGTTTTTTAAAAATTAAATGTGGCAGATGAAGAAATAAATGGAATCCCCAGGAAAAAATAGGCACTTTTACTAACGTTTTCTTGAAAATCATGCAATCGTTAAGAGGCTAACAAGATTATTTTAAAATTTGTTCAATGTTATTTATCTAAAACAAGATAGGCTACTAAGTACTTCTCTATTAAAGATTTTTTCTAAAAGTAAAAAAAAAATCCAACTATGCAACATATTTCTCTTATCAGTTGGTAGATTTACTAATGAAGCAATTATAAAAATCTGATTTTAAGCAAAATTTCAGGATCCAAACAGCAATAATAGAAGATTTACAGGCTACAACAAAATTAGTCCACCAAACAATATGAGAAGATAGAATATTTTTTAAACATAAATAATGTTATAAAACACTTTTTCTCAAAAATGATATTTCAATCTATAAGCAACAACTTAATTTAGATTAGAGTTGTTTCAATCAAGTCAAATAAAAAATTTCCCATGGAAAAAAATAGTAAGAAAATAAGCAATTGTCAAACACAGATTATTTAATCAATAATCTCAGTTTGATTACAAAAATGACTGACAGAACCCGATTTCCAGAGAATTACCAACCAATTATCCAATTTTCCAGAGAATTTTCCAATTTTCCAATTATTACCAATTTTCCAGAGAATTTGCTACCTAATGCTGCCAAAAAACTCAACATTTTATCAGATGTATCCAAATTTCAAAAAGCAAAATAAAAATCTAGTTTATATGCAAATCAAGAGTCAATATAAGAATAAGGTGAACAATAAAAATGATTGAGATTTTAAGTTAATGATGCATGCAAAAAATAAATAAATAAAGTTTATTTTAAATAAGTAAAACTCATAAAAGCTGAAAAATGCAACTAAATGTAGTACCACACACACAAAAAAAAGACTTTTTTTATGTATTTATAGGGAGCAAAGGGAATCAGCATGCAAATGCCAACATGCATTTTAAAACTCACAGCTGTTTTTACTCCTATCTACCAATCAGTCATCTTTTACATCAGAATCAGATTTCTCATCTGCATCTAATTTCAAACATTTTTGTGAGAATGTTTTAAAATGTCTTATGAAATGAATCAACAAAAGGAGAAAATATACTAAAATACTGTAAAATAAATGAAAAAATTAATTATTGATATATTTTATATTATATATGAAATATAAAACAGTGAGCCAAAATTACCAAACTCTAAATTAATATGCACACAGATATAATTCACACAGCAAACTATGTGTCAATGAAAAACCCAGCAAGTACTAGAAAGGCAAATGTGATAAATTTACAAAAAGAAAGAAAAAAAATTATATCCATCTCTTAATAACCCACGATTTGAAAATCAAATGAGATCCCATTTACCAGCTTTTTCTGTTTAAAAATATAGGCATAGCTCAAAAAGTACATACAAGTACATTTAATATAAACAATAATTTCTTTTAGTGGCAGTGTTACATAAGAACAATTAAGCAGTAAGTGCTCAACTAAGCAATAAAACTCTAAGCAGCTACTTTGAAACAAAAAATGATTGTAACAGTTTAAATTAACAATATTGTCTAAATATATAATGAAACTATCTTAAGACTTTGGCTGGAAGAAAGCTATGAATTACAGAAATAAAATGTTTCACCACCTTAGAAAAATAACTTCTTAGAAAACACATCACACACACACAAAAGAAAAAGAAAAAAACATAAAATAACAAATGTGTACTATAACTCTGAATGATTCTACCTCCTTTTTATTAAAATTTCTTGTCAAAGTGAAGCAAATACTGATTTTTTTTTTTTTTAATCATTCTTTTAGATAAATTTTATAAATTTACACTGTATTATTTTTTCTTTTTTAAGTTCAAATAAAGAGCTGGGATACTTGCAATTAAAAGATTAACTGCTATTTAAATTTTCTCTTTTAAGATTTGGAGATTAAATGTTTAAAAGTAGATAATCTACTATTTTTTTAAATATCTTGTCACAACATAGTTCAAAACTCAAAGCAGTAAAACATTTGTATTGCTATCAAATGATAAACATTACATTCTTTCTGTATGGCCAGGTATCAAAAACAAGCTACTGTCAATGAAAAAGAATTAGGAAAATAGACTGTTTTTTAACTGAAGCTTCTAACATTGCTATTAATATGTCAGCTTTAAGGGTTACTAGTTTCTCTACAGCTTGCATCAATAAGTCTTGATAAAGAATCTAGTTCCCCCTATACTATTTCTGGTGTTGTGTTTATATATGGAAAGAGCTACAAGAAATCTTAGATGAAATTTTTTCAAATAAAAACAAAATTAACAATTTGGAGAATGAAATGGTAAGCACATATTGTAGCACACTACAATGGGCATTGTCGTATGTCCCACCCAAAGATATTGTATACTTAAGATGTTAGATTTAAATTTGATGAAAATTCTTGCTTTACAATTTGCTGAAAAAGAATGTAAAGGATTCCATTCAATGCTTGTTTGGCTCTCTTCAGGTTACAGAAAGTCAATCTCCTCATGATATGGATTAAAAGGTAGAAATATTTATTTTTTATAATTTTGGATATTTTTTCATTGATTAAATGGTTTAATCTTTAAGTTTGCACATGAATTACATCATAAAGACCATCTAATTATTTTAAAAAGAAATGAAATAGGAAATATAATTGTAAAAATATATCGTTTTCATGCAAATTATTCAAGCATTATTCAAGCAAAAGCACCATTTTATATCCATTTGAAAGTGTAATTGAACCCATTAATCACTGAACAGTTAAACCTTTTATGGGGTCCAGAACTGTGCGAGCATTAAAAGTAAGAATTTTTTTAAAAAGGACACTGTGATGATGAAATTGGAATGAGCTGACATAAAATTGTTTTTTTTGAATGTTTACCATTATTGTTTTCATTTTCAGGTATGATTCCATTTATTAACTAATCATTTACTGGCCAATAGTTTTTGAAAATTTGCAATCATTTGGTAATAATACAAATTTTTAACAAACATTCTTTATAAAAATAACTTTTGAAATCAAATGAATTTTTTTTTAAAATCCCCTAACTTTCTGAGACATATTAAACAACACTTAATTGCTTTAATAATATTCAAACAATTTTTATTCTAATTTTAAATTAATTAGCAAAATTGGTTCAGGAGAGCTACAGACATTTTAAACCAAGATGGGATGGTGATCATCAAGACATTATGCTTAGTGTACTAATTTCTCACTTTTCTCAGTTCTTTATTTGCTTTTTTGATAATTATATGTTCTTTAACAATCAGTATCCTTATTAAATTTTTACTGTCTTCAGATATTTTTAGCAAAATTTTCTTCAACATTCATTTATTTTAGAGTATTCAAATGTCATGGTCATTATGCTTTCTTCTCATACAAGAAATTATGAGACTAAGTGTCACAGGATTTAGATAATAATGGAATGTATATTTTTACTCTTCTAAGATATTTTTAGCAAATTTCTTCTTCAACATGAATTTACTTTATAGTATTCCAAACACCATGATCACTATGCTAAAAACTTCCCATACAAATTATGAATGTAACAAATGTTTTCTTTAATAATACAGGCAAAATTTATTCTCAACAGAATAAAAAGATATACTTTACATAGGTATTAATGCCATTCATTATCATCTCTCTTTGCCAATCTTACCCAAAAGCTTATTTCATTTTAGTCTACAAGTTATTTATTTTGTGTGTGTATGTATGTGTAAACACAATGCATACTATATACATTTTATTTTTATTTATAGAAAAACAGCAGGAGTCTTAATTAAAATATCAAAATAAAAAAACTAATATTTTTAAATGTTATTAAACTTTTTTAAAATACAAAATAAAAATATATCAGCTTTAATTCCAAAATAGTTTTTTTTTCAGCTGGAATTAAATAAATTTGAAATGATTAAAATTAAAAATTATAATTTAACAGGTTTGGTCCCTATTTAATTTCCCAGCAAATATATTAATTAGAATTTTAATTCATTGCAATCAGTAGGAATCAACCCCTTTCTTATCAATTACTTTTAATTCAATTAAAAGATCCTTAAAGATAACGTTCAACACATCTAAGTCTAAATCAAATTTTGGATTATATCTCATACCTGCTTCAGTTATAGTCTCTTTGGTTTCTGTTACATCTTCATCCAATCCTACAAATATTAAATTATTTTAAGTTCTGTGTATAATTAGATGGTATAAACAACATTTGATGATAAAATTTGGCACCTAGTAAATGTAGTTGAGAGTATTACATAATGCTTACAAATATTTCAAGAGTATTGATAAAAAGAAAATATTTAAAATTTTTTTCATAATTCTATGAGGTCATAGAATACATTACAAGGCACTACAATTTAACAGTATATTCAAAATACAGAGTTAATATCAATAACACACACTACAAATATTAATTCAATGAAAACTGATGTACTAATCTTAGAACTAAACAGTGGCTGAATAGCTAGGGTTCTGCTTTTGGCACTGGAGTTTGCAAGTTTGTGTTCTACAGTTGGAATTAAGTTAACCGTTACTTGAAATTGGTTCTAAATTGCATGCTTTGGTCTATATACATTTGATTTATATTTTATCTTAAATATTGTTAATTCCATTGATCTACATTTCCAACTTACTTCTGAAGTTGCGGTAAATAATAAATTCTCTTTTCTCAATGTTTGGGTATCTATACCTGATTCTAATTTCAATACTTCTGAGTTAAAAAAGGCCTTTGTCTCCAAGCTTCTTCATGCATGTTCCAATCATCTGAGTAAAAAAATTTCTGCCTTACATATTTACATTTACAAGCCTTTACATTTCTGTTCAAATCCAATTTCTTTTCATGCTGAAACTAACTGTTTTAAATCTTCAGCTGTAAGCAAAGGTTTCAGCACATTGGTCAAAGATAAAGCCATTACAAATTCAGTTAATCCCCCACAAAATCCACTCTCTTATTCTTTACTAAGTCCCTAAGTTATAATAAGCTAGAAGTCATCTCAATTTACCCAGCAAAGCATTAATAAAATCTTACCTCATTTAAATTTTAAAGTTATATTTAAAACTATAATGTTTGTTTTCCATTCATAAAAACTTCCATGTCTCAACTATGTGAGTTGGGTTACAACATACCTTGCGGTGATTATAATTCCTCTAATGTTGTTGGACAAACTTAAAATGTTCTTGATGAACACATAATAAAACATTCAAAAGAGTATGTTAAAAATGAAGAAATTTCTAAACTCATAATCACTATGCACTCCAAGGAATTTGGATACAAATATAGTTTTTCTGATGCTAAAACTATTTCCTCTGAAAACTTTGCTTTCTGTAATGATTCATCAGTTTTAGTCATTGTCTATAAGGATTCATCAGTTTGGTCAGACTACTTTAAGTTTACCAACTGCCTAGAAAAATATTTACCCATAAATGCATTTCATAATATTTTTTTCTAATTATTTGATTCTTTTATTTTATAATTCTTACACCTTGGTTCTATTTTCATGCTTTCTCACTCCATTTTATTAATTTCATTTAATTAATTTTGTTTTTGCACATAAATTTCACTTCCCCATTCCTCTGACAGTCAAACCCCTTTCATGTTTCTGCTTTTTGCCACCAACTCCCACTAAGTTCTTCTGAAAAATTCTTCTATTTCCTGCCCTTATATAACAGAGTTTAATGCACTTTACATTTGTAAATTGTACACCGAGACTATGGACTCCTTGACCAGGTGAAGAACAATATTTATTAGTTTGAAACTGGTGGCCATACATAATTTTTTGTGGGCATTTAAGAAACTGTGTTTCTGTTTTGTAAGTAATAAATAGGTGCAAAACCTGAGGTTGAAACAATGAACAATTAGTATACCCATTGCTTGACACTTATTTTATCAAGAGCAACTGTGAGAGTAGTTTCAGAAGTTAGCATATTCTCATGTGCTAGACATTCTGAAGCATTAAGTTCCAAAGTAAAATGGAGTTGGTACCCTCATTGGAATCACAGATTTAAATTGACAATGGCAAATACTAAATATACATTTTTAAACTTACAGTTTAAAAATGTATATTCAGTATTAGCCACTTTTAATTTAAATCTGTAATTTAAAGCAACAAAATTACAGCAGACATTTTATGACACTACAAATACTGGACCAACATTCATAGGCTATATTCTTTCATACTTATAACCCCCAAAATTTTAGAAACTTAATTTAAATAATTTCTTCTAACATAATACACATAAACATTTACTTTTGTACATAGAATAATAGAACATTCAAAAGAGTATGTTAAAAATCAAGAAATTTCTAAACTCATAATCACTATACACTCCAGGGAATTTGGACAGTTTTTCTGACACTAAAATTATTAACTCTGAAAACGTTGCTTTCTATAATGATTTATCAGTTTTAGTCATTGTCTATAATGATTTATCAGTTTGGTCAGATTACTTTATCTTTACCAGCTGCCTAGAAAAATACTTACCCATAAATGCATCTCATAATATTTCATTTTTTTTCTAATTATTTGATTGCTTTATTTTATTTCTCAATTTTATTTTATAATTCTTCCTCCTTAGTTCTATTTTTATACCTTCTCACTCCATTTTATTAATTTCATTTAATTTATTTTGTTTTTGCACATAAATTTTACTTCCCAATTCCTCTGACAGTCAAACCCCTTCCACGTCTCAGCTTTTTGCCACCAACTCCCACAAAGTTCTGTAAAATTCTTCTATTTCCTGCATCTATATAACAGATTTTAATGATCTTTGCATTTTTAAATTGTCCATAGACACTATGGACTCCTTGACCAGGTGAAAAACAATATTAGTCTGAAAGTGGCCCTACATAATTTTTTAAGGGTATTTAAGAAGCTATGTTTCTGTTTGTAAGTAATAAATAGGTGCAAAACCAGAGGGTGAAACAACGAACAATTAGTATACCCATTGCTTGGCATTTATTTTATCAAAAGCAACTGTGATAGTAGTTTCAGTATAGTTAGCATATTTTTATGTGCTAGATATTCTGAAACATTAAGTTCCAAAGTAAAATGGAGTCGATACCCTCAGAAGAATCAGATTTAAATTAACAATGGCTAATACTGAATATACATTTTTGAACTTACAGTTTAAAAATGAATATTCAATATTAGCCACTGTTAATTTAAATTTGTAATTTAAAGTAACAAAATTACAGCAGACATTTTATGACATTTAAAATACTGAACATACACAGGATATGTTCTTTCAAATTTATAAACCCCAAAATTTTAGAAACTTAATTTAACCAATTTCTTCTAACATAATATACATAAACATTTACTTTTGTACAAATTTTTACAAAAATTTCATCATTGCAGTAAATAAGGAAATCAACCACTACTCACTGGATTTCAAATGATGACAAAATGTTTAGTTCTAATTGTTTTAGAATTTTTAAAAACCTTTACAGATAAAAAATATAATTAAAAAATTAAATTATATATGCAATTCTTTTAAAGTGAAAAAAAATCTTACTATATAAGCAGCAAAATATTTGAGGTTAGTTTGAAATTATTAAGAATTGATAGAAGTTTCATTCATGAATTATTCATTTCACAATGCAAGTAAAGAACTTTTATCATATGCACTGATGCAAGTGATCTATTAGTTGCATAAGTAAAATATTATTCACTGATTATATATGTATTGTTTAGATGCATTATTCTTTCAGGGTTAGTGACAATTTAAACATTTCAGGAGATCAAATTAAAGGAGTAAAAAACATGTTCAATTCAAATGATCCAATAACATTTGCATGAAAAATTTTCCATTTACCCTTTAAATCAGAGATAAAAAAAAATTAGATAATTTTGACTCCAATTTTAGACAAGAAAAATAATCTTTTTAATCATGTACAGGGAATGAATTTACAATCTCAACATTAGCTTCTGACATACATTTGCTACATAATATTTAGTAAAGTTCTCTAAATAAAAATACTTTTCTATAGTTCAAGGCTCATTTGAACTTAGAAAGGAGTAATAGTGCATATTAATATATAATAAAAGTAAAATGGTCCAAGAATGATTTGGCTGGGCAATGGCTGAATGGCTAGCGTGCTGACATTTGGTACCAGAGTCTGTTGGTTTGAGCTCCACTGTTGACATGGATGTTTGTAGCCATTCAGAATCAGCTTTAAGCTGTAGGTCAAGGTCTAGCCCTCGCCTAGCCAAAAATGACCACAGTGCTCTCAACCAACCAACCAACCAACCTAGAGTGATTTATTTGTTATGACTTATTAAGGTTAATAAAAAACATTTCTAGAGTAATTCATAATTCAAAAGAGATATCTTGGCCATGCAGAGGTATTATAAACACCTCCTTTATCTTCAAGCTACAGCATATAATCTATATATATATAAAAGGCAATGTTCATATGTGTGTCCGCTATAGACTAAAAAACTACTGAACCGATTTACTTGCGTTCTTTTGCAAAATGGTCTGTGTTGTCTCGAGAAGGTTTAAAGCTATTGAAATCCTCGATCTGACCAGTAGAAAGAAAGTTAAAAATATTTTTTATTCGATGTCTGTTGAGATTTTATCTATGAACTTTCTACTTTCAAACAAAACATATGTATGGCAGCACCTAACAACCCCTGATAGCCACCCCTCTCAGGTAGATGTTCAACATTCCTGTGAGGGAGACGAGGGGTAAGGTCATGACCCCTGAGTCTTGAAGGAGGGAGAGTGTTTTCTGACACCCCACGTAAGAAGACATGCTGTCTATAAGCTCTGTATGTTACCAGGAGAAACAGCTACTTAAAAATCAATATATTCTGTTATAGATCAAGATGAAGCAGTAAATCAGTGGTGCACCCAAAGGGTGGGCCAAAGGAACCCCCCCTCCCCCAAAGAAATAAAAATTGCATTATGAATATTGAATTTGCATTATAAATAGTTTTATCCGTTCAACTCACCCCCCAAGATTAAATCCTGGGTGCACCATGGCAGTAAATTATCCAACCAAATTCATAAATTCACTTGATTTATCTGGATTGCTACCACACAACATTAATCTGAAGGTTTGTGTTCCTATCATTCTTAGAAACATTGACACACCCGTCTTTGCAATGGTACCAGATTGGCAGTCAAGAGATTATTAAACAATGTAATTAAAGCAACAATTTTAAGTGGCAAATTCAAAGGAGAGGATGTGCTAATACTACGTATATCAATGATACCAACAGATATGCAATTCCAATTCAAATGATTGCAATTTCCAATCAAACTGGCTTTTGGAATAACGATAAACAAATCACAAGGTGGGTTTGCAAGTATGTGGACTGAATTTGGAGAATCCATGTTTTCCTGATGGACAACATTGCATGCTCCCGTGTAGGAAAACCAAGGGATTCGTTTGTATATATGCCAAATAGAATCACCAAAATCATTGCATATCCAAGAGCATTGCAATGAACTTAAAATTGAATAAAATAGTAATTGCAATTTATGTAATCCGAAATATAAAAATTATAATGTGTATATAAATATCTACTTTTAACTAAATACATTAATTGATATCAAACTTTCAATTACGTTAATTTAATCTACATATATATACTCAAATCTAGCAATAGCGAAGCATTGTCGGGTCAGCTAGTCTATATATATAAAACAATTCCATGACTGACTGACTGACTGACAGATAACGCACAGATCAAACTGCTGGACCTAAAGGGCTGAAATTTTGCATGAAGATTCTTCTTATAGTGTAGTGGTGCACTAAGAAGGATTTTTGAAAAATTCTTCTTAGATTTTTTAAAGTTAAATTTAAAGCTGTTTTAGTAACAGACAAGCCTCTCTCTCCGGACTTTAAAATTAACAGTCCTTTCTAAAAATGCAAATTACATTTGTATTGATGGATTACATATTTGTAGTAGATAAAAAACAGTTCCGTAACTGACTGACATACAACGCACAGACCAAACCGCTGGACCCAAAGGGCTGAAAATTTGTATGGCGATTCTTCTTATAGTGTAGGGGTGCTCTAAGAAAGATTTTTGAAAAATTCTTCTTAGATTTTTTAAAATTAAATTTTTAAGCTATCTTTGTAACATTTTTTTTAAGTTTGCATTCAAAATAACAATCTGAGGGTTTTAAAATTTATATGAGAAAGATCATAAAAATTTCTTTAAAATGAAATCTTTCTCAAATCCATTTTCTAATTTTTGGTGAATTTTTAAAGGTTAATTTTTAGAATTTAATTTATTAAATGCTGATCACATGGTTTCTTTTCTTTTTGAGATACTTTAATTTTGTGTCACGTGCATAACAACGAAATAAACTGACAAAAAAAATATTAAAAGACGGTAAAAGATAAAATTTAACCACTAGACTAATTGCGATTCAAGTTTTTTAAGACTTCAATTCAAAATTAGTATGTTTTATGGATATTAAACTTAAAAATTAATTGCATACATTGACTGTTGTATTTAATGTAAATATTTTCTTCTAGATTATTTTGTCCATAAAAATATCCATTATGATTTTTTTTTACATTAATTACATACATTGACCATTGTATTTAATTTGAATGTACTCCATAGAGAAGCACGGGCATTGAGCTAGTACTCAAATAAAAGTGAGGAATCATATGTACCACTGCTAGAAGACACATCAGAAGCTGCTGAATCTGTAATGGCAGGAGGGCTACTAGGAGGGGCTGGCAATGGAAGTCTTGGTGGAGGAGGTTGTTGATTTCTTGGAGGATTCCATGTGAAGCAATAACAGCATCTGAAAGCTACAGAAAATAACTAGAATCAGGCAATTAAATACTAAGATAAAGGCAAAATTATGATAAGTCTATAATATTTTATCTAAAACCAATGGAATTCACAGACCATTTGTTAGAATTATGAATGTTGATTTCTTAGTACAGAAAGATACTTTTTAATAGAGTGTGGCAGACACTTTATCCTTAAGAATTCCACCCATATACACTACCTGACTTGCAAGCTACTTCATTATGGGAACACACAGTGGGTGAACCAACTTTGTTCTCCATGAGGGGGCAATATGGCAACATACATGAATTGAAACTCATGCCCATGCAGTGTGGCAGCTTACATTGCTAACCACTATGCAACATAGGCAGCATTAGAAAGATACTAGACCATTGATTGACTCCTTTATTAATGGAGCTATTCACCACATATATGAAATATACCGACTCACACAAAAAATAAAATACTCTGTATATAACTCTCCTCTATGCAGTTAAATGTAAGCAATTCCTTAAAATTTTCAGGAAATTAAATATATAATTTTCATAAATTATCCAAACAGTGAAAAATTTCATTTCAAAATATTTACTTTTAACTTACACCATGACAAAATTTCAAGACTTCTTAAACACAGCAATTAAAAAAAAAATTCAAATGGAAAGCTGATTTCTCAGTTATTTCTTTCTTGCATGTTGATATTATGATATTAGTCAGAAAAGAAGTTTATGGTATTACATGTTCTGAGATCAGGAACACATAGCTTCTTATCTACAATAAAAATAAAGGGATAGGATAAAGTTTTGAACTTATTAATAATTTATCATAAGGCTGACGAACCTTAGGGACAATTCCCAAATGCATTTCTGAATTGTCCATGCAGTCAATCACATCTAATGATCCTCAGATATCATTAGAATATCCCTCGATATCATTAGAATAATGAACTATTAATTATTTTGAAACTAATATCCAACCCTTTATACTCATAGTGGATTTTAAGAAGTGTTGTTTTGAATTCTCAACAAGTTTCTTATAAATTATGGTCTGCGATATCATTAGAAAAAAAAGGATAAAATTAGAAAAAAGTATTTTTTTTTTTACTATCAAACTGAAGCACACTGTTTTGATTACATTTACATTTTTATACAATTAAACTTCAAGTACCAAATTTAAATACTAATTATAATAACTATAATTATATTAAACATATTTCAGAATATAGATTAATTAGTTAATAAGAATTTATTCATAGACAAAACACAGTTAAATAAATCAGCAACTTACAATTGAGTTCAATAATTTTGAATATTTCAGAGAATTTGCAAACATTACAACTTAGTAACACACATGTTATGTACACAACATTTTTTTTATATTTTGGGGAAATAAACTATGTATACAAACGAAACGTGTATATTAAAGGGTAAATTTTAAGAGCTAACCATATAAAACTTAAAACAATTTTGAAAGACAAAAGAAGCCCAATGATAGACTTTTTTTCTTGCATATCATACAACAAACCCTTATTTTGACACTCAAAAATGTCCCATATTTTAAAATAATAGTTGATAAAAATTACCAATAAATTCAAACTCTTCTTTTAATGCCATTCCATTGTGTGACTGGCACTGACGACAAATTAAGGCATATCGGTTCGATGGTCCATCACCAACTAAATAATCAACAAATCTATCCACTAAAGTCCTTTCACGTGGTAAAACAGGTCTGGGCATTGGCTGACCTGGAGGTCTGACTGAAATGTTAAAAAATAACTAAATGTATATAATCCTAAAACATCATATAACAAACTGTTAAAAAATGTAATCACATGAAAAAAGTATGAAAATTTATATGTCTCAGTTGAAAACAAAATTACATTCTTCACTAAATCCCAATAATATGAAATGTATATTTTACTTCCTCTATATATAGTTATGTTTGCTTTCTGAATAGAGAGAAACAGTTATGTCCCAACACCTAGGGATGCAACATCGATGTCGATGTTTTCAAAACATCGATGTTTTGATAAAAAAAATCGATGTTTTAAACATCGATTTATTGAAGCCGATGTTTTTTTTAACATCGATGTTTTGTGCTCGATGTTTTACGTTGTCTCGATGTTTTTTTTTAACGAAAAAGTACCGTAATAAAAAATATTTACCACATAGCATAATTTTCACACTCAGTAAATGTAAGTCTGAATTCTGAAAAGGACGAATACAAAAGAGGGAATGATTCCTTAGCAAACAGACAAATGGCAATTAACAACCAATGAACCAATCAGAGCGCTTGGAATGTTCCTGACACTCCAAAACCTTCCATGGGGTTTTAATTTACAAATAGTATATACACGAGTGCATCCATTTAAATTTTTGTTTTGTTCTCGTTTTATATAAGTTGGCGTTAATATTATTAGTAAGATGCCTCCCAAAAGTACCGTTAAGAAATATTTTTACAAAACCACTGACAAATTAGCGAAATGCAATATTTGCCTTAAGTCCCTCAAAACTTCTGGCAATACCACGAATTTATCTGGACATTTGAAGGCAAAACATTGCGGTATTTACAACGAGAATTTTGAGTCATCAATGAAGCCCGAAGCAACCAAGTTTTTGTCATTTGTGCCTGCCCAATCAGAGAGTAAAATTAAATCACCCCCTCCCCCCACGACTAACGGAAGTAACATTAATGTTAGAGATTACTAAACCAGTTTTAAAAAATGGATGTTCTAACACATCGATGTTTAAAAACATCGATGGTTTTTGGGCGATGTTTTATTAGCATCGATGTTTTAATATCGAACATCGATGTTTCAAAACATCGATGTTTTGTTATCGATGTCGCATCACTACCAACACCCTTTAATGTCAGAAACCTACAATAAACCCCTACATTTTGAATTTAAATTTCCAGTTGAACTATTTTTATCTGATAACATATTAAAATTTCAAGTTTGAATCCACAGAAGGTATTGCAGAACAGAACATTACTTTCATCGAGACCAAAGCTGTATTATTATAGATATGCACATGAATTCGTAACCCTCAAACAGGGCAGTGGGAGTCAGATCTGACCCAACGGTGTGTCTTCCCCCTCTCATTAAAAGAGATTGAGCTGACAAGGAACCCTACCAGATAGACCCACTAGACCATCCTACTAGTTATAGAAATAAGTAAATATGAGTGTCTTTGTTGAAAAACATTATTCATGATCACTAGTCATTTTTAAAATTTAGATTTTTTAATTTTTTATTTCGATTTTGAAGGCCAAAAATGTCAGTATATATTACTTTTTACATTTTTGAGCTTGGAAAGTTGGTTTCACTAACTTCTAAGACAAGGAAGACAAAATTACATATTAGACCAAATATTATACAACATTCTATGTAAATGCCAAAGAGATTGCCTTTGTTTAGCAAAATTACAATTCGTTCGTCATTTTGTCTACAAAAAGGTTTTATTTCATGTAAAATATTATCAATAAATGCTATTATACAACAAAAATGCTTATTGTGTACTTATTTCTACCAAAAACCTCATCAAAAAAGAGATCAGGTCGGATCCGACCTGACCGTACTGGATGGTTTGAGGGTTAAAATCTGTATAAGAGGCATATTCTTAAAAGGGAAAAAAATGAAAATGTCCTTAAGTCTGTTTATTTTACAGACTCTTCTGCATATAACACCACTACTGAAAATCACCAGATATTCCAGAGTCCACAACAATTGCAAAAAAGTTCACACCCATTGTAGAAAAGGATATGCATATCTTACATGTTTACTGATATATTTTTTAAACAAATTTATTTCAGTCCCTTATTCACATTTTTAAAAATTAAAAATGTTAAAGTATAGGACATTATATTTCATAATTCCTAAACAAACACAAAGAAATATTTTTTGTGAAAAATTTTGTATAAAATAAATTATGCTATTTATGCTATAATGCTATTCAGCAATTCAATTCTTCTACCACTTGACAAAACTGAAGTTACACATAAGAAAACAGTCAGCAGTTTACATTTGCATGTGTTAGGTGAACAGACACACACTCCACATAAATAGAAAAACTGAAATATCTCAGCTACACAACAATCTTAATTTTTAAAATTATTGATCATATAGATACACACAATTAAAATAAACACATTGTATTATTACAAAATATATTATAAATTTAAAATTAAATCATAAATGATTTAGGCTATAACATGCACTCACAGAATCTAGCATATTGTATAGGATGCAAATTATGTATAGTATTTAATATAATTTTATTAAACTTTAATAATTTATGTACAGCAGCATGCAGGAAAAGAAAAAATCTATTTAACTAATGATGGCAACCTGAGAATAATTATCTACAAAAGTTGTGGGCCAAATGTATATAACTTTTTGCATTATCAGCAAGAAAATGGTTCCAGAAAAATATTTAAGTACAATTAAAGATCTTAGTTACAAAAAATTAAATGCAAAATTAATATTTAAAGTAATATGCCCACTATAAGATGAAGATTAAACAATAATGGTAGTGATTTCAGCTATGAAATTTATTCTTCAAACATGAAATATTAAAAATAACAATTTAAGGCATGTTAAATTGAATAAATAAAAAAGTGTGGGATATAAAATTTGATTAAAAAGAATCATGCAGATGAAACAATTTTTCTGTCCTCTATTCTTGTCTTTTATGAAGTTCTATTTCATAATTGCTTAACACAAACTAAGAAAAGCACCACCTTACTTACAGCTTTTAGATGAATCATCCAAATATGTTTTACTTACTTTTGGAGGAATCAGTAAAAAGTCTTCACATTTTACACAATGAATTAAAAGAGAAAAGTTTACCACAAACAATAAAATTGAATTAATTCTAAAACAACTACAGAATTAATAACAGCAGTTTGTTAAATAGCAAAATGCAGTAGAAGTGAGTTTCAGTAAAAATAATTTTAAAAAAAAGTTAATTCTCCACAGTGCAGCATTTTGCAAAAACAATAGATTTTATTAAAAACATAAGTCACAAAGTGCAAAAAATGTTCTAAAAGCAGATAAAACTGAGTGAGAATATACTTCAACATTTCTACTGAATGCAATTGTTTTGAGATAAGAAAATCAAATTTATAAGCATACATAATTTTTAAATATCACAGCCATTTAATCATTATTTTAAGCCTCATGATTTGAAGAATTAGATTAATTAATAACAACATTAATTACACGAAAAAACAGTTTAATCATTCCAGCTAAAACACAAGCATTTATGTTAGGTAAACCATAATTCAATTCAGTTAATATTTAACATGCAGAACATACCAAAGGGCTGTCCACCCCTTGGATAAAATGCAGGAGGATAAGGAGGGTTAGTAGGATGTTTTCCATGAAACAGAGGGAAAATATTAGGAGAACCTGCTGAGCTATTCAGGGTGAGTGTTTGGCCAGGACTTATTGTGGTCCCTGAAGGTCCTAAAGGAATAGGTGATGTTGATTTGGATGGTATATTTCTTCTCCTCATTTCTGAAAGCAGAAATTACTTATATTACTATTGAAATCAAATGATATTATCAATTGAAATAATATTGAAATCATAATGCAATTTTTTTAAAATTGTGAAAATATGAAATAGGATAACCTTTACACATTCTCAGCAACTCAAATCACAAAAGAAAATAATTTAGTAAAATAATAAACACTACAAAGCAATATATTAAAAATGTTAAAATGCTTATAACCGAATCCTAATGCAGAAGAGGTCATAAGAAATGAAAAGATAAATGTTTTAAAAGAGAAAATTTGTGATTTTAAACTCACACATTATTAAATTAAAATGCAATCTCTAATGATACATATTAAGAATAAATTAGGATAACATATAAGCACACAGAGTCAATATAAATATACAAGCATTAATAAATGGTATTTCACAGGTATAACACAGATAAGCATCTTAAGTATATATAATATTTTATAAACAACTTTCTTTATTGTAATTTCAAATTTAATCTTCTCTTCAAAAGGCTTACTTATGTGTCAGTTACATTTCTTTATGTATGTTTGAATTAAAGTACAGAACAAAATGCCTGATACAATTAATTACATTTTAAACATTGCATATTTAATGGAAAAGGCATGAAGTACTTTGAAAAAAGAAAACAAAACAACAGTATCTATGAAATATGATCTTATATTACAGAAATTGGGGTTAGTAAAAGAAAATAAATTCTTTGATTTCTCAAATTATAAACTAGTTTTCACAGGTAAACAACATTCTCTTGAAAAGAAACACAGAGCCCAATATATTTATCCCTTCATATTTCTCCTGGAGAAAAATACTATCACCAAAAGAGAGGAGGAAAGGAAGAAGAGACACTTTAATACAGGGCATTCTCTTATTTTACAGCTATTAATTGCGCCAATTCAAAACCAAACATTAGGTTATAAAATTATAGCTAATAATTTATAAAATATTGTCTTTAGAAAAAAATTATTACTAAGAATATTTGTAAGTTAAAGATGATATTTATTTCTAGTTAAAACAGAAAAGAAGAAAAAAAATACATATAGTGAATTAAAGCAAGCAAAAAATAACCAGAACATACAAAAAGTAGAGAAGAGCACTTTAAGTAATTAGAGCAAGCATGTCAAACTCACAGGCTGACATGGGCCAATTGTACAAGGTTTAAGTTTATGTGGGTCACAAAAATAAAAATAAAAACTTCAAAATCAATTTTCATAGAAATGTAGGTTTATTTTGAAAAATATAGTATAAAAAAATCAAGAACAACAGTAATATTAATGTTTTCTTTCTAACACTTTTTGTTCTTGAACATTAACTTGCAAGACACTGCATTTATGAGAGTTTTCCGAAAGCAAAATATAACCTGTGTTACATCCGCCAAACAAATCACTCCATACAAGACTTCTTACTGACCAGACTACTAGTCTGGCATGTGGTAGTCAGCTGCTAAAATACTCACTGCTAGTGGGGGGAAATGGGTGAGGTGCATAAGGTAACACGATATTTATATACCATTATTGGCTGGGCCTGGGCAACAAAAATAATCGTAAAGGGCTGCGAGTTTGACATGCCTGAACTAGAGTATAAAAACATTATACTAAAATATTTCTGGAAATGTGTCATGAGAAAGTTCTGTTGTTAAATTGATCTTAATTGAAGCCATAATGACAAAATGGCTTCAATGCTTTAATTAGAGCAAAAAACATAACAATATGCCTTTAAACATAAAGAATAGTCTCCTTTATGAGTACAAACCTTATATATTTTATTAAATTATCTATTTCAGAAAGATCTGGAAATTTTTTTTCAGAGACGAATAAAGCAAATTGTTTGTCTTCATAGCATATAATTGTATACATGATATTTTACATAATATTACATAATTATGTTTGGAATTCATAATTCATATAAATATTTATGATACAATAAATAATTGAGTTCTTTATGCAAGGCTGCCCTGACCAGGAAGGCTTGAAAATAGTTGCTTAAAATATCAAAAATAGCACTGTTTACAAGTCAATAATTTTAGCTGCATAAGATTTCCTAACAAGCCTAAAGTAAAAGTCATAAGATGTTAACAAATTTTACATTGATATAATTGACATTTGAACATAAAAGCTGTTAGAAATTCACTGAATGTTTGTTTCTATGCGTGTGTGTGTATGTATGTATATATATACAGGGTGTCCATAATTAAAGTCCCACTTTCAAAAGGCTGCAAAAAAAGAACCACTGGTCAGAATAACTTCAAATTTGAACCGAATATACTGGAAGAAGGGGGAAACGATTTGTAACATTTTGGAAACTTTTTTTTCATTATGTCAAATCGTTTCCCCCTTCTTCCAGTATATTCAGTTCAAATTTGAAGTCATTCTGACCAGTGGTTCTTTTTTTTGCATCCTTTTGAAAGTGGGACTTTAATTATGGAAAATCCAGGGTGTTTAGATTAGTTTAAATTTAAAATAATCATAGATATTGCTAATTATATTTAATATCAAGTTATTTTAATTAGAGAAAAAATGTTTTCTTCTTACAAACTAATTAGTTTATAAATAAAACAATATGTACTTTTATTTCCTTATTATCAATGTGAACAATGTTACTGTAAATTAATTTTCACTATTATTCTTATTTCATATTAGAGGACACGCTGGAAACAGGACATTGCATATTTTTGACAAGCTTTTCATACTGTGGTTCATATGTACTTATAGCTATTCGTAAACATGTTACCAAATAGTCATCTGTTAAACGGGAGTGATGCTTTGCTTTGATTGCATTCATGGTAGAAAATGTTTTGCAGAGGTAAGTAGAACCAAAATAGGTTGTTAAATATGCTGCACATCTCCATAAACATGAATATTTTTCTTCAGAAAAGTAAATTCCAATTATTATTTTGAGATGAAGCTATTAATTTCAAAAATACATCGCATTTTAGGTTAAGGATTTCATTCTCAACTAGCATTTGATCCACATCCAAAAATTCTTTTAATTTTATTGATATTTCTTCTATTTTTTATTTCATCATTGAATGGGATTCACATGAATAATATTATATCCTCTATTTTAGAACTATCTTTAAATCGTCTATCAAACTCATTTTGTAATAGAGACATCTTATCAGCATATATATCGTATTCATTTGAGTTTATATGTAGATTTAGCTGCAATATTTTCAAATTGTTTTAAATCTCCTCTCCCCAACTGTGCTTCTAGGAATATAAGTTTCCCTTGAATGTATTAACATCGCTAACCATTTCAGTTGTTTTTATCTTTCCTTGAAGTTGCAAATTTAATTCATTTAGCTTTCTTTTAATGTAGAGAGAAAAGCAAGATCACACACCCGCTTATAATGTTCCAATTGAGGATATGATGTATTAACAGTTGCTAAAAATTATAAATTCTTTTATGTCAGGCAAAAGATCCAAGTATCTTTTTAAAAATTTAGTACAGCTTAGCTACCTTACATCAGTGTGTAATAGTAGTTTCCTGAAATCAGATTCACATTCCTCTAGCAATGCTCTGAATCTGCGTCTTTGCAAACTTCTTCCACGAATAGAATTAACTATCTTAAATGCGAAATTCATCACATCATCTGAATTCATATTTTTTAGCACAATGCCGGCTGATGGATAATGCAATGGTAGTTTTTAAAACTTGGAGTATCATCATCACTTTTACAAAGAGTAATAAATCCATTATGCTTTCCAACCAATTACATATTAGACAGGCGGGTGACTAGGAATAGTTATGCGGTCTACCAGTTGACCGCAGTCACCGGTTTGGCCAGAGCTCCCCAGAGCATGTCTGGGATGCTCTGGGGAGGGCAATTGCAACTTGCAACCCCCCTCCAAAAACCATCCAGGGAATGAAAACAGCGTTGCTGAACATGTGGGACCAATTGTCACAGGAAATGATAAACTGCCTTATTTCAAGTATGAAATCACGCTGCGAGACCTGTATATCTGTAAGAGGGGACCATACCCCCTATTAACCCATTTTTTTTGTTTATCGTGCAACCGCTGTTTCATACCTTCTGAATCCAACGAGTGTTACGCACGATCATGTGTGTGTATTACAATTATTGAATGGTTATTTGTTTTGTATTGTATCAATGTATGTACATGTCAAATTTCATTAAAATCGGTACAGTAGTTCAAGAAATAATTGACCAAGTCTGCAAATTCTCGTAATTTCTTACATCAGTGTATAATACAGACTTTCAGCAATAATTGCACTGTCAAACAAAAAGTTGCTTCATAGAGAAAAATAGTTGCCTTAACGATAAAAATATCTGCTTTTTACTTGATATTTCTCAAACAGATGTCATTATTACATCAGCTAAAAAATATTTGCAAATAGTTGCTCAAGGAAGATCTGTTTATGCTGTTTTTTCATTATGAATTTTACAGCTAATGATGATAATCCCTATCTATTTGATTACTAATAACAAATAAAGATTAACACTAGACAAGAATATTAAACATGCACACACACACACACACATACACAAGAAGATGTATAATTTTTTACCCATATCAGAAAATGTGCCTTTGATAGGAGGAGTAGATGGCGCAGCTTCAATGGCTGGCCTAGGTTCAAAAATCTGTAAGATAAATGGGTATAATATTAGTTAAAATGGACTAGACTGTGCCATTGTTGCCATTATGGCCTTATACTGAAAAGGAACAGTTAGTTATATTAGACAGCAATTAAAATTTATGCAAAATGCAATAAAGATCAACTGTTAGTTCCTTATTTTTTAATATTCTTTTAATACTAGAACTACCAAGTAAGTCAAAATGACTAGTTTAAATATTTATATATATATATATGTGTGTGTGTGTGTGTGTGTGTGTGTGTGTATAAAGGGAATATCTGAATTGTTGATAGTTCTAGTATTACTGAAGGTTTTTACAGGATAAACATTACTAAAAACTTAGTAATAAACATACATCTAAAAGAAAACTTTATAATTACCTTCCATACAAAAATGGTAGCTAAATTTTAAAATAATTTTTTTAATAATAATAAAATAATAATTATAATGATCTGAGGGATAGCCAATAGGCTGATCACCACATCAATACATGATTTAATATATTTAATTTAAACTCAACATTTCATTTGAAACAAGTTCTTCATAAATTTCATTCTAATTAAATATTTCTTAGAGCTTATTTTGATTAGCTAACTTTAGGCATACATGTGATAAGTTGTTAGGATTTTTTAAAATAGTGAAACAACATATAGTCATTTAGCTATATTAAAATAATGCAATACTTGCAATTTTCTAACTACATAAAATTTGATCTAAAATAAAATAATCAAAATATTTCCTTTGGATACTGAAATTATAACATTAAAATGTTATGCTTAATAAAAATAGAAAAACTAGTGAACAATTTTCTTATAAATTTAGTCTAGTCTGTTTCAAAGCAAATAGTGTTATATAGTTTTAGTTGATTGCAAAGATATTTTAGAACATAAATACTGATTCTCTAGGTCATTTAAACGTATGAAAGTTGATTCAAGCATTTGACAAGTAGAGCAGATTAGATATAGCTAATATCGGACACTGATATAAAGATTTGAAAAATAATGTACAGTCTTTTTCATAGCATAGTTTTAAGTTAAATCCCCCAGTCATTAGTAATAAGACAAAGAATAATTTTTGAAGTAAAATAAGAAAATTGAAAAGTTTTCTTACTCTTTTATGATATTCTGGATCAAACCTTTCTAAAAGCTCTTTGACATTTTTATAGGTTTCAGTCTCCATGGCAAAATCCAATAACGATTTTTTTTTTCTTCTAAGTTCAAGCAAGTTTTCATCATTGCTACGAATCTTTTGAAGGAAATACCAATGAAGAAATTTTTTAAGAATAAACAACCTGGAAAAGTTATAAACACTAATTAGATTTAATAATGATATGGAAGATTTTCATTCCAATGGTACATAATTTGAATTTAGTAAATATGTATGTTAAATAAACAATAAATTTTCCATAAAAAGAAAAACAACAAAATATTCCAACATTTACAAAGTACATATACTGTTACAATTCAGTAATCTAGAAAGAAATAGAGAAGATAATGCTAACCAAATAGAAATATTATCAAGAAAAAAATATATACCCATAATAACACAAATTCTATCAACAATATACTAAGATTTACCATTTAATTCAGTAATCTAGAAAGAAATAGAGAAGATAATGCTAACCAAATAGAAATATTATCAAGAAAAAAATATATACCCATAATAACACAAATTCTATCAACAATATACTAAGATTTACCACAGTATGCTGCTAATCATTAAATACACACACATTTATATACATATCACCTTCCGGCAAGAGTAACGGAACAACTCAAAAAAGGCCATTTTGAGAAAATCACACTTAAAGTTAAGTGTCTTCCCCTCCAAGAGTCAGTGTAATAGTGAGACTTGCAACCGCACGTGGCATCCATTGTAGCTAGAGAAGTCCCAGTTCACACAAATTGTAGACTTCTAAAAGGTGAACCCAGAGGTAGAGCCAACTCAAAAATGGCCATTTTTGAGTTCCATTACTCTTGCAAGAAGGCGATATATATATATATATATACTAAACATATTTATCTATATATACACAGTGAAACTTCTCTAGACAGCCACTCTTTTTTGGAACCATTACAGGCCACCATACAGAACTTCACCCCTCAAAAAGACAATTTTTTTTCAGAACCATGACTGGCCATCTTAGAAAAGTTTTACTTCACAGTAAAATGACAAAAAAACAACAGATTTTTGTCGTTTTACTACGATTTTTCATTTTTTTACATTAATTTACTAAATTATACAAAAGATAAATCAACATCCATTTAATCTTGTATGAATGTAACTAAAATACACTTGACATCTTAACTACAATAATTTTAAAAAATTCAAAGTGTTTTATTTATAAATTTTTAAAAATAGTTTACCTCTTTTTCTAACTTGTGGATTGCATTAAAGAAATATTTTTGTTCAGTTTATTTGTTCATTTTTATGTTTCCATTCAAATTTTCCTACGATGAATAGGTTTTCTACAACATTAAAAATGGCAAATGTATGTTTAAAAGTTAGGTTTGTTAAGCAAAGTTGCTTTAATCTCACTGCATGATTTTTTTTTTTTTGTCTCTTCTAACTCAATTCTTCACTAACAACTAGCAGCGATCAGCAATAACGTAAAAAATTACAAATCACATTTAACAAACTCTTCACAGGGTCTATAATAATTGTGCATAACATAAGCTCATTAAATTTTTCATGAGTCTGTCAACTGTATTTAAAATATACGGACAAATATTTGAAGAAAATCCTGCATGTATAAAACACTAGATAATAGTCAAAGGCTTGTTTCTGGAAAAGATGTGTATGGGTTGAATATGAAACATATAGTCGCATACAAGATAATTACTCATTTCCAAGATCTGATTACAAAGAAAAAAAAACATGACATATGCTTTGTGTCTATCTAAACAGATAATCCTAAGAAAAACAAACTTTCTTTCTTTTCCAACCAAGGAAAGATATAAAAGAATGAAACTAAGACTGAGGTCAATAAAGATTAAAATAAGTTTTTCAACATTTTTAAATTAAGTATTCTAAGGATGTAGAAAATTTATATAAAACTGAAAAAAATGCATACCAATAAACATATAAACTATGTCACATGATATTATGAGTCAATGGATAACACAACTCATTCAGGCAGTTTTTAATAATAAAAGCTTAGGCCTTTTTTCTCACTTTTAACATTTGTTGTCAAAATGATAATTTCAGTGCTTCAGTAAAAATGTAACTATCAAATAGAAACAGTATAAGATGGATAAGAAGACTTAAGGAAACCTGAGGAAAACTGACTTGTAATAAACACTACTCTTCTTTTTGAAGAAGTGTTTATTACAAATCAATAATAAGGGTTTCAGTATCTGTTATTTCTATGATTGACTTATTCCACAATAACAATTTTAACCTTGAGATGTGACAGGTCATTTTGAAACATTCTAATTTTTTTTATACCTTACGTTCTTGCTCTAAAATATTAACAGGACACAATTGCCTTGGTTCCCCCCCCCTTTAGACTAAAAATTGTTCCAGACCCTTTTTGTTCACTTTGGGAACTTTCGAAATTGATGGATAGACATCAACTTCCAGATTGTAATAATCTGTGTGAAACTTCTAGAGAAACCTGTCACTGGGAAGCAAGATATTATGTTATGGGGTCAAATAGCTAATGTCAGTTTAATGCTTTTTTTTTATTGTTGTCCTTCTTTTTTTTTCCATTTTTCTTGTCCTCATATTATATGTAACCCCTTACCATTAAAGAAAAAAAATTATATGTATATATATACCTTGAACAGTTTTAATCTCTGAAATCTTTAGTAGCTAAAATTAATTGAGAACTTGGGGCTTAAGAAAAATGAAGAAATGTGATTGTATCACAGGCGGACAGAGAAGGTACTGATACAGACTCAGACAACAACAAAGAATAACTCCCAGTTGAAATCCATGAATCAAATTAAAAAGATGAGGTAGTTGCTGCAGAAAATAGTGTATCTCCCACAAGATAGAAGATTTTCTTATACAGATGGCAGTATACAAAGTATTGTTCCTTTTACAATAATATGTATTATTTAACCCTTTAACTGGTCAATTTTTTTACCAGAAATATTCACAAAAAAGTCATATTTTTTGTTGCATATAATTAAACACGATACTTAATAGAAGGAGAAATTGGGATAATTTTTTTTTATTTTCCCTCTGAATACTTTTACGCCATTTTTTATTTTATAATTTTGGAACACAAAAATCCCTAAATGTTTGCTTTTTGCAAGCATACTCTGTATGCAATGAAGGACAAAAATGATCAAAAATGTTTCTCATAATTACTGAAAATTTTGAAGTTTTAACTTTTCCATACTGTTCAGAAGTCTTTTTTTGTGTGGTACAATATGAAGCATCGGGTAATACAAAGTCCTACATCGCAGTCAGGACAGAAATATCGTATCTCTCTTTGGATTCTCTTTCCATTTTCATTTCTTTTCAAACAGCAAATTGCATATTGTCTTGCAGGTCTCAGTTTCTTATGTATGGGAGCAATGATTTTTATAAAATGTCTGTCTGTCAGTCTTAGAAGATTAGGCTCAGAACCAGGTGACCCATGTCAGAAATTTATTCCCGAATGATTTTTCAATAATGCAGTCAATGAGCTCAAGTCTATACTCTAGTTGTGTTTTTTTCCCTCCTTCCTTACAATAGATGACATATGAGTTCCATATAGCAATGTCCAAAATGCGGAAAAATATCTTTCTGTAATACTTTTTCCCCTTTTTTTATAATTTCAAAATTTTACAAATTTTGATCCATACGGTCTACTCCACCCATAGTATTATAATCCATAACAATTTTTGGTTTTTCTTTTATTTCAGAGTGGACTTGAATGTTTAATTTCAGTATTATGAATTGTGGAAAGTAATGAAACATTTTTTTTTTTATATCTATCCACTTCAAAGTAACTTTTCCTCTCTGAAAAGCCATAATTTCCTCTTTTAAATTCCCCCCCCCCCTGCATTTCCTTTGGGAATTCTTTTCTTTTGATGTTTAGTATGCCGTATGTGTTTGTACAACATGAAAATAGTTTGTCTGCTAATTCCAGCGAAGAATAATAATTGTCTATCGTAAGAAAGTATCCTTTATGAAGCAAGGGCTGAATCAATGTCAGAACAACTTGTGATGAAGTGCAGTTTAGAATACTCAGGTTTCAAAATTGTTTCTTTACCTGTGTAGATTATTATGGACCACACATCACCAGAAACTGATTCCCACAACATAAAAATTTTATTCCGAATCTATCTTTTTTTAGCGGAATAAATTATTTCTAGCTCAGTCGCCCTTTGAACAGCATAAGGCAATTGTCCATTGTTACATCTTGCTCTGGTGTCACTGTTTCAATAAATTTCTTACTCAGTTGTTTCAGAACTGGCCAAAGTTTTACTAATTTAGAGCATTCGTGATTTCTTGGGTCAAATGCTGTGTTATCAGAAAAATGCAAGCAGTATTGCAAAAGAAGAAATCAACTATGAGACATTATTTTAGTGAAAAAAGGGGTGTAAGTCAAATGTCTTTTGCTCCAATAATGATCAATTCAAGGTGTCTTTACAATTCCTTGAAGTACATTCACAGCGAAAAATACATGCATCTCTTTGAGAGTTGTTTCCTCCCAAAATGTACCCCTTGAGAATTTCCTTGAAACACTCAATTAGATACATTATTATTCATTTGTCTCTTGCACAATTTTACTCATGAGAGAAGAATCAATAAATGTTTCATAAAATTGTAGAATGTCCTCAGCTTGCATATGCACAGAAGGAATACCCTTAAAATTAAACTGAGGACATGGAACAGGTGGATTTATTACATCAACCTTGGTAAAAATTCTAGCAGAACTCAAATCGTCATCAGAGCTGAGCTTACTGCTAGAGTCTGAAGAATAATCCAGATAATTTGAAGATAGTTCTAAAATCAGTATCAGAATTCAGTTCATCATCTGACAAGAAAGTATTTTTGTCATTGTTATCATCCATAACTAAACAAATCTACACCAGTTTGAAATCGCAAACGTTCAATATAGTAGAACAAAATTTCCTAAATCTAAATTCCCAATCAAAAAGAAAAACCTGGATGAAAAGCATCTGAAAGACATGCTTTTCATCCAGGATGGCAATTTTTTGAAAAATACAAATACTAAATAGTTTCTCTACAAGAATTAAAAATGCAGGCAAACCAAAAAAGGAAAGGAGAAAATATCACTGCCCGTACAGTGTACGGGCAAACCAGTTGCTGCAAGGTTTCGGTAGCCTGTACACCAGGGGTATCAAACTCAAAGGCTAACTTGGGTCAAACAAACAAGGTTTAACTATAGGTGGGCCACATAAAAAATCAATATTAATACAAACGTATGTTTATTTACCTAATTACAGTATATTCAACATAAATATACGCATTTTGCTTAATAATAGCAAAAAAAGAGTATAATTAAGAAAACATTTAGCGAATTCTTCCTATCTTATTATAATTTTGCGTTGGTATTTTAATATATATTGTATGCCAATATATTGGCTGGGCTGCAAAAATGTTCGCCGCGAGCCGCGAGTTTGACACTCCTGCTGTACACTGTACGGGCAAACCAGTTAAAGGGTTAAAGGTAATGTCCCAAGGTTGTTCTTTTGCGAATGAGGTGCTTTGAAATCCAGTATAATAATGAAACAGTCCTAAATAAGGAAATTCAGAACAAGAAATGCCATATACAGCCAAAAAAATAAAGGTGCCCATCAGTCATATTCATAATACTGAATATGGGTAAATGTGAGTATCAGAAAGCCCTATATGATCAACATGATGTAATTTGTAGGTAATCGAGCCTCTGAACACTCTGAAGAATTCAATCCTGATAGATCTTGGAAGATAATATTTGGGATTCATACTTATTTTCAGAAATCAAAAATAAGGACTAATTAAGGACCTTTTAAAGACTTGCAGTAGCATTTTTAAGGATCCCAAAAAGGTTTTGAAATTATTTTATTTCCCAAGTTTGGCTATTCATTAAAAGTATTCAAGTTTTAGGATCATATACAACTGTATGATAATTTCTCTAAAAATTTCAACTTTATAAATTCGTAATATTAATAATCATATTTTAAAATTACTTTTACAGGTTGCAAGCTGTTTAGTTATCCTTGTATTTAACTTGATAAATATATTTAGTAAGCAGTGTCATTTGAGTAATTAAAGCAAACTAGTAGTTTATATATACTGAAGAGCCAAAAAAACTGGTCCCTAGACATGAACATTATTGAGCATATGTGGGATGCCTTGCAAAGTGCTGTTTAAAAGAGATCTCCCCCCCCCCCTCACACTCCTATGGATTTGTGGACTGCCCTGCAGGATTTATGGTATGAATTGCCACCAGGATACCTTCAGACATTAGTTGAGTTCATGCCATGTCCTCTTTCGGTACTTCTGTGTGCTCGTGAGGGCCCTACACAATATTAGGCAGGTGTACAAGTTTTTTTTTTTGCTCTTCAGTCTACATATTTTTAGAATAGGGGAGGGGAGAGGGATATTATACATGCATTCTCCTCTTGAACAACAATGAAAATACTACCAAAAAAAAAAAAAAAAGTATCTGCATTTTCACAAAAGCCAACCATTGAAAACAATAAACTTTTCTTTTTTTTAAGTACTTATTTCTGCATTAAAGGTAAACACATTGAAGCAAAAATGAGTATTTTTTAAAAACTTTTCAAGGGCCCTTAATAGTAGAAACTGAAAATAAGGAGATTTCAAAGATCTTTGAGGACTGCAGAAATCCTGTATGTTTTACTTGTTTGTGTTTTGCAATAAGACAAGACCATTTTTTTTAGAAGATATTTCTCTGTAAATAGCTCTCCATACAAAAATATTTTTCTTGAATAATTTTTGGCATTATGTAGTAGAATCTCAGAAAAATATGACCCCAAAGGTAGTTCTTTTGTAAGCTTGCTTGTTTCTATAAATATTTAGGAATTCATTGGAAAACCCGAAGATTAAAAAATATAGAGAACTGAAGAACAGGAAGAGAGAGATCCATTGTTATCCCTAAAAGATTCAGTTATAAGAAGGATAGGATTCTTAACCTGTCAACTGAAATTCAACCACAGAAGAAAAAAAAAACCAACACAGAAATAGAATGGTACAGTGCAATTTGCTAGATATACAACAAATACCCTTACAAGTAAAACTGTTTGCTTATACTTCAATATTGCTTTTATTTTTCTAAGAAACTATTATTTATGATTGCATTAATACTATTTATCACAAATCAAAACTTTGAATAACAGTTTATCAGACAGTCCTATTTAGGTTTTCCAGTAACCTCATCAAAAAAATTTCAAATAACTATAGAATATTTATTAGAAAATTGATATCTAAAATAATCAGATCAATATAAATAATAATGTATACAAAGAGTTATTAATGTTATGATAAGTAACTTAGAAAATTAAAATTATACTTACAAAATTGGAAATATCAAAAGAGGAATGCAGTATAATATACGATCTTTCGTTTCAACAGGAAACGAATAAAAAAGGAACACCCCAGCAACAAGGACATAGAGTACCATAGAATAAAATACTAAAGATCTAACTACTGCTTTCTGTTGAAGTTCTGTGCTCCGTTTGTATTCCTCGAGTGCTTCAATTTCCTGCCCAATAATAAATTAAAAAGATAATCTTCATAGACTACAAATAATTTTAAAGCAATTTGAAAAACAATAAGAAACATACTTACACACAGACTCTTATAATTAAAGACTAAACTTAGATTCCCTGAGAAGACAAAACTCAAAAACAAGAAAAATCTTAAAACTAAAAAGTTTTCTTTGAATTTGATAAACAGTATTAAAAACAAAGAAGAAAAATTATGGTAATGTAATATAGTAAAAAGAACGGAATACCAGTTATTTGAACATGAAACCAATACTGTCTAATTTCCTTAAATTAACCATCTCCTTAAGAGACGAATAAAGAAATTCAACTGATGAAACAAAAGTTACTGGCTTTTGGATTATCCATCATTTAGCAAAAATGGTCTAAATTCAAGAGAGCTGTACTTAATGTGAAATCAAACTAAAAACATCCATACCTTTTGATGAAATGGATGCATCAAGCAGGCACTTCATTGCTTTTGGACTTTTGAGCAATAAAAAACTTTTTTCATTTTCACTAGGCTATCACTCAGAGCAAAATAAGTTTTAACTTCAAAATTTCAAGCCTGAGATTAGTAGAGGGCAGTAAGGACTTTGCATTATTTTCTTAAGGTATCCATCCTTGTTTAAATGGTGATTTTCAGTCCAATTTTGAATTTTTTTTGGATGTTTTAATTTAAAGACAAAATATTAAGCCAATTAAAAATTGTTCTTTTTTTTTATACAGTAGAGTCCCGATAATCTGAAATGGTTGGGGCCAGATCCTTTTCGGATTAACAAATTTTTCGGATTAAGCATAATCATTCTTAAAATAAACTTAAATTACATAATAACACTTGATTACATAAATATTACATATGATATTTGATGATATGTATGTGATATTTACATATTACATGTGATTGCACAGTTTATTTTATAAGGTCTGTCTAAACATTACCATATCTTGAGAAGAAATGGGTGATAAGAGAGCGGAACGCTGCCTAGTACAGTACAGTAGAGTGTAAGATTTTAGACGATCAGCAAATTGTTGAAATGGTTTTGAAAGAACCTGTCAATGTCTTAGACAAGAGTGAAGGTGAAGCAAACAGTGACAGGGAGCAGAGAGTATTGCATAGGCATAATTTTGCTTCAAGGGAGAGGTATTCTTCTCTTCGATAAAAAAATGTAACAGATTTTTTCAAACCAATGTAGTTCAGTAATTAGTTCTTAATGTCTAACTTTGAATTTTCTTGTAATTTTCAGAAATCTACTTCATATTACTTAGTATCACTGTGGTTTTATTGTAACCTTATTTCTTTTTGACTTTCGGTTTTGGATTACCGAAGTTCGAATTATCGGGACTCTACTGTATGTTAAGTAAAGCCAGAGTTATAAGCCTTTTTATTAGATTTGAAATGCATTTTTAACCAAGAGTAGTTTATTTAAAGGGATTTGTTTAATTCTAAACTTTATTGATTCATTTTTTGTTTATAGTGTTTTATATTAATTTTTGAGATTTTAAAGTACAGTGATTTCCGCTTATAAGAATCACGTTTGTTATTACTGTTTTTGATTCTTATAAGCGGTTGATTCTTATAACCAAAATTTAGGTTTTAGGACAGGAACACACACACCTCTATATACATATATTAGATAATGTACAATAAAATACTCATTAATTTACGTTAATTATCTTTTATTAAAATTATTTTTATAATTTTAAAAATACAACTAAATTTCTAGACCTATAAGTAGATACAAATGATTATAGTAAGAGAAGAAAAAAAATCCAATATTTGTTACAACATACCTGCTTAACAGTTTTAACATTTCAACTACAGGAAGGGTTCAAGAAAGAGTTTTCTATGGTAGTTTGTCTTAATGAAGTTTTCAGAAGGCTGTTTACACCTCTTTCAATACTAATAGTCTCAGATGAAGATTCACCTTCTAGCTTACATTTCACGATTTCATAACATGCTGAATCTAATAATGTCACATTTGCCTAAGTGATAGTGGACACTTCCCCGAAGATTTATGTGTTTCAGGGTCCAGGAAGCCAAAACCAGGATGTGTGAGGTGGGGGAAAAAAGAGTCCCTGTCAGTGGAGAAAAGTGAAATCGGACCTGGACGGGTTGAGATGCCCCTGGGTCAAGCTAATAGAACACTGTTGTGCTAAAGCGTTTAAGGAAAAACTATTGTGCTATGTCTAACAAAGAAAGGGGTGCATTTTACGACTGTATTGCATCACATCTTATCACTCTTTCTTTTAAAAAAAATAAAGAAAGAACGTCGTACCTTTTGTGGGTTTAAGTGGCTTTTTTGGAAAAAAGAAAGGAAAGCGAAGAGTGTAAACTGATACTTAAAACCGGTGGATTGATTCTTTAAAGCAAAAATTTTAACATGGAAATAATACATTTGTTTTTGTGATATTGATTCTTATAAACGGTTGATTCTTATAACGACTGATCACTATAAGCGGTGGTTAATGTATTTATTTATTTACATGTTTAGCAACACACTTTTGCTATTACTTTCATATATGAAATTCATGCTATAATCAAATGCAAGTTTTAATGGCATTCTGTGGCAATATTTGCCAAAGGATACTTTTGAGAGAGTCGAAACATTTCTTTTTAGGGCTAGTGTCAGTGTTATTCCATTTAATCATGAATTTATGGGTTTTCTAAATGTGCTTACTAGAGTTCGGATAAATCCTGGCTAGCTGATGGATTCAGCAAGTTGGACAATGTGCAAATCATAAGATTCTCAGTAGCAACAACCATCACAAAAGCAACAAGAAAAAATTATGGGCTATTTGAAAAAAAAGCAAATGATATAAATTAAAACAAGGGTTGTGTGCCTGACAAATGAGGGGAGTTATAAGCCGATGAAAGAAATATTTTATCAAGAAACATGATAATAAGGCTGTTAAGGACTGTTTTTAGGACATGCCTGTTACGAGCTGCAGATAGACTGCAGCACGTAAAAGGCAATCGGTTAACAAACAATATCTGTACATAGTCATCATTAACATCATAAATATGTGTAATATATATATATACAGTAACCACCGCTTATAGTGATCAGTGGTTATAAGAATCAACCGTTTATAGGAATCAATATCGCGAAAACAAAAACAAATGTATTATTTCCATGTTAAAATTTTCGCTTTAAAGAATCAATCCACCGGTTTTAAGAATCAGTTTAAACTCTTCGCTTTCCTTTCATTTTTCCAAAGAAGCCACTTAAACCCTCAAAAGGTACAAAGTTCTTTCTTTATTCTTTTTAAAAGAAAGAGTGATAAGATGGGATGGAATAAAGTTGTAAAATGCATCCCTTTCTTTTTTAGAAGATCAGTCGTTAGACATAACATAATAGTTTCCCCTTAAACCCTTTAGCTAAACACTTTCCTATTAGCTTGACCCGGGGGCATCTTTACTCGTCCGGGTTCGATTTCACTTTTCTCCACTGACAAATAAAGACAGGGACACTTTTTTCCAACCTCCCACATCCTGGTTGCGGCTTCCTGAACCCTGAAACACATAAATCTTAAGGGGAAGAGTCCACTATCACTTAGGAAAACGTGACTATTAGATTCAGCACGTTATCAAACCGTGAAATGTAAGCTAGATGGTGAATCTTGGTCTGAGACTATTGGTATTGAAAGAGGTATAACAACCTCCTGAAAACTTCATTACGTCAAACTACCATAAAAAACTTTTTATTGCACCCTTCCTGTAGTTGAAATGTTAAACTGTTAAGAAGGTATGTTGTAACAAATATTGGATTTTTTTCTTATAGGTCTAGAAGGTCTTATAGGTTACTTATAGGTCTAGAAATTAAGTTGCATTTTTAAAATTATAAAGAATAATTTTAATAAATGATAATTAATGTAAATTAAAGAGTATTTTATGGTAAATTATCTAATATATGTATATATAGGTGTGTGTGTTCCTGTCCAAAAACCTAAATTTCGGCTATAAGAATCAACCGCTTATAAGAATCAAAAACAGTAATAACAAACGTGATTCTTATAAGCAGAAATCACTGTATATATATATATATATATATTAAAAATATACTTTATACCAGAATTTTATAATTACTCATTACTAATCTGGTCATTATATGATTTATTGAACAATGTACCATGAAGCAAAGTCAACTAAGGAGAACAACATAAAATATAAATTCATCAATAGATTAAGTTATTTAATTTCTTATTAAGTACTTTTCACTTTCAAAACAATAAAGTACTCCTGTCTAGAAAAAAATTGTAAGCATTTATTCAATAAAGATTTGGATGAATATTTAAAAGAATCAAGGTTTTTTTTCTATTCCACGTGGAATATTAACAAGTTATAAAGAACTTAAGAGGAATATATAAAATGCTTTAAAAATAAATAAGACATACAATCATACTTTTTTAATCAACAAACAGGTATTTTTCATATTAATTTAACACGAATACGAAAGAAAAAAAATTACCTTTTCTAGATCTTCTAAAAGCTCTTTTGTAGAGGGCTTGGCCTAAAGAAAATTTCAATTAAATCATTCATTGATTTTCATGAAACCATTAGCAAATTAAAAAAAAAATCAAAGATTTAATAGTTAAGATAAATATATTTGTTTATAATCTCTCAAAATGCATTAATTACGCGATGAACTTCAAATAAATCTTAGAATACTTGAAAGTGTTCTTCAGCTAGAGATCTAGCACAGATAACAAACCTAACAATCTAATTAGACACATTTAAGAACTGGGGTTAGGTCATTACCTTAAATATATCATCAGCTAACCCCAGAATTTGGTTTTGACAACAAAAAAAATTGAGTTTTTTTTCCACCAATAACATTTGAATAATTTTTTCCTGAAATTTCGATAAACTTCAAGTTTGAAAAAGGATTACATGAAAAGAGTAATCTTTGTTTACATTGCTGATAAAAACAGTTAACCTAAATTTAAACAACTGCTTGAATCCCCATTACAAAAGATAAACACATGAAGCAAACAAATATTTCAGCTGACACTCAACAGCTTTACTCAGATCAAAATAAAAATTATAAAAGGAATCTATAAATTCGGTAACATTGGATTTAGTAACAAATAATTTCTATTAATACAATTTTATACTTCAATCAAATTTAAATGTTAAAATTATATAAAGAAGTCAAATACAGTTACACCTTAATAACAATATTATATAGACAAAGAAGAAATAATACAAAAAATATAACTGTTATTCAGGGAGTGATATAAAAATGAATCAAATATAAGTTTTCAAAAAATTAGTATTTCTAAATTCTAAAAGCTCTAAAAATTAGTATTTCTAAATTCTATGATAGCAGCATTTATAACAATGATATACTTAGCAAACTTATTGTCTGCAAAATTTATCATTGTAAGAAGTGTTGCTCTAAGTTCCAATAAATTTGATGTATGAAGAAAAAATTAGGCATACATTCTACGAACACTTTGATGCTTCAATAATAACCCCGTAAATACATTCATGATATATGAACCAGCTGGAAAAGTAGTTTTTATGCTGGTATTAATGATTTTAGAGGACAACAATATATGCTTGAAGCACAACAAGGATATACAAAATCACATTTCAAAGTGACTAGGAGAAAGCAATATTGACATTGAGGAATGGCATGAATTAATTATAAAACAATTGTGAGAAATGAAAAGTTCTTTGGAAAAATTCTCTAAGAGAACCCCAGAAAACATTAACAATGCTACATAAGGAATGATTCTTTTATAAACTTTAATCTAACTGGATACGAGGTTAAAAGACAAAAATCATAAAAATGCAAACAATATAAGGCAGTACCTGCTTGCAAGAACAAATTGTTGTTAGAAAATCTACAGTTTAAAACTATCTGAAATTTATCAGAAGACTACTAAGAGAGCTTAAATGATAGAAAAAATGTTCAAAAAATGTCAAATTAATATTGAACAAAAATTAGACTGAGAAAATGAAAAAAACTTAAGGTCAACAGTAAGAAAATTCTTTTGAAGAAGATCAATATATTTGAAGTTTCTCTCTCTCTCTCTCTGGAAAGAGAGACTCTCTGGAGACAGAGAGAGAGAGAGAAAATTTTTTTTGGTATGAATGTATAAAAGAACAATGTCTTGCATTTTTAATGAAGCATTTATAAAAAAAAAAAAGACAGCAAACAATCAGTATTTATATATATAACTGACAAGGATATCTTTGCCAAAGTAATAAATACAAAGGCTGAAAGACAATAAGGTGAAAAAATAATGACTGAGCTTGGAGGAAGCTGATCACTATTACGGCTCTCAAAAATGTTTTATTTCTCTTTTACCTAATGTATCAGATCATTACGTAATTCCATTAAATTTTATACTCTTAATGAGCATTACTTTGACTGCAGAAGAAAAGAAAATATGTTTTTTTGGCATAAAATTATTAAACCCTAGTAATTTATCAATTTATGTTTTAAACACTTTATTAGTTTTAAAAGTAGAATAAATAAAAAAATATTAATATTTTTTATTCCAAAAATTTATTTTTGAAAATGCAATGCCATATAGTTTCAAACATTTGAAGTAGAAGTTAATGACCTCTATGCAACCAATGTAAATTAATTTTGAAGCATTTATTTTGATTATGTTTTCGGATTCTCCAATAATAATGAATCTGTTTAAAATATTTTTTTCTTGATCAAACAATACTTTTATAGATATGTTTCACTGTATTCATATGTTTAAATTAATCTAAACAATTAAATTTTCTTTGCACGGAAGTTCCAAGAATGCAAATTATTCATTCTTTCATTCATTCACCCATTTATTTTACTCAGAGATCCTTTTGTTTTAAAGTTTTAAGTTTTATAAATCTCAAAGTAGGTATTGAAATTTGATTTAATCTTTATATCATCAATGAATTATCTTTAAAAGCTTAATTTGGTGGCTGGTAAGAATCTAAGGTTTTGCTCTAAAGGTATATATAGATCATAATACCAACAGAACACTTTAACTGACAAGTTTTAAATAAAAAAAAATTTCTTTATTTCTCAGAAAACTATTATTAAAAAAAAATTCAAAATTTTAGCAAAATAAATGCATCATTATGAATATTGTATAAAGATAATATTTTATAAATGAAATATTTTAAAAATAAATTTGTATTTTACTTAGATGAAACCAAACTTCTTTAATATTATACAGATTAAGTTGATTCTATATAGCTGAGATACGAACAAAGTTAACTTTCTGTGCTTAATAGATATGAAGGTCTATAATTATTAAACACTTGTGTCAGAATGCTCAGGTTTAGATAGCTATATGTGTTTGTTTATATATATATATATAACCATGATTTGTTTTGTAAAATTAATGTTTGCATTACTGCAAAGTAACATTATCTGTATATTAGATATATCTTCCAGAATCAGTTTATTAGTGAGTGATCAGTTTATTTTTGAACATACATCATGAATTAGAAGGCTAAGATTTTTACATAATGTATTTGGATAAACTTGGCATAACATGAGAAGATGTCTATTACTTAAATCTAGGATGACCATTACTTAAATCCTAAATGTCTATTACTTAAATCTAGGATAAACAAAGGATTTACGCGGCTTGAACTATATATAAACTGGGGAGATATTTTAGAAGCTCTAACTGGGTTATTGCCAACATCCCCGAACATCCACATCTCATTTGGCAAAGTTACAACTGTCTGAGGACGTTTCAAAAGAGAATAGACAGAGAGAGATAGACTTTTTTTATGATATAAGGAACGTTATTAATAAACATACAGTATTTAATTAAAAAGACAATTCAGTGTATGAACAGTATGAAGTTTATGAAAAAGTAAAAAAAATACGACATCAATTTTATGATGCATACCCTGAGATAATTGAGGAATATTAAGGAATAAAGCAAAACGAAAGAAAAGGAAATGTAGCAAAATTAAGTATATTCAAGGATAAAGGAAAGTCAGCAAAAATTCGATAAACACTGCACTCCTTATTTTATAAGGAGTGCAGTGTTTATCGAATCCACGGGAGCTTCATCCCATATTTTCTCTAACATATATTCATATTTTAAAAGAATTATAACAGTAAATAAATACGTTATACATCAAGTTTGCATCAGTAATATAACGAAAAGGACACGTAACGATAGACTTGCACATTAAGCATTATTAAATAAACAGGGCTGAGCATTTGTAGTAAGACACATAGAATTATCTTAAAGCAATAAATAACTACATACTTAATCAGAATAATTTTTTAATTTAAGTTTTCAAATTTTAATCATAACATACCCGAAATCGGGAGATAAGTATTCCCATTTTTAAGAGCTTCACTCAGACGAAACACATAAAATCTAACTTATTTTCAGCTTCAGAGTTCCATGAGAAGATAGTAAATTTTGAAAGAAAAATTGGAATCATTTTAAAAGGATGAAAATAAATAAATAAAGCTGTCTAAGTTACTTTCCGCCACCATGCAAATATGAAATTTTACGCCGACCGCACAAATTTTTGAGAGCCACCTACCCCGATATAAAATAACATTATCATTGTTTTATGAAGAAAGAGAAAAATATATTTCAAATTCTCAGCCAAAAATATTTTGTACACTAGTAAAAATTTTAATTAATAGTATTATCTAAAAAGTTCTTCAGTTTACACTTTAATACCACGATACAATTAGCGAGAATTTTACTTTACTTTAACTGCAACTGTTTGTTCAGTTGATATTCTTATTTTCCAGTTTTCTAATCCCGTAGTGTCTGGGCTGTGTTCAAGTTAGTTTTGATGTTATCGCTCAAATCATATTCAATAAATATCATTAATGTAATTAAAAATGGATCACATATATTCTGTTCTGAGACGAATTATTCCTAGTGCTTCGACGAATACCGACTGGTATGTCTTTGTGCGTGTTTCGCATGATAAAACTTTTTAGCTGTCACTATATATTTCGCAAACATATATTGTATTGAGTGTCCTCTCTGCAAAGCTTTCATCAATCTTTTGAAAACTTATGGCATTATATACATACACATACATAAATAATTACATTCGTAATTACGTGTGTAAATTGTCACTACATTTATATATAAGTAACAGTCTATTTTTGAAAGATAATTTAATATTCAGTGACATTGCTAGTAAAAATTATCATGAGGGATCTCATGTCAGTTTTTTTTTTTTTTCTTGGTTAATACTATTGAGATAATATATGAGAGATCCAAATTTGAAGGGATGGTAACTCACCCCCTCTGCCTACTTTGTTGATATTAATCTGATGCTCTTCAATATAAGATACATGTAATGTATTATCAGATTTTTAAGATCAAATTTTAAGTAAAGCCTAATACCACAATGAGTTATTTTACTGGTTGATATTTCTTTAATCACTGTTGTGTAGCTGAGGTATTAGTTTTTAGGTAATAATTAAAAATAGTCATAGGATTTAAAATATTCACGTAATTGTTTAAATTATTGAGAATTTTAAGTGTATCTTTGGAGGATACAACCATTTATTTTACTTTTTAGAACCAAGTATATGTCAGTTTTCATACAAGACCCTCCTCAATATTTCTCATCTTTTTTTAAAAATTTATTTATTCTTTTTTTTTTCTCCCCGCTCCTGGGAGACTTAAGCTGAAATTTTTGACATTAGCTGAAATTTTTGAGAAAGTAGAGCCAACTCTAAAAAAAGGCTAAGAATGAACACAAAAATTCCATTTGGTTTATGGTTGATTATACATCAAGATTACCATTATAAGATAACAAAATAAACTATATGTGAATATAATTTAAAATAATAGCGCTTTAACCAGAGGACAAGGGATGTAGAGTTCAGTCTAATAACTTGAGTTATTACTTAGATAGGTTGAAATGTAAATTGCATAAATGAAAAGTAAAAACTTTCATTCTTGAAATGAGTTACTTTTATTTTATTCTCTTAAATAAAGCTCTTTGTTGGTAAACAGACTTTCTCATTGTAAATGTTTTATTAAGTGGATCTCAACTATTTGTGATTTAAAATGTTTTGTTCTGGGATGTTTTAAACTTCTTTTATTGAATAGAATTGAAAACTGAAAATCCTGTACTAACTGCCTAAAAGTCACTTACTTGGGATTTATGTATGGCTGAATGCAGATACAAAATTTATGCTGTCCTCTTACCTTGTATTTAGAAGCAACAAACTTGAAATTATTTCTCAGTACAGATTTCATGTTTTGGAAACAATATTGCAGTTCAAATTAACAGAATATGAATAAAAGATGGATACTTAAAGGAATAGTAATCCCTAAAATATTTGTAAGGTTTTATTAAATGTTTTGTATTAAGAATACTCCATTCATGATTCACCATGCATCAATTCTAAATTCTTGAATTTTATGCGTAACTACAATTACCAATACAGAAGTGTCATGGTGCACTCCTATTTAAGATATATCAATTTTCTTTATTACAGCTGAAATCAAATTATCTTATTACCAAGCTTATTTAAGTTGCATCTTGTTCTAAAGAAAACTTTTATTTTTCTCTTAAAAGAATTGCAGTATACTTTATCATTTGAGTTGTTTATTATTTCAAATTTCTTTCTATGACAAACTTTTATTTTAAAACCAATCTGATATTTTTTTATATAATTATATGGTGGTATATTTTAAAACTGATTTTAGGGTTTTAAAGTAGATTTCTTGGAATTTTAATAATAATAAAAAAATATTTATATCATTGGTTAGTGTATAATTCCTGTTCCTTTGTAGTTTAGAAACTTGATGAGCTATAATTTCTTTGATAGTTTGAATCTTATCAACAATGAATTAAATCAAAATTAGTTTTCTCGTAGTCTGCTGAGAAAAATGCTGTAATATACACTTTCCTTATATATATATATACACTTTCATATTTTTTTAGGATAACAGAAGGAAAAGCAGTTCTGTCAGTTTCTAGTAAAAATACTATTGCTTTTACTTCAACGACTGATCTTCTAGATGGGACAGCGAAAATATCCAGAATACATGTATATGTGGCTGACTTGAATATGCCCTGGGAGGCATATAAGTAAGATTACTTTATATTTAAATTGTTCGTAGAGAATAATTATTTTTGGAAATTATTGTAAGAACAGCTCCTTAAAATCCAAAGATGAGATTAAAATTGATAACTAGTTTCAAGCTAATTACTCAGGTTTTTCAGGCCATAGACTACTAGTTGGGATTTTCTCTCTGGACATTTTTCTAAAGTAAAAATCATGAAACTCTTTCAGATAATTTGTTAATTGATTAGAATTTTCCTAAATAGTATGTGTGTAAACAGAGTTAGTAGGTTTTGATAGTTCTATTTATATTGAAGATTTTAATGATCTTTACATTTTTTAAATGTCTCTTGAAAAAAAAATCACACCTAATGCTCTATTGCTTAAAAAGGACCTATGCATTTTGGAAACTAGTGAGACCTTGAAACTAGTTCAAATTTTTTAACTCTTTTGTGGGTTCTAAGAAGTTATTTATTAATTTATCATCCTCTATGTATTTTAGTAATATAATTATGGAAGTAAATGCTTGAGTTTGATTATAATTATAATATTGTATTTTCTTAGAGTTTTAAGTCATACTGAAGATATTACCTGTGTGGAATGGGACATAAGTGCTACTAAGTTATTAATTGCAGATGCTACTGGCTGCATCCAAATATGGTCAATGAAGGTAAGTGATTACATAATTGTACTATTTTTACTTAGTTTAAAGCAGGTAGTGAGTTTAAATGGTAAAAGTTTCTTACTAATCAGAGTATTTCTATGATGAATGCAAAAATATTTTTTTGAGTAATTTTGATCTTTTAATTTTATGACTTGTATAATAAATTCAAAGGCAAACCTGTTATATTGTAACAAAGAAATAAGGAACATTTTATCAATCTTAATTCTATTTTGGGTAAAAAAAACTGTAATCATGCATTGAAATGACCAATGCATGTTCTGTTTTGATAAAATGAGAATAGGTCAAGGTAGTAAAGTTTCATATGTACTTCCTTTGTGAGATGAGAATAATCATGCAGTTCATAGTAGTAATAAGTGAAATAAACTAATTTAATTTAGAACAAAGCAAACAAAAAAAAAGAATAGTGGTTATCTGAACTTAAAAGGATAAACAGGTCACATCTATCTTACAGTCAGAAACCAGATGTATAAGATATTTTTTTTGTGTAGGCTTTCTCACCAAATTCATCTTTTTTTTGTGTTTGTCAAGGTTTGTATCTGAGCAACTCATTTCACCTTGATTGCCATTCATGCTAGAGTTAAATACTAACATGATAATCCAGTAGTAGTAAAATTATAACGTGGTTATTATTTATTAACCTATTTGGTTAATATGAAGAACATGATACGGTCACCAAGCTGCAGCGATAAAGGCGCCAAGCTGTTATTGCTGCAAATTACTGACGCGTTTGTCACGTGACTATTTCGTGATGCATATATCATGTGGTATTGTCAGGTGATTTATCCTGACAAATTAGAAGAAACTTGCGATATGGAACAATTTTAAATGCGGCGCTTAAAGTTAAATTTTGTGTTCGTGTCTTCTAGAGAGTTGCTTGTTGCAAAATGAGTGACGTAATTGATTTGAGTGTTTTGTTTTGAATGGATTTTATGGGAACCAGGTATGTGATTGATTTTGTATGGAGAATGGTTTAATATCGAGTGCTTTGGAATGCGAGAGGTGTAATTTAAAAAATGGAATTATGTGAACGAAAGGATATTTCGGATGGGTTTGAATGGCGGTGTCGTGTGTATGGAGAAAATGCACATTTTATTCGTAGGTCGGTAAGGATAGGGTCTTGGTTCAGTGAAAGCAAGCTCTCGATGAATGTTATTTTGAAAATGACGTACATGTGGGTTTATAAGTATAGAAGTGAAAATATCGAAAGAGAGCTGAAAGTGAGTAATCGTTCTGTGTGTGATAAGCCATGTATAGCCAGCGTAAGCTTTGTTTTACTGACCGCTACAGCCAGCGGAAGTTTGTGGTACTGTACTACAGCCAGCGGTGCGTAGCGAAGCCAGCGGCAGAGGATTTTCTGTAATGTTTTTGAACGGACGCGTAACGTAGCGTAGCGAAGTGGAGCAAGGGTATCTGAGCGAAGCGAAGATCCCGTGTGCACTTACGAGTTTCATAAAGCCAGCGGGAAGCAAAAGTTTTTACAAAATACAGCTTACGCTAAAATACTATGTACTATTTGTACATATACAATACCATACTCCATATCATAACAACTATATACCGACTATAGCGGCACACATAATATGCAATTAACATTATATACAATATGTACAATAACTTTATATGCAGCTTATGCCTTTATATTAAGTCTTTATACTTACAAGAGATTCGTTTCATAATACACCCTACGCTTTCTTGTACTTTATACAACATCTTACAATGTGTACTTAAAATTCGGTACAATTACTTTTACTACCGTGCGTTTCATTTATTGACAATACGCAGCCTATTGTATCAACGATACTTTCTTGTATTCATAAATAGTTTATAATATTTTTACGCATGGGTCCTCTAAGCAAACCTTCATTTACTGTGTCACCCGTTATTTTTGTTTACACAGTCACGGTGTATCACGTGTTTGCAGTCAATCTTACATTATTTAACCATATATTATTATTCATCGTATAGACTTCAGTACAGCTTTTGCATAGTGCTATACTTACATTTTAATAAACGCTAACATAATATTTTATAAATACATTGTACACTGTACTTCATCCTTACACATTATATTTTATATATACACTGCACATTGTATATTATATATACTCACTGTTTAAATTTATATAATTATACATATTATGGAACTCAGTACAGTTGTTTACACAATACTGCACTTTATATTTTAATTAGCTTTTTGCATATTACACTGTATATATACTTAAAACTTAATTGGATATGTTACTAATTTTAGCAACTTCTATCAATGTTACATATTTTCGTACAATGCGCTTGTGACAGGGTACGCTTAGCATATCATGAAATACCACGGCATTTACCTACAACATATAGCCTGTGACTACCGCATAAACACTTATTTTCTCTATTTAGCAGTTAACATCCCTTTAAAATTTAGATCGTAGTAGCTGTATTGTCCATAAAATACAAATCAGATGCTAGAAAGTAAATAATCCCATAATAATCACATACTACGCTTTATTTACTATTAATTAAAAACTGTCCAGTACCTATATAATTAAAAACCCAACAAGGGTGGGGGGGGGGGGTTGGGGCCTCAGTGTTTGTGGAGACAGAAAATATAAAGTACCAAGGAAACCCACCGGGTTGCAGACTTTTAAATCTAGATCACAAAATGAGAGTAGCATTATCATGTTTAAGCCCAAATATAGATGAAGTTATCAAAAAAAAAGCTCAGATTTCGCACTAAAAGCAATTTGTAGTTAAACATTTTGTTTACTTTGAAATGCAATTTCATTTTATATTTCAATGAAAATTATTTCGTTGCTATTTTAACAAATTATATTATAAGTACATCAATCGTCTAGTAAAATTCTTAGGAAATTATCTTATTGTTAGTGTGCCACCAAATTATAAAATTATTAAAAGTGTACCATAACAAAAAAAAAGGTTGAGAATCACTGGCGTATCCAATTGCTCCTACGATTTTTACACAGGCTGTGATAGATTTTTTTTACGAACAAATTGCGATGATTACGTTTTGAATTAATTCTTCATTGCAGAACACCGCGTTTGCATTCATCTTGCGAGACGCGCTTGCGATACTTCAATTTTTCACAAGGTGAAAAGAAAAACCATGATGGGAAAGAAGAACCGTGCAGGGAAAAACAGCAAACCCAAAAACGTGCCAAACGCCAAGCCGTTGGCGAAAACAAAAGGCTTGGCGAGAAACCGTATCATGTTCTTCATATTTACCAAATATTTGTTCACAATCATTTTCAGTTATGCTTAAAATTGGTTTATGGTAACTAAAGTAACTGACATAGTTCATTGGATCCATCTTCTCAATATATAAAATGCAAATCATATTAGACCATCAATTCCCAACCAGTAGTTTGAGAACCCCTTGTGGTTTGCTGTGTGTACAAAGGGGGTTCATGGATATAATATTGTAATGGTGAGATTTTAAATTGGCAAAGAAAAATAAACAGGAAAAAAACAATGGAATACCCAACAAACAAAAAGTACTAGTTCTATTTCTAGAGCATATAAGTAATTAAAAAATCAATACTTTTTTAGTTGATAAATGAATTTTTTTATAAAATTCAAAGTGAATATTTAAAATTTAAACGAGACATGCAAAAAAAATAAAAGGGTACTTTTTTGTTAGCCAGGTACATGTGGTGTTTGCCCTAACAAGTATCACCAGTGGCGAGAATGAAAAGTTGCCAACCTAACAACCCCAGAAAAATGGTTTAATAAGTCATAGATAGGCTAAATTTTGAAGAAGCGTTGTCATGTCACACACAAAACAGTAGAAGAGGGCAGATCAGTGAATATGAATCATGTAAGAGAACATGATTTAGTTTAGAGATCCAGTTAAATAACACTGAAATTCCACATGAATAAAAATTGGAAACAATTAACCACAGACTGTACTTGCTTTCTTCACAGTTGTAATTATGTAACATGTAATTGTGTACATTATGTAATTGTGATGAAACACCAAATGGCAATATAAAAAACATTGAGGAATGGCTTGTCGCTATTTACAAACGTACCTAGCTAAATTTCTGTGTTGACAAAAAAAAGGGGTCCTTTTGAAGACATCTTGAAGGATATTAAAGATTATTTGCCTCCTAACTAAATATTTACTTAAAGAATAAAATTCATGTTTCTTATATATTTTGTTCTTTCATACACATGTATCATCAGAATTACAGTTAATTAAACAAAACAGCTGAAAATGCGACTTGTGAACCCTATTTGGTGATATATCACTTGCGTTCAGCTGAGGGAAAAGTACCAAAAAAAGCAATTTTAGTTAAATATAGGTGTATAATTGCTCTCATCACATAGAAAAAATTTATTGATATATAAATGTCTGTTAAGTTCATAATTTGATGTTAAGAGAGGATGAATATTATTTGAATTTTCTCTTTTAAACTTTAGAGATAAAAAGAATTAAAGTATATTCTGTATATGAAGGTTAATAGAAACTTTCATGTAGTGCTAGAAATGTACTATTAAAACTATCCTCTATGAATCAAAATGTTATTGTTATGATTAGAAAATAAACTTTGTTGTACAAGAAAAAAACTAAGGTAACAACTGACTTGTAACATAACTTTGTAATATAATGCTCATCATAAGCATAACATTACTTTATGAATCCACTAATGTGCTTTTTTAATTATTTTTTAATGTCAATAACTATAATATTAATTTTTAATTTACTAGCCACTGCATGGCCAGCATGGTTGCTTTTAGTTTTATATTTTCTTTTGCAAAACAACTCAACTGAAAGTAACATATGTAAGGAATGTTACCATTACCTGTCATCATAAATATACATTGTTAAGGGGTAGTGGGAGCTCAGCAAAAAAATTTATAATCATTGCTAAATTCTCTATAAGGCTGATTCTAAAACATCATGATTAAAGAAAGTGAACTCACATTATTTCAGAACAGGATTAAAGATATGACTGAGAAACCCAACACCAATGATTTTAAAAATTGCATCCCTCTCTGTATGTACTATTTTTCAAAATTAAGATATCTACTCTTTATTATCATATCAAATAAGAAATTGTTGGGGGAAAATTTTTTCAGTTAAATACAGCAATTAAATTGTACCAAAGTATGTGCTATTGTCGAGCCACTTCACACAAGCAGTTGCAAATTGTAGATGGCCGCTAATGTTTACATCTAGTAGTTGCAGCCGTTGCCATTTGGAGTGTAGAAATATTTTTGATTTTGGTGCTGCATACCTATGTGTTTTATATATATAGATGTGAGAATATTAGAAACTTTCTTCTTCTTTTATTAAATTCAAATATATTACTTTGAATTTTAATGTCTCTATTTTTCAGGATTTTCTTTTAAACGAATGGTCTCAAGTAACTACTGCAACATATGATGGAGAATATATTCTTGCTGCTGCATGGTTCCACAATGGGAAAAAGGTATTCAATAATTTTGGTAATTTAAGTAATCATAATTGAAATTTTCTTGAATTAAATAAAATAACTGTTGTTACTTACTAATCTTTATTTTTTTTAGGTTACTTACTGTGTATTAAAAAAGAAATGTTATTTCATATTTAGCCATTTTGGGAGGGGAGGGGGCTGAAGTACTAAATTGGGACCATGTAGGAGAGATTTCACTCCTGAATGCCAATATCGACATGGGAAGTTTCCTTCTTCTGGGAAAGAGCGCTCCCTTGCAATCATTACTGGGTTTTTTTTCCCCCTCATCCCTCACCCTTTCTATGTTTTTCTGCAGAGAACGAGTACGGGTCACTTTATATCAGGCATGTGCAATTTTGACAAGACCGTGGGCCACATAGCGATTTTTAAATGTATCTGAAAAGTTTAAACTTTAATATAATTTTGAACTAAATTTCATTAAATTTTATCATCATTATAACACATAAATAATACATTGTATCATATATATTAAATATGACGGCTGAAATTTCAAGTTCCTCAATGGATGGCCAATGTTTGTGTAAACAACTTTTTTTGCCATAAATATCCATTCTTCTAGTTGTCATTTTAGATTTAACAATTGGTCCTATTTATATATATATATATATATATATGAAATGTCCGGATGGACATCTCATGAAAATGTAGCCTACATCGTGGCCGAAAAATAATAAAATCAGCTTCAGGAACAAACTAATTTATTAAACAGTAAAGCAACACATCTTACTCGCTTCGAGTCAGTCCAGTGTCTCTTGCAAAGAGCGCCAAATAGAATTAGGTCAGAGAGATTGCCAGAATTGGCGGAGGAAGTTAGTATGTGGGAAGGCGAAGCGTTTACGCCAAGACAAGGAGGACGGGTTACCATGGCAGAGATGAAGTACAGAATGGGCGATTATAGGTAGTTAGTAATATTATCACATATATATATATATATATATATATATATATATATACTAAAGCAAGTGTTATATTATTAGATTACCTTAAATTAATCTATAAAATAATATCTTCTGGTGTTTGTGGTATAATTGATAATAGCTTGAGTCTAATTAGAAAACTACAAACATTAGATAATTGTAAATCAATAGTCACTTTTGATTTTAAAGATTTATTCAATAATATCAATATAAATGATTTAAATAGAGTAATAATAAAGTTAGTACAAAATAACTTACAATACTTAAGCAAAGAAATTAATCTATCTCATTTCAATAGGCTCTTAGATTTTGTTACTAAACATTATTATACACAATAATAGTATATACTTACAGACTAAAGGTGTACTACAAGGTGGAAATGCTTCTAGTATGCTAGCCGATTTATACTTACATTATTTTGAAGTTGATAATATAAATAATATTAATAGCAGTTACAAAATGTTTAGATATATTGATGATATAATTGTAATTAATAAAAGTAATAATCATATAGCCTTAAATTTTTACCCTCATAATCTGGAACTAATACAAAGTAGCCAAAATAATATTAATGTAAACTTTTTGGATATTAACATTAAATTAAATTCAAATAGCAATTATACATTTGACTTATATGATAAAAGGTCAGATCATGATTTTAATATTGTTAAATTTCAAAATTACCTAACTTGTTTACATAAATCTGTTTTTAAAAACAACATTGTAAATCAGCTAGTACGTATAAATAGCCCTTGTTCTAAAGACAATAGGAATAAGGGTATTTTAGACTTGTTAGATGTACTAAAACATAATTATTACCCCGATAGTCTTTCCAAGCACATAATTAGTTGTTTTAGATTTAATGAATAGCTTGTTTTGTTGCAATTAATTAGTAATACAAACTAATAAGATTAATAAGAGTAAATAACTACTAAAAATTAAAATTAATAAATAATAATGAAATTCTTAAGTAAAAATAATAATAAATAATAAAAACAACTTAGTCATAATAAAAAACTAATTTAATTTAGGTAATATGTCCTATAACACAGTCTCCTTAGTAAGTCTGCTTCTGTGTTTCCATTTGCTCCATGGTTGCAAGTTTTGTGACGTTAGTCTTCTTGCAGTTTCCTATTCTTAATTACCACTTTATCTAGCTCCAGGCTTGGCATTCCTTAAGTAACTAGTTATTCAATTCTTCTGTTTCTAATGGATTGTACGGTGTCTAAGTATGTTTATTGTTTAGATCATACTTATCAGAAACATTCCATTGGTTTTTAGACAGTATCGGCACCGCTGATGACGAGATGCTGTCTAAAACATATTTAATACTTATCGTTTCATGTTTTTAGTTCCTGGCTGCAAGTAACTTTAGAGCTCATACTGGTTTTTCACTTTCAACTTTGTCTTATATATATTTATATATATATATATATATATATATATATATATATATGTGTGTGTGTATACAGTAATACCCCAAACTTACGCGATAGGTGGGACCAATGAAAGATCACTTAAGTTGGGGTACAACTTTGCATATAAATGCATATAAATTTTTGTTATGTCGCTAAATTAACTTCTAATTTTGGTGTCTTAATGTGAGATAAATACTCTTTGAATAATTATAAGTTCACTTTTTAACAGTATGCTGTATTAAATTAACAATTTAATTCTTTTTATTAAGTTATCCATTTATTAATTTAAATTTATCAATGCTGTTTTATTAATTTCTATGAGTCAATTCTTTAAATTTTCATAGCTGTAAATAAGTGTATACTGCTATGTATTTATTGAATAAAACCTTTTTTTATATGCATCATTTAGTTAAGAGAATGTTCTGGCTCTGTAGATTTGACTTTATAATCCCTTACGAAGACAGTTTAAAAATTATAGTCAAAGATCATGGGATTTATGACCTTATATGAAGCATCATGCTACAGAAATAGTTTATAAAAATTGTTCAAGACAGAATTTGTTATTTGTGTGGTGTTGTTACAAAATATTGTCTGGAAAAGAACAAATATTTTCTGATTAATATTTTTATGTATGCATAATCTATATACTTATGTAGAAATTTATGTATATACTTATTTAAAAAAATCATAGATCGCTGCATTTTGAATATTTAAAATCTTTCTATTTGTAGACAATGTTTTTCATTCCTTTTTAGAACTAGTCTTGGCAATATGTTTAAATGTGCTTTAAATCCATTGAAAGAGTTATTTATGCACTTGTTTTGGAAAAAAGTTTTTGATATTTTCTGAAGTAAAATGTATATCTGTGATAAATTGTGGTAATTAATGACCTTGAATTTACAATTTTTTTAGATTGCCCTTAATATGGAAAAGAAAGATAATCCATTGTACTTAGAAAAATATTCTTTTATCCGCTTTGGACCATCTGTCAAACAGTTTGGTGGGAAACCTAGTGAAGGTGTTATTGCTATTACTACTGCTGGGATGGTATGTAAATAATTTGTCTGAAATCTCACATACTTTACAAGGCTTAAGAAATGATTTGGACTTGTCTTGGTAGTGTAAAATAAATCCTGTGGACAGTTTTTTTTAATTTATGAGTGTGTATATAATTGACATGGCATGTTTTTAAAAAATGGGTTAAAGTAATGAAATTTAATGAGCATTCACTATTAATAGCAGCTTGTAACCGGCAAGGTTGAAGTTAATCCTTTATTAGATAAAAATCAAGTTTCACCTTAGGACATACAAAATGATGTTCTTTGAACAGCCTTATACAAAATGCAAATTTAAAATTATAACAATTTTTTGAACAAAATCTTTCTGTATAAAATTTCAGGCATACCAAGTTTCTTGCAGGGTACTATGATTTTTATCAGTCATGTTTGACTAGGCATGTTAGGCTACGCCCACACGAGTGATTTTTCCCGGTACGGCTTTTCCCCGAGCTTGAAAATCTACACCAGCCAGCCACACGTGCATGTGACATTTTTTCCCGCTGGGTCTTTTCCCTCAGCTTGAAAATCTATACAAACCGCGAGAAAAATGGGTCTCGTTCTATCCTCCAGCGACCGACCTTGAGATCGCGATAGAAAAACAGCTGCGTTTGGCTACCTCTATGTTACAGAAACTTATCTATATTTTGGTGCTTGTTTTCTCGTTGCGGTTGTGATGGAAAAATCACTCGTGTGGCCGTAGCCTTATGATTTCACATTTTTTGTCCCTGTCCCTTACTTATTAATCAATTATGTGTTATGCTATTTAATTTTTCCTGTTTAAAAAGCTTTATTGGAGTTAATATCAACAAGCATGAAATTTTAGTGAATGGACTTTAATTTGACTCTTGTTACTTTTTTATACTTACCTCTTATTGCAAATTAATATTTGTAAGTCATAATGTTAGGAATCTGATTTTAAGTTTTTTTCCCCCTCCCCACATCAGCTGTATCTAATAAGTGTATGTTTTGGTTGCAGGTATTTGTCTTAATCTTACAGTCAGATGGAAATATAATTACTAGTGGAGAAATTCTTGGCCAGTTTAGAAATAAAATAAAAGTAGTTGACCTTTGTTATGCTAAAAGTAAGTTAATCAGAGTGCATTGCTTTTACTTTCATTTGTTTTTCATGATTTTTAACTTTTTCCTACCTTTAGGCCCTTCAGAATGCTTCATAACCCCTCACAGACTTTTTATGTCTCTCTTTCAATTTTTCTTGTTTGTAAAGACTTTTCCTTCTTCATAATTGACTCACTGATGCAAGACTGCTGTTATGGTATTCATGCATCAATTAAGCATTCATGTTTATTTCTGGTAAATCAAAAGAGGCTTTCCCTGTTTTACCTATTTAAAACCTTTTGTACATTTTGACAAGGGCTCTACTGCAGACATTATTTACCAACAAATATTTAATCACCATCAGCAAAACTATGATAACTATATTCCCATTTTCACAGATGGTTCCAAATCAGGCAATTTTATTAGTTTTGCTTATGTGATAGGAAACAGCCCTCACAATTTCTGGCTCCATCCTAGTTTCTCAATTTTTTTCAGTGGAGATTCTCGCGATCTCTAAAGCCTTGGAGGAAGTAGCTTAGCTTATCATCTTAAAAATAATTTCATGATTTATATTGATTCATCAAGAGTCATGGACTAACTCTCTGCACCTAACCCGAAGAGACATCAGCTAGTTTTCAAGGTACTTGGTTTGCTTGAGAGACTTACCAATTTGGGTTTCTCTGTCAAGTTCTGTTGAGTTCCCTCTCATGAGGGTATCATGGATAATAAGTTGGCCGATAGTTTCTCTCAATCAGCAATAAACTATTTGAACTTTTCTACTCCTTACTCTGACTTAAAGAAGTATGTAAATTCTCTACTTCAAGTTAATTGGCAGAAGTTATGGGATGAACAGCAAACTAACAAATTACTTGAGGTAAAAGGTTGAGGATAGAGTGAACCAATTTTAATATTCAGCCTAGCTACCACTTTCACTCACAAGACAATATGAAAGACTTGCTTGGGGATACCCCACATTGCAGTATTTTAAAAAATTTTAAAGACATTGGGTTTTATCCTCATATCTGATTTTTTCCACTACTACCTTTTTGTCATTTTAGCTTTTACATAATGTTGTGACCTTTAATGTTTTTACCTTTTTTATAATGTTGTGATTTTACATTTTTCCCTCTTTACATGGTTTTGTACCTTCCATTTGTACTGTTCTTGTGAGTTTTTTTAACTCTTAGTTTGTTGATCAGATCTACAGACTCTTAGATCCACAATTGTATGTAACAGACTCTTAGATCAACAATTGTATGTTTACACAGTTTGAATATTAAAATTGAATGTTTGAATATTAAAACTGTAACCAGTTATTATATTGATTTTCTTTCACTAATTTTTAGTATTGTTTTACTATGGCCTGTGTTTGGCACAATATGTCTATTTTTGGATTCAGTGCCATATAACTCTACGCAACCAACCAACCAACCAGAAGAGGATTTAGGTGTAACATGCTACCACTTGAAGTTGTTAGTTAGTTGTTTTTTTTTTTTTTTTTTTTTAAATTATTATTATAAGTAGCATTTTTGTTTTATGAGGATGTTTGTACAAGAAAGTTTTATTTACACAGTTTTAGCTCTCTTCATTCACTTAAGAAAATACTGGTATATGGAAATATCTGGATTACAAAAAGGTAATTTGTGAAGAAGAGGGGCAATGACAAGTAAATGAATAGAGGGTGAAATGTCATGAAAAGTAAAACCAAAGCTTTGGGAGCGTTACGGTCAGCTAAGAAATGATCGGGAAAATGTAATAAGAAGACCGGTTAGTTTGAAAAGATAAAGGTTATATCTGTGCAGTTGTTAGATCAACATTAATTGAAGATGGTATTAATGACATTTAGAGAATATGAAAAAAATTTAATCATAATTTTCTAGAAAAATAAATCTGTTACCTTCAAGAAGAAAAAATTAATTTTTTTGCATTTTTTAAGAATTTCTCTTACAAAATTATTTCATAGTATTTTACTTATAGTAAATGTAGTTAAGTTTTGAATTTAATCTTTCAATAACTGTAGTATCTTTTGAATACTTTTTTATTTTTTGTACTCATGCTTCTTCGTTTTTTTAATTCATTTTTTTCTTATTTTTATTTGTTATGCCATTTTTTAATTCAGAAAATGTTAGTTTTAGCTTCTGAGTTATGTTTCCTAAAATTACTTTAAGATGTAATTTTTATATGAAAAATTGTTAAAATTTTTCTCCTTATATAATTTTATTGACGATTAATCTACTGTTGTTAGTAATGTGAAATGTTTCAACTGGAAATTTTAACTTTAAAAATTTTATTTACTGTAATTTTTTAAGCTTTCTAGGTTTGTTTAATGCTTTTTTTTACTTTGTTTACAATAAAAGAAATATTTTTAATCCTGTAATTTGTTGTTAATGCTTAATTTTACTAAGCTTTGATTATTCACAGATGAACTGAATGATTTTTACCATTTTATTACTCAAAGCATGTGTGTTTTTTACATTATTGATTTTATTGAAATGAGATTCTTTAAATCTAATTTAATTCTATTCTGTATAAAGATTTTGATGAATCAATTTTCTTTTTGGGCTATTGATTTTCATAACTACTGATTTAACATATCTGCTGTAAGTAAATGAGATATCTTTCAGATTTTTGGAAAGGTCTTTCTTGCATTTGCATAAAATATAAACAATTTTTAGCAAAAACTGTTCATTAAAATATAATTAATCTTTCATGTAGTGGCAGCAAAAATGTTAAAAGTAATTTAAGTGTATATTTCACATACTTTTTCATCCACCATTGGAAAAACAGTGTGCTGAAGTTCTGTCATAGCTGTATTTTTATGAGTCCTTTAAATGTCACATTTGATTTCTTTAATGTGTTAATTTTTTCTTTTCTAGATGGAGATTTTTTAGTTATTGCTACTGATGGTCTTGTTCAGTCATCAGTCCATTGTTATAGAGTAGGCTTAAAAGTCAATCAAGGTATATATTTTAAAATCTAGTGTTAAATAAATATTAATTCTTCTGTGTCGGGAAAATTGTATTCATGATGATGTTATTAATGAAAATCATGAGTGTATAAGCATACCATAATATGAAAATTACTGTATATTATTACAAGAGAAATTTAGAAAAGCAGAGTCTGGTTTTATCATGAAATATTTTTAATAGTATTTCTTTTAAATATCTCTTTCGTTATTGCTGATGTAAAATTATAATTTTTATTTTGATTATGGACAAATTGAAAAACTTAGTAGCATAAAAATGTTTGCATTGTAATAAAATATATTTGTAATCTGTGTGCTATTGCCTCTGCTAGGCTTAAAATATGAATGTATATTAGCACTCTGTCTGTTTGATAACATTTAAAAAAATTGAAACCTATGAAAAACTTGTTCAGATAAGTGTTTTTCTTCTTAAAGCACTGTTCTAACTCATTATTTTTTTTAATTTTAGATGAATGTATAATAAGTTGTCAACCATTTTCAAGTTTTTATTTGAACTGCCATTCAAGCTGTGTGGCAGGAGAAAAATTAGGTATTATTGATTCTCATATCCTGACCCCCCCCCCCCCTTTTTTTTTTGTATGATAATTACATATTGTTTCTGAATCTATTTAATCAAAATAATTTTTTTTTAATTAGCTTATGTTAAAGTAAATCATTTGAAATTCATCTTAAGGGAAGCAGCTGATGCTGTAGTTATTACTGCATCTGGTAAGTGAAATATTCTTGTTTATATTATTTTTAATAATCCTTAATACTTTGAAAGTGTAATTTAGAATGTGCAACATATGCTGATTATTTGAGTTCTACATCAATTGGTAATTGATTGTTTTGTTTCATTTAACAAATACCAGAATGGCAATCATACCTGTTTTATGGTTTAATATAGATGGCTTGATGGCACAGTATTGCAGTTGAACTCACTGACTTGATTGCATGCAGTATGCAGTATAGTGATTTTCTATACCTGTAAATGAAACCTATAAATTTTTCAATAATACAAATAGCAGCTTAAAGGAAAGAAAGGTGTATCAAATCCCAGCTCCAGGAGCATTTGTCTTTCATCCTGATAATTTGGTAAAGTGGATAAATTGGTTTGAAAGATTTTCTTCTGCATCTGGTCTTTATTAAAAGATACCAGAGGAGCAGATAAACTCTTTGGTGTATTCAGTGTTCCTGCAGGCCAAAGAGATGTTGTTGTTTAATCTAAGTGCTGCTGAAGGTAGGTTATAATCAACTTAAAACTGCTTTAGAATAATTTTTCTTTCCAAAAGCGTACTCTATGAACAGTTTAAGTTCTTCTCTACATTTAAGAAGAGGGTAAAGTGTTGAGAACTGTCCTTCTTTTTGTGTAATTAAGTTAGATGAAAAGATTAGGGATCATATCATTTAAAGCATATGCTACGAGAAACTGTTAAATATATTTCAAGACGATACTGTGAAACAGGTTAAACCAGGGGTACTCAAACTGCATCCTACCAAGCTTTTATGTGTGACCCGAAACAATCGCATTCATTATCAGGCAGGTGTTTTTGGAAACTTAATTTTGGAAATAAGTATCTGAAAAATACAAAAATGGGCCACCTGCTGCTCATGTTGTTTGCATCAATGTATCTTTGTGAATAATCCAATTCAAAAATGGAATATGGGAAGGACATATATAGAAATCAGCATACTAATTCTTACCTTGATGATGTACTGGGAATAGCGTGTAGCAAGTATGAACCTGATTTGTTTAAAGTAGTCAAAAGTGTGTCTCAACATCAAAAATCACACTAATTTTTAAATAAATGTTTGAATACAATTAGGTTTTGAATTTTATTTTTATATTATATTATAAGGTATGTGTACTATGTTGAGGCCTGCATCACATAGCAAACATATGCTTGTAGCCCGAGAGAGAAAAAAAGGTTGAGTATGGCTGGGTTAAACATAGCTATGTGGCTTGTAAAGTGACATACAATAAATTTAAGAAGGGATCTTTATGCTGTTATGTAAAATAAAAGTATGTGTTTATGAATTTGTACCTGATGAAAGTTTATTTTCTTTTTGTCTGTGTAAGTAAGAGCAGCAAGGAATGCACAAAGTGAAACGAAATTACATGATAAGTGGCAGGTAAATACTAGAGATTAAAGTCTGCAAGTAAGTATTATAATAGTGAATGGAGGAATAAAAAAAAACTCTTTATTACAAGAAACAAAAAAAAATGAAGAAAGACAAATAATAACTTTTAATGTATAACTAATCTAGGTAAAAAGCAGTGTTTCAAGGTTTTGTAATTTTATGGAAAGAGGAAGAGAACAGAAAAAGGAATGAAATTCAATAGGCTCTTTTAAAAAACATAGTTTAGCTTGTTAATCCACTATCTGCTGATCATGTTTATTAAAAGGGAAAAAAAAACTTTTTTTACTTTTGTTGCTGTAATGAGCTTTAGGTGTTTGATGAAACTCATTTTCTCCAGAGTTTATATTTCCAGTAATGTTTTCCTGCATCTGGTTCTTGATGAAATCAATTTTTTAAAACTGATTTTTTATTGTATTACTCCCTGTTTTGTATAACTTCTCTCTTTTTTTTTCTCTCATAAATTTCCTTCATTTGATATAGTTTTGTAGAAAAGGATATTTCTCAGCTGATAAATTTCTGATGGAAACTTTACTGTGCAAATGAAAACTAGTGAACTGGGAAAGTTTCAGATTCAAGCCAATTTAATTTCAAGGGGCATTATTGATGTTTGTAACTTGTTAAAAAAAAATAGCGCAGTATGTTGTAATGTTGAAATGTCTGTTTTTCTGTGGGCAATTATTTGATATTACTTATTCAAAGTTAGCTTTGTAGAAAAGAGTCAATAATTCAGCATCATTTGTTGAAGGAATGGGACAATATTTTAAAATTTTATTCTGTTAGAGTCTGTTTTGGGAAAACTTATGCTTCAATTGTTTTGTCCTTATAGATATTACAAGTTATTTGAGAAAATGGTTTTTTAAAAAGTGTGTTCCAAAAAATAATGGCGAGGTTTTAAATGGATAATGCTTTGGAACAAAGCATTGTAGAGAGGGGAAATATACATAAAATTGAAGAGAAAATCTCCAAGTTTCTTATCTGTTCAGCAGACTTTGATGTGTGCTCCCTTAGTTGCCCTGCAGGCGTCAAGACTATATTTGTCTCTTCTTATACGTGGCAGAGAACATCTGGCATGATAGACGAAACAGCTTCAGTGATTCTTTCTTTTAAATGGTCCAGATTTCGGATATGAATAGAATACACTTGTGTTTTTACATACAATCCACCTTTCTTGTCTGACCCATCACTGAGGAAATGTTTTGTTAAGAAATTCTCACACGATTGTAGCAAAATGTGGAGGAGTGCTGTCTAACTAGAAAATGGAGTTCTTTGGTGCTAGTCTCAGAGAGTCTGTTGAGTCTACACTTTAGCTTTCACACACATAAACTTTGAGTGTGTCTCTTTCATTTAACGTATGACTTTTGTCTGAAACATGATTTATTGCATTGCTATAGCCATTTGAAACCCTACCATTATTTTGGGGGCACACTGCATTCTTTAATACTTTTATCTTGTTGATCTTTATTAAATTACTGTAATATTTAGTTTCAGTGAAATCTGTTCTTTATTATTAGTTATTAGAGTATCTAATATGAACCAGGAGAATTTTAGAGGATTTTTTTTGTTATCTTAATTGAAAAATTAAGGACAAATCCTTGGATTTTTATCTCTGAATTTTCTCCTGTCAGGTAATTGAGGATTAGGGATGCGACATCGATGTCGATGTTTTAAACATCGATTTATTGAAGCCAATGTTTTTTTAACATCGATGTTTTGTGCTCAATGTTTTCTTTTTTTAATGAAAAAGTACCATAAATAAAAAAATTTACCACGTAGCATATCACACTCAGTAAATGTAATTCTGAGTTCTAAAAAGGATGAATACAAAAGGGAGAACGATTCCTTAGCACAGTGCTCCGCAGCCGCTGTGCCGTGGCACACTAGTGTGCCGTGAGGTGATCTTGACTGTACCGCGGTGATTTTATCGATGATAATAATAATAATAATAATAAAATAACCACCGCATTAGTTAGAAATTTCTCTAAGTAAAATATTCCTCTAACTTTTTGCTAATATGTAATTTCTCTGGGTCGAAATTAACACAAACCCAAAACATGTAGTTACCATACATTGTATGTATGCTCGAGCGTCATATTTCTTAAGAAAGTTAATACAGATTTCAGTTAAGAAAGAATATCTACAAATTTCTGACAAGACCATTGCAAATTTGCTCCCATTTTCTACGACATACTTATGCGAACAAAATTTTTCGACACTGGTTCTAATTAAAAATGACAAACGATCGTGTTTAGAGAGTCTTGACCATGAATTTCGGGTAGCTCTTTCTGATACAGAGTCAAATATAAAACATACATATGTTCATCAAAACAAGCTTAAATATCTCATCAATAAATTTGTTATGTTTAAATTAACTTTAATTTATTAGTAAAGACCAAAAAATAAATTTTAATATAAAAATTTAAAGAGATTTTTTTTTACTTGTAAATTGTAACTTTATATTTATGTTCTTGTGTTGGTGTACAATTCAAAATGATTTGTATAAAACTTAAATGATTCTAATTATATTGATACATAGAGCTATTTTATTGTGTTTTTTACTTAATAAAAACATATACGCATTATTGTAATTTATGTGTTTGCAAGCTTTTACTTGTGGTGTGCCACGGAATTATCGAAAAAACGTTTTTGTGCCATGGACAATAAAAGGTTGCGGAGCTCTGCCTTAGTAAACAGACAAATGGCAATCAACAACCAATGAACCATTCAGAGCGCTTGGAATGTTCCTGACACTCCAGAGCCTTCCACAGGGTTTGATTTTACAAATAGTATATACACAAGAGCAGCCATTTAAGTTTTTGTTTTGTTCTGGTTTTATATAAGTTGATGTTAATATTATTAGTAGGATGCCTCCCAAAAGTACCGTTTGGAAATATTTTTGCAAAATCTCTGACAAATTGGCGAAATGCAATATTTGCCTGAAGTCCCTCAAAACTTCTCGCGATACCACGAATTTATCTGGACATTTGAAGGCAAAACATGGCGATATTTACATCGAGAATTTTGAGTCATCAATGTAGCCCAAGGCACAAGCAACCAAGTTTTTGTCATTTGTGTCAGCTCAATCAGAGAGTAAAATTAAATTCCCCCTCCCCCTCCCCCCACGACTAATCGAAGTAACATTAATGTTAGAGATTACAAAACCAGTTTTAAAAAATAGATGTTCTAAAACATCGATGGTTTTCGGGCGATGTTTTATTAGCATCGATGTTTTAGTATTGAATATCGATGTTTTGTTATCGATGTCGCATCCCTATTGAGGATTTGTAGCAACTTAGTACTACATATGCAAACATTGCATCATTTGGGCAAACTGATATGAAAGCATTGCATCATTTGTGCCTGGACTTAATTAGATTGTTAATCAATAAAATGAAGATATCAAAGTGAACTGATCAATCAAATTCTGCATATTAGGTACATCAGTTTCAAGGTTCCACCTGATAGTTTCATTGAGGTCAGCCATCAGAAGAAATTCTAGATTGGCAGCACCCCTGAAAAGATTTACTTATGGAGGTAGAACCTCATTCATAAACCTATGACTGGTTGCATAAACTCTGTAGAAGATAATGCATATTAGTGCGGCAGTTTTTCATGATTCTGTCTGTTCTCAAACCACTGCCTTGAAAACATGGTCTTTCACAGATGTTTAAAGGAAAGTAACTTATTCTAAGTTCTCTCAAGATAAAATTAAGTTCAGAATTAGTATTTAAGCAGTACTTTGATTGAATGTTAAAGGATTATTAAAGGGAAGTTTCCTTTAAATTGATTATTAAAGGAAACTTGGGCCCTGTCCTTTTGCCTTGATTTGTGATGTAGGCAACATCATCTTAAGACGACTTTTGTGGAAGAGGAAGAAAGTGGGGCACAAAACATGGGTTGTTTTGCATATGAGCCATTATTATTATATTTTTTTTTAGTAAGCAGTAACTGTACTTATACTTATGCCAGTGTCTGCTACATAGCCAAAAATCAGTTTCATTGAAGTTCATGATGATTTGGTCTGAATAAGATAAGATAGTCAGCAATCAGGCTTCAGATGAGCTATTCAACAACCTTGCCATTTGCAATGATAAACATCTCCTGTGCTAAAAAAAAGGGATATATCTGTCTGTGTGCTTTAGATAACATTTTACAACATAACACACATTTAAGTCTCCAGAGGAATCCAACTGTGATTGGTCCCTTTGCAGCTTACCAATGCCTCATCACCCCTGAGTTTCATCTAAATGATATCTTTAAGACATATTTAACATAGTGATTACTAACTCATAAACGTATGAAGAGTGCTAGAATTTACTTGCAAGTTCTAATTGCATTCTTATTTTATTTGCTCATATTCCTAATTTGTATATTCTGTACATTTAAAGATACACTGATCAGGTTTCTACCTATAGTAGTTTCAAATTAGCGTGTCCTCAAAGTTTCACAGAATTTTTAAGCAGCAACTATTTATCTATATTTATCCTTAAATTTGTACAACAGTGTAAAAAGTACTGTGCAAATCTTTTACATATTTTAAATCTAGTTTTGCTCATGCTTAGTGGTAGAAATTATTTTATCAGGGAAGTATAATTTATTTTCTTTTTTAAATCTGTAGTAACAAATATTAGGATGTTGAAAATTAATGTTGATTTCAAATTACCCGTTGACCAGAATGTAATATTCTTGTAGTCACACCCTTAAAAATTGGATTTCATTTCTTTAAGTTATATTATGTAAATTTTATCTATATTTAAAATAGGTCCTTCTGGCAGCACTGTAGAACTGTGGGAATTGAGAGAAAAACCTGTTAGTTTTCACAAATTGTTAAATACCGCATCACTAGATAATCAACCCAAGACAGTGGTAAGTATTTCATTTCATTAACATTTTGCAATTTATATATATATTGATTTATTCGTATATTTTTATATTCTTTTAAAATTAAAACAATATTCACTCCTCCCCCTCCTTTTTTTTAGAAATCTCTTTTGTTGGTAACAAGATGTATCAGTTTATGTATAGCCAGTATATGAGTTGCCAAGGGCTTGACATGTTTAAAGATTTTTATAGTATAATTGTATATTGATTAATATATTTACTGGTTATAAAAGTTTTTAAGCTTTTTTTAATCATAATATCTTATTTAATTCTCATCCTAGGATAAAAAAGGTTTCTACATTGTAGTCCTCACTTGGATGGTTTGTTGTCGAGGACGTTATTATTAAAGAGTTCAGCACCACACCAGTGGATATCCAAAAGCTCTTTATTTAAACTAGCACACTAACAACACATTCAACTTATATATAGGGCTTAAATATACAAAACTATTTACAATTAGCTAAACTACCCCAGTCATCTCACTCTGACTGATAGCAAAATCAATAAAACTAGTGCGTCCTGGGTCAATACACCCCATGCACTGCTCTGGTCTGCCCTCTCGAGCTAAACACACCAAACTGACTCCCTCAAAATTCCTCTGCTTGGGTCCCCAAGAGGTCATCCCCCCCTACACTAGTCTCAATAAGGCGTGGCAGACATGACATATAATTCTTAATTTGAGGCTATTTTTGTGTAGTATTAATGATATTTTATGTGAATTTTAAAATTTCATGTTTAGGTATGGCAGCACCACACATCCTGTAATTCCACATCACCCGTTGTAGCAGTTGCCACTCCTCGTTTATCAATATATGATGCCAGTCCACCTCCATCGTATATCTTGGTTGCTTATAGAGATAATGCCATTAAGTGCTTTTATAGGTATACTTGTGTAATTTTTTTATTTTCACTTATATTCTTTTAAATCAAAATATTTATGCTATAATTCACTTTCCTAGTCGAGTCATCACCATTTCATATTCTATATCTAGTAGGTATAAAATTGTTAAAATTTTGCTGTTAATTTTTAGGGAATCTCTTCAGTTAGTCTGCAATATTTGTGTTAATACTGGGACTCACCGAAGAGATGAGCACAGCATGTATAGTCATCAGCAAGGTATTATGAAATTCCTGTTGTATGGTTTTAAATGTCCTAAGATTTTTTATATTATTTTTGGTTATTAATAGTGTATATTTATATGCATATTTTAAAGTTTATAATTTGTAGTTATAAAATAGCAAACTCAGCCAAAATTGTCTCTATGAAGCATTATTTTTATAAAAATTCACTTCCCCTGAAAGGAGTAGAAAGTGTGATTTCAAATTTTATTGCTGCTGTTAAAAGAGAGAATTTTAGTTGAAAGCTAAACTTATTTTCAGAAAAACATATGATAGCATTACTAAATGTTTAAAATTGAAATTATAAATAGGGATTGCCTCTTTTTTGTAAAAGAGGATTTAGTATCATTCAATAATTTGTATATATTTTTTAATGAATTGTTCGTGAAAAATTTATTAAGGGAAATGTTTTGAATGATTCGATCATGTAATGACTTCTTCAAAAAGTGTGAAAGCTATATCTTATTGTGAAACATTTTTATGAAGAAACTAAAGCTAATTTTTAGTGAAAAAAATATTGAATCCCCAAATTTATTCTTTACAGTTTGTGTGCAAAACTCTGCAGAATTACTAAGTTTATATTCTTGTTTCTGGAGGTATTTTAAGTTGTAAATAGCAATCATTATTTCACTCTTTTATGTATAAAATTTTAAATTCATGATTTAAACTTCAAACTATGTTGAATAAAAAAATAATCCTAATCTTCTTAATAAAATATTTATACTGTTTACTTGTGTTAGAAAATGTGTAAATTTTATGTTAATTCTCCAGGAGTTCATGGCAGGTTTTGTGTGTTCCTTAAGTATCCTTTAGAACTCCTTATTTTCAACTGTTGTCTTTAAGGGCCCAGTTTTTATTAGCGACTTACTTTTTAGTTAAAGTACAAGAATTTTCAATGTAAGACTGTCATCAATTGGTTTTGGGAAAATGCAGATAATGCTTTTCTTTTCTTTCTTTTTTTTAAAAATTCTTTTCTTTTAGTATGTGTATGTATCGGTCAATTTTGTTTTATTGTTACTTTGAATGAGAATGCTTATTTGACATCCATCTCACCTTCATATATATATATATATATATATATATATATATATATATATATATAAAATGAAGAAATGCATTTTCCAAAATTACATTTAACATGTATTCTAAATTCTTTTCTTAATAAAGCACAATCCCTCTTCAAAAAATACATAATTGATTGTTTATATTTGCCCTTTATGCATGTGCTGCTGAATCTTTTCCAGGCACTAGAAATATTCCAACCCCATAATCGATGCTTAAAATCCCAATAACATTAGCATATATGGTACATTCAAAAGGTCTCAGTAAAGTTTGTATGTAATGAATAGACCTGTTTTCAAATTCCTACTGACTAATAAAATGCAGTAAGTGTGTGTGACCTAAGCTGGACTATATTTCACTATTAATTACATTCTTGGGAAAACCATAACATTGAAATCTACACTACTAAATCTAACCAATTAAGTAATTCCAACACTGGTGGCAAAATGAGAAAATATTCATTTTATATACACTAAATGGAAGATCTTCCCTCGCTCTCTGTAACTTGTGGCCGCTATGAAAGGCCGCAGCTCCTCTCTTCTAAATTTATACATTGTAAGATAATGTACATCTTCCCTCTCTGCTCTCAAAGCTAAGGCCGGCAATCTTCTTATACTTTCTACAATGTGTCCACAACTGCTAAACAGCTCCAGTATTGCTAATCTGTTTTCAGTCTTCATAATGAATAAATGAAATTTCATTAGATAATGTCTGTACTCTCCATGTTATTTCTGACTGCTATGACACTTGCTAACTGGTGAAAATTTATCAGGTTAAATTCAGGGGGAATCAAATTTCACAACATGTAAAATTGTTTTTAAAATTTTATTAATATTATGAACTTATGAAGGTGATATTTTGGAGAAAGTATCATAATGGTTGTCCTTAACAATTGAATATTTTTTAATATCTAAACTTCAAGAATTAAACATATTTTAAATAATTTTTGACCTTATAATGTTGGTCCTTAAAAATGCCAACTCAGGTCTTCAAAAGTCCTAAGGAACTCTTTATTTATGATTTCTAAACATGGTTATATGAGTTTTATGGACTAAATTCTATATTTAATATAACTTCAATTTGAACTTTAGTTACTGTTATAATTTAGGTATGAAATATGAACTTAATAAAGGATTTAATTTTTCTTATGATTTATAAAATGGTCACTATGATTTCTACTGAATACTACAAAATTAAATGTAAAGTTGGATGTTTCAAGAAGATAACTTAAAACTGAAACTGCACTTTTAAGAAATCATCAATAATTTTGTTTTCTCTTATTGTCATCTACTAAAATTTCGTTTTTATACATTTGTTGACTAAATATGTAAAATTATCTCATTTTAGGCATGAAACAGTATCTGCACGGTGCAACAATTAGTGATATGCAGTTGACTTGGACTGGTTGTACACTGATAGCTATTGACTCTCTTTCACAATTATTCCTCTATCGTTTATGTCCTATCACAGACCCTGGTAAGTTAGTGGTTCCTCATTATCCAACTAATAAAAGTGAAATAAAATAGTCATTTATCATTGATAAAGTTAAAATCATTATTAATTTAATTGTAGTTATTTCTTTTTGCTTTTACTATAATAGTCAATGTAGCTGTTATTTATTAATATCAGTTTATTAAAATTTTAGTGTTTAAACAACGTAAGTGTTATGTATATAAGCAATAAACTCTTAGAATTTCAGCTTAGTGATGGGTGACTAATTAATATTTTATTGTGCCACATGATTTTTTTTTTTAAAGAGAGATTTATGAAAGAGAAGAAATCTTTGTGAATCAACAATATAATTGTCAGTAATTTTTGTGCTGTTATTAGAGAGTTTTATAACTTTTGTTGATTTCTTTTATTGCAGATGGCTTGATCATTTGCAACTTTCTCTAGTTTTATATATTAGTTTGAAATTTCTCGCTCATATATCTTTGTTTGCTAAGTAAAGGGTGTCAAGCCCAAAATCGTAGTTTTCCTGTTAGAAAAACGGGATTGAAAACTAACATGTTTATGTTTTGTTTCACATATCCCAAATTTTCACTGATGAATAAAAATATTTAGGAGTGGAATTTGACTTAGCTTTCTGTACCCTACAGTAGCCCTTGATTCTTCAAACATGCCTTGTTTGAAAACTCATTTTAGCCCATTTTGGACTTAACACCCTTTACACAGCAAACACAGATATGTGATGAAAAAGATGTTTGTTAAACTCTTCAGTAACATAAATACATTTATTATGTGTGTGAAAAGATTATGGAATATATTGTAATACTTTTATTTGTCAATTATGATAGGTGGTCCAATGAGTCCCTCATATGCCATAACAGTTTTAGAATATTGTTTAATGACTGGTACTGATTGGTGGGATGTTGTTTTAAGTTTGCGTCCAGGTACGTGATATTCACTTTACTTATAAAAATAACACTTTTAAATTAATTATACGAATGTTAGTAAAAAGATTTTCAAAGTCACTTGTATGTTCAAGTTATTGTTATCAAAGCTTTCAATGAGTTATTAGTAGATAATCCAAAAGGAACTATTTTTAGATTTGTATTTAAGAATGTTCAAAATAAATTTCAAATACCTGTCCAACTTGAAATTCAAATTATTACTAATACTGTTAATATTGCTGCATATAAATCTAAATTATACCGGGCTTCTGTGGAACTTAAGAGGTCCAAAAAAGAAAAGGTAAGTTTCTAGAAGAAATATTAATGTTACTCTTTTTGACAAAAGCAATGAATTTTCTATATAAAATGCTATTTTTTTTTGTTTAATTTATAATTTTAATTACAGTGGAACTTCAATTGTTCCCAGAATAATCATTTTCCTGCATGTGTCATTTATTTCATCCAGTCTCGATGATATTTCTTTGTTATGTTCCTGCATCTATAGTTTTTCCTCATTTATTATTTAGTGCAATGAGTCCCTTTAAAAATTATGGCTCAAGGTTCCACTATATTTAATCATGCATTAATAGTTTTTATAAAAAAAAAATTCAAATTACTACAAAATTCAAACCTGCTGTATCAACTGGATGAAGCACAAACCAATTTTCCGTGACTCAGTTTCTGTCCTTATTTCCCTATTAAAAACATGGTATGTATGCATATTATATTGTCAGAAAATGTGTTCTATTTTTGACAGAAAATTTAGATTATTACAAAATGTCCATCTTCAAAGGTCAGTAGATGATGCAGTTAGTTTGTTGAGATAATATACCTAAATGCTGATAATTTAACATTCTGTTATAAATTTTTGGAAAACATTTTACCAATTGATGGATTATACAGTTTTACCTGAGGCTTTTAAAGTTTGATAAAGGCTGAGGAAAGATCATATGATCACTGTTTGTATACACCTAATCCTTCTCTTACACGATTTTGAAATAACACGGTCAAAAAAAAATTCTAATTTTGTTTTTATACAATTTAAAAAAAAAAAAAAAGTCAATATTTTTGCTATTTTTTCATCCTGCATAAAAAAATTTTTCATAACACCTGCACCAATTTGCAGAATTTATGACTTAAAGTGTCCAACCTCATTCATCAGAACTTTTGCTTGAAAATGCAAAACCTTATGAAGCTACTGTACAAATTTCATCGATCAAAATCCATTCTGCAACACAAAAGATGCAATTAGTTCTAGAAAACAAATTTGAATTTTAAAGCATCTTATTTTTTTAAATTTTTTAAATTTATATTTTTAATTTATTTATTTATTTATTTATTTTTTTTTTTGTTCCTGAATTTGTGATTTTTTAAAAATTTAAAATAATGATTTGATTAATTTGAATTTCAAGAAACTGCAATTTTTTAAATGTTTTTTAAGATTGTTTAGAATATGATTTTCTTTATACTTAATACATACAGTTTGCATGAATATCAAAATAAATAAATAGTTTTATTTCATTTTTCAATTATTTAGTTTTATAACTCTTATTTGTATTCAAACGTGCTTATAGATACTTACGAAAATGTTATCCCTCTCCGTTATTAACCTGTCTATTGTTTGCTATTCAATGGAGTATATTATTTGTGGTTCCATTATTGTGCTGTAGTTGATAGTGTTTGAATGTTCAGTATATTTTACATTGTGTGTATACATATATAAAAATTATCCTTCATCTGTGTGCTTTAACTATAAAATATCTAAGTTATCAACTAAAAAAGTTATTTGTAAAATTCCATATAAAAAAATTAAATTATGTTTCCATGAATCAGAAAAAACTACAACTTGAATAATCCAAAGTACTTCAGGACTGTCTGTTTATACTTTTTTAAGAGGTTTTTTTATTTTATTTATTTGCATATTTACATTATTCACAAATAAAATATCTGTTGGTGAAAAATCATGTATCTTTTCATTTTTTGGATCAGCAAGTAGGTAAAATTACTTGTATTTTCCTATCTTTCATTTTCTCGATTGATCTTGATATTATAATTTATGATACAGGAGTTATTGAGAGTATTTGTGAAAAACTGACTGAATCATTTAATCGTCAACCTTCAGCATCTCAGCAAGGCTGGATATGTCGTTTTTTGGCTTTGAAAGGATCTCTTTACAGGTATGAAATTTTTATCTTGTTCATAACAGGAATATTTCTAAAGTTCCTATTTAAGATCAGGATATATATATAAATGCATCAGTATTTAAATGTTATTTAATAAGAAATTTTTTTTTCACAACTCCTGTTCTTTAATTTGTTAAATATTATTATTTGGCATCATTTCAAACAACTCTTTAATTCTAATATGAATTATTTTCTTTCAAAAATTAAGTATAAAACTTCACAGCTGAATTTTTAAGTATTTTTTTTTTCCTTCTTTGTTTGTATACGTGTTTATATTAGTAAAATTTTACTTTTTATGAGATTAAGTAGTCTGATGCTAATTTATTTATTGTTTATAGCTCTTAATCAAATTTTTTATATTATTCTGTTTTCCTTTAAGTGAATTTCCCTAAAATATTCTATTCCTTTAGGTGCCTCAATAATGGTTTGGCTAAAGCTGGTGATTGCCATGCATTTTTCATGTTAAATGCTGTTTCAGCTGCTATGAAAAGTCTATTGAGACCTCGAGATTTATCTAGTCAAGATAAAGGACCTGCTGAAAATCTGACAAGTATAAATGCTTTATGGAATTTAATTTTTTCTCTCTTTTAAAAATTTAGAAATAACTAATTTAGATTTTTTTTTTCTTACCTTCTGCAACCATATTAAAGTTCAGAAATTTTAACTTGTATCATGATAGAATGTACATTGGAATTACTGTAAGACTGCCCATTTATTGTTATTTAGGAGACAATTCATTGAATTTTAGATTTATATTTTATTCAGCACATGCACTTAATTTTATGCAGATCATTAAAATTACAAAGTTTCTGAAGTTATATAGGTTTTGGTAAAGAAGAAAAAGTTAATGTTAAGTGTGCATTTTCCCTTTGTGTGTGGTGAATATCTAATTCTTTGTTCAATGTAATTAAAACAAAGAGCTGTGGTTCCTTTGTTTCATGATTTCGACTTTAAGTAGTTTTTGAAAAAATGGTAACTTCTAATGAGGTCTTAAATATCCTATGCATATTTTTAAAAATGCAGGTAAAAACTACCATTTATTTCATTTACCTAGCTTTACTGCAAGTTTTGTCTTTTTATTGCAACTAATTGGTTATTTATATGAGGAGGTGAGGTGAAGTGAAGTGAAGTGATTAAAAATGTGTTACACAAAGGTGCATTAACTTAACAAGGTAAAAATGGTTAACTATCAGAATCTAGTTGTAAGAAATTGCTAAAAATTGTATGAACAGAAAATGATTAAATGTGTTAATGCTCCTTTTAAAACATTATAAATATTTTTTCTTTTATTTTTCTGTGTTTTTGGCATATGAGTGCCACTGATTTTGAAAGGATTAACTAACAGAGCCATTTACTGTCCGACCACGGAAGCAAGGTCCCTGGAAGCTGTTACGCATGCGCGAGAAAAGCTAGTCTACTTAGAAAATAGGGGAAAACGTCCTATTTTCGGATGTGTTTGTTTATGAAATACGGAATGTATTTCAGACTGCTTTTTGTCCGCAATTTTAAAGTTATTTTTTAAAACTTTATTTTTGATCGAATATGTGAATAATAATTTCAAAATAATAAAAAGAAAGAAGCAAATCTATTTAAAAAATAGGTGTTTTATAGGAGTGGATATTTTCGGATTACATCACAATCAAAATTATCTAAAGCTACGTTTTCGGTGGTTCTTTTTTTCTGACGTTTCCTCGGAGATTCAAATTTTGGAGTTTCTTCACCCTTTGCTTCTCTGCGTATTCTTTTTACACTGGACATTAATATCCCGGTCATTTCACTAGCTCTCTTTAGGGATTGCGAAAGTGGAACATTAACATTTCCTTCTAGTGCTTTTTTATCACACAATTTAATTACATTGTGTATTATCCGTTTACAATCACTACGGAACGGCTTATTCCGAGCAGTTGTGTTGGGTAAAGGATCCAGTAATTTTAATATAATAATCAAAATAACAGACAAGGAAAAAGCAAGCAAGCGCAGTTAGTAACCGATTCTAAAGAATGTCGAGAGAATACGAGATTTTTCCCCCTCCTTCCTCAGCAGCCTTACCTACAGCGTGAATAGAATCATCTTGGCACTATGCCAACCGTGGTTCTTCGTACTGTGGTCGGACAGTAGTTAATTTGCCTTTTTGCTGCTTTTTAAATTTCGCATATTTTATAAACATACTTTGTAAAAAAAATTTTTTTTGTTATTGTCATTTAATATATGTGTTTGTTTTAGCTATTCTGACTAGTAAAGGAACAGAAACAATTATTCACATGGACAAAGTTCTTCTGCTTTTAGAACATAAGGAGTTCACGGTTGAACCTCAGATACTTCAATCATTACAGCATTTAACCCAGTGGGTTGCGGATTGTGCTATATATCTCTTAGCATCATTGCCTCATCAATCACAAAGTCATATTCGTTTTCCAGGGGTAAGTTTTCAGTTTTTATTTTATTTGTTTTATTTATTTTTTTCTTTTATTTTATTTATTTTTTTCATTTTACATTGATATGTTTTCATGGTAAAGACTTTTTTTTTCTAATGTTCTTGTAAATTGTTGTATATGAGTTAATTGATATGTGAATATAGCTGAGGGTTGGGATATTGTTTTCCAACATGGTAGGCACTTTGTCCTTAGGAAATTGACCCACCAACATTGTGAATTCATTGGTTACTTTATTATGGGAGTACCAAATAGGTGAGCCAACACTGCTCTCTATGAAGGGACAGTACGAGAACATTCATGCCATATCCAAGATTCAAACTTGATACCATGGAAAGATGTTAACCACTATATGATGTGGGCTACAGGTTTGAGACATTAAAATATGTGCACAAAAAATTATTTTCGAAGAAAATTTGTTTTTGTTTTTTCCAAGTGTGCATTACAGAATTAGATACCTAGTTTTTGCATTGTACAGTTCTAAAATACAGTTCTAATACGTTATATATCTTAAGGTAATTTGTATTAAAGTCTGCTAAATTTGGCAGAAAAAAAATATGCAGACCAAAATTTAAGTATCTAATTTAGGTATTGTACCATTTTAAAGAGAGGGGATTTCAAGATTTATGTGTATGGCATGGATTTATCAAAGCTAGTATTATTTCTTTTACCCTGATTTAGAAGACGTGATCATAAAATAAAATTTTAAGCTATTTAATAACCCTTTTATAATTTCAGAAATAGATGTTTTTAATTTTTGATCTAGTCTACGTCTAGTCTAGGATCTAGTCTAGGGAAAGTATTTCCATACCTGTGATTTGTCTGATATGTTCCTAATAACATAAAAATGGTCTAAAACTTTATTTTAATTTTCTGAAGCCCAAGAAAGTACTGTGATTTGTGGAAAATTCTAGAGTTTCAGGCTTCTTCTTGTTGTTGTTGTTGTTACTAATCTCTCCTGATCTAGTGGTGCTAGATCAGGTCCATGAGTCCATATATCCTCAGTAGGTCCATCAAATGGCAAGGATCAGTAATAAAATCCTGCCTAGATAAGTTTAGACAAGTTGGGATGTGACCAGGAGTGGACAGCTCATTATTATACTTTTTACAAGTGGGAAAGGTTTTGTTTTGGTGATCAAATTTTAGGCAAATTAAGTGACCACTTGCAAACCTAGAAATAGCAATCTGCTCAGCTCTATCAACCTTGAAGGCAAGAGCCCTACCAGGGTAGGCACCAATGTACCAGTCATTGACCGGGGGAAATCTCCAAGTACTCTGAATAAAAAGATTTCCTTATGGAATATGCCCCCAGATAAGTGAGAGCCATAGAAGTTGATGAACGTTCTGTAGTACCCTCCTTTGCTAGGAAGTCAGCCATCTCATTGCCAAATAGGCTCTCATGAGAGGGGACCCACTGCAAAGGATATCATGTTTTATAGAGAGACAATCTAGTTGGTGCAGGACGGACAGGCCATCTCTGTCGCCCACTCTCATCCAGTTGCTCAAATGCTGGACGGAACAGCAACTATCTGATAAAGTCCATGTATCATTGAACTCTATATCAGTTCAATAGATCTCAAACCCTCCTCTATGGCAAGTAATTCAGCACGAAAAACAGAACATGAGTCTGGATTTCTAAATTTGATTTTAACTATATCATTCGGGTACTTGATGAATATTGCACTACCAGCTCGGTTCTGAAGGCTTTTTGTAAATCATCTTAACAGTTCTTGAAAATTCTGTGCTAATTTTAATTTTGGTTCTTTCTTCCTCGTAAGTTTTTATCCATGCTGCAGTTAGTTGTCAAACAGGGTTCAAGCCTCAAAAATATTGGTCTTGTTTGTTTGGTCCTAAATATGTTAATTTGGTCCTTATAAGTCCTTAACTTTTGACCAAAAATGTAAAAAACTGTTTAAATTATCAACCTCCAGAACCATGAATAAAAAAGAAAAAGTTCTTCTTTTTTTTTCTTTTTATTTGCTTGTTGATTACAGAGGAATTAAGGAATGCTTTCGTTATAAATAGTTCCTGCAGTGACAAATCAGATAATTTTTCATAGATTTCAGTAGATGAATTTTTAAAATATTCTTTAGCTTAATTAGGTTATAGCAGCAGCTAATAAACTGTGATTATACCTAGGGTTTCTATTCATTTCCATTGGAAAGAGTAGTGGTATAATAAGGCAAAGGGGGAAAAAATAAAAAAAGGATTTCAGTTTTTATGATCGGATGATAATTTTATTTAAAACATATATTTAACTGAACAACTAAATACAACTGAAATATAATAATTTGGTCTTTAATTTTGCTTAGTTTTGAATCTGTCACTAAGAACTAAATGAGCCATTTTTAAAATGAAAATACAGTTATTTAACTAAGTTTTTGAATCATATAAAATAGTGAATACTATCTGTTTCTTTACACTATGTGGTTTATTATAAGGAAAATCTTTTTCATGGCTTTTATTTTGTGACTATTTTCACATTAATTAAAATCTGTCATCATTAGGGAGGATTAATTTCTGATCCCAAAGCTCTTAACACATTACGAGAATTACTTGTACTAATAAGGATATGGAGTTTCTTAAATGAAAGTTGCCTTCCTGTTTTTACAAAGATGTCAGGTATGTTGTTACTTTTATTGTATTTATTTACTTTCTTAATAAGAAAATTTGAGCATAGTATTACTTATTTTAATTTGTGGTTTATCATACGTATACAGTCATGCAACAGCTGCTTGTGCTTCTCTTCTTTTTGGTGGGATCTCACTGTATATAATTGATTTCTTATTTTGGTTTATATTCTGAAAATATATAAATTGTAGCAAGGATGTAATATTCAATGTAAATTAGATTAATGTTTAGTGTTTTCTGCTTTAGAAGTGTTTAATATATACTTAACATTACAATTTTAAATATGTTAACACTTTTTTTCTATTTGGGCCTTTTTTTTTAATCTTGAATAGCTGCTGCTTATTATGAATAGAAATTGAGTATTTTTTTTTTTCTATTTATTGATTCATTTTCATAGGCCTAAAATACATTCTCACTGACTTTTCATAAATATTCAGCTCTGAACTTCCAAAATAATTTAGTTAAAAAAATTTTTCTTTATATTCATGCAGAAATTCTCTTGTGTATTTTTGAAACAAGTACTTTATACTTTTTTATTAAAATTTGGGAGTTTTGATACTCACTTTTAGCTTTATTGCTCTTTCTGAAAAGTTTTCAGGTCCTTGTAACCTGTCATGTCCAACCAACTCTCTCTCTCTCTCTCTCTCTCTATATATATATATATATATATATATATATCTCGCCTATCCAGGTGTCAGCACAAATATCGACTGTTTCTCATAAGGTATGTTAAGATAAACTTAAATAGGTGACATTAAATTTCTCATGTATGGACCCTTATAAACCATTCTTTGGATCCCAAATCTGAGTAAGAATTAGCATTAGTGCTAAGTGACCAATTTGCTAATATTATGGAAAGATCCCAAATCTGAGCAAGAATTAGCATTAGTGCTAAGTGACCAATTTGCTAATATTATGGAAACAATATGCAACTGCCAGATTTTCTTGTTGATATATGACTTATGAATGAGAAACCATATTTACAGATTTTGAGAGCACTGTGTTTATTTATCTGTAACTTTTAACCAATAAAATAAGGGTAAAAATAAAAAATGGAAATAATTTATCGAGGCATTATAATTTTTTTTTTCAAAGTGTATGCTGAACAAATTTTGACTTGATTTTGTTTTTAATAGAAAATATAAAATTATCTGTTCAGCAGGGCCCTCATAGACCTTAATTATGTGATACCAGTGTTGCCATGCTGTGTATCTTTTATTTAAAATATGAAAGCTGCATAAAAATCTGCAATGCAATTTTAAAATGTCTACTATTAATATCACATTAATTATTATATTTCATTCAGCCACAGAGTATCAGTGACTATGAGAGCATAAGAGACTGACATTTCCAGTTATATATATGCTATCATAGTGAAAAATTCCAAATATATTTTGGAAATATAAACAAGAGAAAACTTAGAATTAATTATGTAAAATGCTGTTTAGTTACAAATGTAACTCTCAGTACAATAAAGGTCTCTCTTTCTTACTTTGGTGCTTGAAAAGGGGTATATGTAAAATTCCTGAAACTTTTGTACATACCCTTTAAATGTCAAATTGATTCATTATAAATAAATTTTCTTTTTTAATTTAAAAATCAGACCTTGTCTTATCCCCCCCCCTCCCCAATTTTTTTGTTAAAAGTTATAGTTACCTTTTAAACATTGTAAATTCAGTTGTTTATAGCAACTGACCTAATTGCTTTTTTGTGATATGTTTATAATTATTAGATATTGTTTGTCGTATAAAAAAGTGTAAGTTATTTTCACTTAAATTATATTAAGTTTTATTTATCTGCAGATAATCTTGATGTCCTCTCACTTTTATTTAAATTGTTGACCAAGACTCTCCTTTCTCATGGTTCAGAACCTGATGATACTTTACTAGGTATGTATTTTAATTAATCAGTAATTGTATGGTGCTTTTGAGCATGTGCTTAATTTTGCTGATTGCTTTTTTTTTCTGTTTTAATAGACGAGTGTAGTTTACTCCCAAATCAAGTATTAGTTCCCACAATAGAACTTGGTACCCAAGCCTTAGGTATGATAAAGTTTGATATCTTAAATATATTTTGAGTGGTAGTTATGAAATTATTTTACCTTCTTATTTTCTTTTGAATTTATTTAACTATTGAATATTTCATATGTAAAAATACTTTTTAGTTTTATGGTCATATGATTATATGTTGGATTGAATTGGTAAGTAATTTTAATTAAAATATTTAAAATTTACATAAAATACAAAGATAGAATGTCTTCCTTTGCAACAAAAAAATCCTCCCTTAAATAAAAAATATATATGAATAAAAGGGAAGAAAAGAAAGAATATTTAAGTTTTGAAAGCCCCAAAAAGAATTTAATTTTTGTTTTGTTATTAGCCTGCATAAAATTCACTTTCAAGAACAAATTCTGATAACAAGAATCATGAAATTTAAATTTTGCCAATTGGAAAAGTCTTGAATTTTATTAATCAGGAAAGGATGTGTTTTGTTTTTGTATGTAGGAGAATAAATTGCCATTAAAAATTCACCCCCCTCCTTTCCCCTTCATTTCTGCCTCTGATAAAAGACAATCATCGAATTAAAGTTGTCAATTCTAAGTAAGATCAATTTAATGCAGTAAATCCTACTCATTTTCAAACTCCCACAGGACAGCTATATTCTAATAATAAATCATGCCCCTCCTTTTTCTTTAAAAAAGGAGGGACATGATTTAATATTTTTATCAATGTAATGCAGTTTTTTTATTTAAAATTATTAAATCTAAGTGTTACTGTTTCACCACCCACATTTTATAGTGGTTAGTGTTACACGCTTCCATGAAGTAGACACTGATGTTCCTGAACTGACAATGTTGATTTACTTATATGATGTTCCTATAATTAAGTAACCAACAATTATTGTTGTGTGGGTAGGCAGATGTTGTTAGCTTAAGTGCCTGTCACAAATGGAAAAAAAAAATTCTTATTGAAGAAACATGTTTACAATAATAGGTGGTGTATAAACTATGTTTTGTTGAAGAATATTCTTTATGGGTGATGTAACAGCTCATGGACAATAGAACCTATGTTTTGTTTTTTTCCCTTTCTAAAACGTATTGAAATTTGTTAGCCATTCTGACATAATTTTGGAAGTCAATTTTTTTTTGTTTTATGCTTAGTTTCTTTTTACAAGTAGACAATTAACAGGTCTCGGTCCTTTCAAATGATGATTACTCTTTGGCTAATATCTTTATCATTAATGGCTTCAACTTGCTGATACTTACATTTACATGTAGTTGTGTTAAATTGATTTTTAACAACTTTTTGTCCATTGCAATCATCCCATAGCTTAAATAATATTTTCTAGGAAAGAGCATGATAGGAAAATCCAATTTTATCATTATTATAAACATCTTCTGCAAAAAATAATTTTTGGTTTCATTTGGTGATTTTCTAAAGCCATTGTTGTGAATGTCAGTAAAATGTCTGCATTATCTTCTTCTTAGGTTACAAGGTATTGCGTTGATGTACTGCAAAACATATTTTACCCTTTTTCTGGGCATGTCTGGGTAGGACAAGCTCACATTTTTTAAAATCAGCGGGTCATTGAGGATCCTTTTGTCCATCTTTTTTCAGCCATTTTCTTCCATCATATTGATACCATGTGTTATTGCAATTGTTTTCATAGCTATGACCTCTAAAACTGACATCACTGCTTATGATCAGATGAATTTGGAGTATAGGAAAAGAGAGAAAAGTTTTGAAATGAAGTTCTATAAAAAAATATGATTTTGATTAATATTAAAAAATATGAAATGGAAATTGTAATTAATACTTTTTCATGGACAATCAGAAAAGAACCCAGAAATTTAAGTATAGAGCCCCAAATATTTAACATAAGGATTAAATTATGTAGGTAAATAATTTTATGAAAACAATGGGGTCCCTGGGTGCCACATCTCATGGGGGTTTATTCACTTTGAGGTTTGTGAAGTTTTCAGCCTGAACTTTGTAGCAGCCTACCCTGCTTTTTCTTGGAGAAATAGCCCAGAAGTAAAAAGATTTTTGCTTTTGAAAAGAGCAAAAGTATGAAAATTTTTTATAACTGTCCTATACTTTTTTTTTCTTGCACCTCCATAAGACTTCCAAATTTCAATTTCTTAACATTGTAAAATGTGCAATATTCTTTTAAGTTGTGCTTGAAATATCACACTAAAAGTATGTAATTTAAAATATAATTTAGTTAAATAAATTACAAAAATTTGTATTATAATTTTCTTTTCATTTTAATGATTTAAGAAATTTATGTGTATGATTGCACAAATTATTGTAACACTGATATATTCATTTTATTGTGATTAAAAAAATTACATGAAAATACCCTAAAGATACACACCTCTAGTGCTCCCAGTAGTAATAGGCCTAGGCTTTGCCCTTTTTTTGTACTGCATGGCATCGCAAAACTGATAGGTATTCCTAAGGGGGGAAAAAGCAATTACTCCATCGTTATTTTACTATTGGATTTCTTTTACCTCCAGCATACTTGTCAGCTATGCCATGTTGAGAAGCCCATAACGTGGGTGAAACTTTGATCCATGGTTATTGGGATAACTGGTGATGTTATACCATTAATATAATTGATTGAATCAATGTAATTCAAAAGTGATTTAAGTCATGAAAATTTGTCTGAGGTCATTTTTTATTTGCATTCCAATGTACACATGGAAGAAAGAACTATTGATTCTCACTGAAAATTAAAAAAACATATTTTCTTTTAGAAAATGTTTTAAATTTTAAAAATAAAAATTAGACTGTATAAAAAAAAATGAAGGATATAATTGAACCTACATTATGAAGAAGGGAACAAGCGGCAAAAACAAAAAAAAAATAGATTTTTTTTTTGGGGGGGGGGAGGGAATGCCATACTGTTATTTACATATAAACGCTCCTTGTAAGCTGTAAAAGGCACTGGAATAGTGGGTGAATGTAAAGAATCTTATATAAAATTTTAGTGAAGAAAAAATAAAGGTTTTTTTTTTAAAGTTTTTTTAAATTCCCCACAAAAACAGTTTTTGGATTTGTTCCCAATCTTCAAACTGCCGATTCAATTGTAAAAACTGTATTCCTCATAATTAAAAAAATTAATTTAAATAAAAAATGTTAGAATCTTTACTAGAAGTCCTAATGTTATGGGTGTTCTATTAATCTAGGATACTACTGGAAGGATAATACTGGAAATAATCTAGTAGTTCTAATAATCTAGTAGTGTACCCAGACAAGACTTCATTAATCATAGGAAACTCCATTAACTTTTGAAGAGCTTCTTTATTTTTGAATTGCTGTAACTTGCTTTTGTATCAGCAAATATAATGTGCACTTGTTCTTATAATGATTTTTTTTTTTTTATTCCCCCAGGTGTTGCAAGTCCAGCTCTTTTTATGAATTCTTTGCCTTTACAATTTGAATATCTATCTCAGCCTGAATTTTTAAGATATTATAGTAAAGTGCATACTATTGAAGGCACAATTCCTGTAATGCATAAAATGGACATTGTGAGGCATGTGAGTCTAGGTCGAAATCCCTCACTTGTTCGTCAGTGTACCAGGTAATGTTAAAGTGTTGTAAATCTTGGTTACTGAATCTGTAAATCTAAAGAATATATATTATTCTTTAAACTTTTTTTATTGTTAGTGATTGCAAGTTCTGGTTCAATTAAGATACCTAGAAATTTAGCTTTGAATGAATTTTTTTATATTCATAAGAATTTGCATTAACCAATTTTGTAATTTGTAAATGCATTCATTCAATTTTATCTTGGTTAATAATACATTATTTATTTTATAGGCAATTCATTAACATTACCTTTAGAGGCACATATTTCTGATATGAAGGTTGATTTTAAGCTGTGAAAGTACGAGTAATTATATATTGCTTATACTTTTCCAGATGCAAAATTGTGTAAACTATATGAATGTCTGAACCTAAAAGCTTGTTCTGTAAGTTTTAAAATGATTAGCAAGCAATTTATTCAATTCATTCTTGTATGAAAACTTTTTCTTGTCTGAGTACCATCAAATTTGTAATTTTAGGGAGAGTTTTTCAATTTTTTGTTTTGTCCAGTTTACTGCACCAATTTAGATATATAATCACATTACATGCACTGTAAGTGTTTACCCTTATACTAGTACATGAAACATGCAGTGCAAGCTTAAACATCATTAAAATTTTATTCTCTCTGAAAACCTAGAAGGAATTATGAGGGTTTTTTTTTTTTTTTACTGGACTTGTAGAAAAATTATCGGGACATTATACTCTAATTTTGATCTTATTATTTGGGAACCACTGATTATTTACTACAGTAATGAATAAATAAATAAGTATCCTGTATTATTATTAAAAATTTGGGCTACAGTAAACACTTTCAAAATAATTTTTGATTATTCATAACTTTAAACCCATTTCCATACTAAAGGTAAAAAACTATTATATCATACTTTATTTTTCCAAATGTATTGATAAGGTTTGTATTCTATTATTTTTAATGATGTGTATGTTCATGTTTTATTTCTTGTGAATTGGAATTTGCATATGATGAATATTTGTGTTGGTAAAATGCAGCAGAGCATGTATTTTCTTTATTTTTACTGAAGTATTTTTAAAATCCCCCCCCAGTTTGAACTACAAATTAATTTGTATGATCAATATGTACTTTATTCCAAACTTAGTTTTTTTTTTTCAAAGTAACTTAAAATTGATTGAACAAATATTAAATTTGAAGTTATGAATTTCAATGATACTTATTTAACATATGTATAAAGTTAAGTTTATCCTGACACTGTTTAAATGTTTGCAACTGTGTATGTGATGGTAAAACTTGGTAACAGTCTTACAGGAAAGCCATTTGATCATAATGGTGTATCATTAAGTCTTATTTATACTTCAGGACACAGTGGTCTATGAGTGCTGATATTTGAAATTCATATTTCTGTTTAGCAAGCATTTAGTATAAAAAAGTGTTTTTGCTTCCATGTTCTGTAATTGAAATGCTCATTTTCATCAACATATTTGTATTCTCATTTTCATTAATTCCTATGCGAACCTTCTGTTCTGTTCAAATTTTGAATCAGTTTTTAATATTTCAAATATCTATTTTAAAGATGGGGTAACATTTTTCAACATTTATTTTGAAGGTTGGGGGTCATCTAATTATTTGCTTAGCAGCCATGAGTCAGAACAAATGATCAGTTTTGAAGTATATTTGAAATAGCATCCAGTTAATCTTATATACAATGAATAGCTTCAAACACTATCAAGCTATTTTACTTCTTAGCTTGGATATATAAAAATGACAAAAAGAATAGACCATTTTATCAATATTGAACAAATAATTTATCTTAGAAAACTCAAAAGTAACCATTTTCAGTTTTTAGTGTTGATGGTTTCTAGTACAAGTGAATTAGTATATCTTCTATGCTAATTTTTGCTATCCAGTTTTACTGACTTGGTTCAACTCCCTTGGGCTGCAGAAAGCATGTGAAGTCATTGTGTATGCCATTGATTGTTGAATACAAGTAGTCTGTACTGTATCATTACCTAGATTTAAATTGTGCATGTTAGGTTTTTTTTATACTTTGACATCTGACAAAAATTAGGTTTATTAGATCATGAAGAGTTCATGACTTATAAAATTTGATTTTTATCATAATTTAAATATGTATGTGATATATATATATATGTGATGTAACTAATATCACTATTGCATTTATCAAAGTTAATGATTCTTATTGTAATAATTCTAGATGTCACAGTTCTTCAATGCTTAAAGCTGGTCCTTGGTCTGCAGCAACTAGAGCTTGGGATCAACGTTGGCATAGGTTCTGCCCATGTGGGGGACAATGGAGGCTACACGGTTCCCTAAAATAACTGAATTTTTTTATTGGTGTGATTATTTCTGTATAAGAAAGCGTGTCATTCTTTTTGTCATGTAAAATTTTCATTTTTGCATTTTATATTTTGTATAGTACATTTATTTCTTTTATTCAAATGTTTCATAAGAAACATAGGTCCAAATACAACTTAAATATTCATAGGTGAATTTGTATTTTTAATAAATTAATATAATTTAACTGGGTTAAACAGAACATGAATATACTGAAATTTACATGCATGTCCCAATTCATTAAAGCCAGGTGATAGCTAGTGGCACTGGCATTGGTTCAAACCCTGTGGGTTCAAGTCCTACTGTTGCCATGAATGTTTGTAGCCATTCGAGATCGGCTTTAAACTATAGGTCCCAGTCTAATTAGTCCTCATGTCCCAAAAAGTTGGATCATAGCACTCCAAACCCAACCAAACCCTAATCCATTAAAGGGCAAGTACCTATTATGGTACAATATTTAGCATGTCTGGGTGACTACAAGTCCCAAAAGTCACGAAAATATTGAAAAAGTTGCAAAATTAAAAGTTGATAAAAATTGTCATGCCTGGAAAAAGATGATTTTTCCTTACTATGAAATTAAAATCTCTTTTTCTCTTTTATTTTTAACCTCTACTTTAGAGTGCTATTCAAAGAATCCAAAAGAACTTGAGAAACAAGACATGTGATAAAATGTATTTTTTTTTTATTGCGCATTGCAAAAATATACACCTTATTAAACTTAACCATATAGTTGTTTATTGATATCTTATTAGACACTTTTAGTATATTTTTATTTGTCAAAATTGACCTTTCATAATTTTTTATTGTAAAAATACATGTTTACAATCTTAAGTTGAAATTTGACAGTTCTAGAGAATTTAAAGAATATATATAAGTATTATTTTTTTTTCCTGAAGTGATCAATCAGACATTTTGAAATTTTGTCAGTAAATTTTCAATAGTACTCAAAAGATGTCACTAAATTGAATGTCAAACAAAAAATGAATATGCAGTGACTAAGCAAGTTTCTCATAAGCCATTAAGAAAAAGAGTAAAGTTCATTTTAAAATTTTCATTATTCAAATACATTTGGGTTGAAAGAAGAAAGTGTTTATTATGGACTCTTAATGTGTTATTAGTTTTTGTTTAACTATTGAACTATTTATTTGTATTATCATATGCATTTTTCTTAAATATAAATATTGTAGTTCAACAATATTTATAGCACCACGACAAAACTTCGAGAAAATGCTACAAAATGGTGTGTGTATGTATATATATACAGGGTGTGTGGGCTTTCAAATGTTTTGGCTTATTTTATCCAAATGTTTTGGCTTATTTTTATGGAACTACCCATTAGAATAAAAAAAAATATTTAAATAAAAAGAACATCTCACCAAGTTTTAATATCAATCATAGATTTCGATGTATGCACCTTTTATAGCACAACAAACGTCTAAATGGTAATCCAGTTCTCTCCAAGTGTTTCATAGCATATCAGGAGTTATTACATGAATTGCTTGAATGATACACTTCTTCAACTCATCCACAGTTTCAATTTTTTACTTATACTATTTTTATACAAAACGGATTTAATGAATCCCCAAGTTAAAAAGTCTAATAACTCCTGATGTGCTACGAAACACTTGGAGAGAACTGGATTACCATTTAAACGTTAGTCATGCTACAATAGGTGCACACATCAAAATCTATGATACTGTGATCAAAATCTATCATTGATATTAAAACTTGGTGATATGTTCTAATTAAATAATTTTTTTTTTTTTATTATAATGGTAGTTCCATAAAATAAGTCACAACTTCTGGATACTTTTATCCCGTACACCCTGTATATATATATATATATAGAGAGAGAGAGAGAGAGAGAGATATTTTTTCTATTTTAAAGAAGAAAATTTTAACTTGTTATTTATTTCTATTTATTTACTTACTTGATCTGTTGTAATGTATGCAACATGAACACTGCACACAGTGTGCGTTTGGTTTTTAAATACTCTTATAAGCAATTTCTTTGTTGAATTGTGCTTCAGTTTTATTATTATAGTTTAAACTGTTTTTACAAATCTTTTGATTTAAGACTATTTTATTCAAAAAATTAGACCAAGGAATACAGTTTATCTGTAAGGATTTATCAATAACAAGCACCTTTTTGCTGTAAATTAAATCTGAAAAAATTTAAACCTACATTACAGTTAAGTAATACAATTTAGAAAAATAATTTGGCTTGCTTCTGTGCCAGAGGTGTGAAAATTTAACAATTTGAAACAATATCAATAAAAATGCTAACTTTCTTGACTTGTCCAAGAGATTACATGATAAAATTTACTGTATTTTAAAGTAAATTATACACTACTTTTTTTTTCAATATACAGTTAATTTCTTACTTTTCAGTACTTCAAGCTAATGTGATATAAACTTAGATATGTTTAATGCAAAGGGATTATGAAATATAAACCTTTTTCGAGAATATTGTGTCCAATTTCTTAAATTAGATTACACGGTCAATTTTTGGAATTGCATGTATTTTTTAAAATAGATTCATAAAGATTTTTTTTAAATTCTAGCATGATGTAGTAAGCTAGTTATTTTTTACTTCAATTTTCAGCTATTGTTTTTTTAATAATTAGCATTTGTATTTTTTTATCAGAGTTGCAGATATATGGGAATGCCAGTTTGACAGAATTTTTTTTTTTTCCCATAAAAAGCAAATTATGTAAAAAGGAACAAAATCTCAAATTGATTTTATGATTGCATTTGATTTTTGCAGTAAAGTTTCTGGGAACAAGTGTTTACATAATATTTGGTCACTTTTAATGAAGTTTGTGTTAAATTTGCTCACATATTAGCTGTTCTAAATTTTTGCTTCATGTTTCTTACTAGATCTGAAATACCATAAAACTGTTTTCAATATGTAGAAAGTGTTCAAAAAACTTGTCTTGTATTGCTATTACTTCAGCTTTCAATCGGAAATAAAAATAAATAGTTTTATTTATTTTTTTAATGTTATTAAAAAAATCAACTATTGATTGTACTATTAAAGAGATTATTTGATTTAAAGCACAGTATTAAAACATTCACATTATTCAGATTAAACTTTCAGTAATTCCCTCTAAGCTTACTTTCCCCTGAATCAATAAAGTTATGGAATGTTTTTATTCATGTATGAATGATCACTTTTCTCAGAAGATTGGAGTCAAGTGTACCAAAAATATTCTTAAACAATTCATTATAATTTTATATACCTTTAAAAATAGTTTACTATAACCGTATAGCTTAAGTCTTTTACTTTTTAAAACTATATCTACTTAAAAATTTTTTAAATATTTGTTTACAGGACACATAATTAGCTCATATATTTAATTCTAGTTTTGTATAATATTTATTTTGCATTCAAGGGAAGAACTATTAATTTCAAAAACTAAATATATACAATAGGTTACAAAAAGTGCGAATAATTGAAAATATTTTTGTTACAATCAGATGCCAGTGACTGTGAAATACAGATACTACACACTTACTTATCAGAGAACTGACTGGCTATTCTTATGAGTATTCAGTACTTATAATTAATTAGTTCTGTATTTAAAGTCCATTTAATAGTTAGTCGTATTAAAGTCCATTTAATAGTTAGTCAGTTATATATTTATACTTACAGTTATTAAACCAGTTACTGTTATACATATTTATAAATTTAAAGTGTGAAAGAATATAAAGCATAAAAAACTTTTTTGTTTTCTTTGGGGGGGGGGGGGGTTAAGTATATTGTGGAAGATTAAATCAGTTTCATTCAACCTGCATCAGCTTTGAAGAAAGTATTAGAGTATTAGATAAATTTTTAGTTTTAGTCATTACGTCACAAACTACTAATTTTAATAAGAATAAATAGCACTCTCATTAAAATCATAAAATACTCTTGTAGAATGAAATTTATACATAAACATCAAATATAGTTTCAGCATCTACTCAGTTGAATGATAGGTCTTTTCTGATTATAAAGAAACTTTTTTTAAATAAGTGCAGAGAATGAATTTTTATACAAAATGTTAAATATGTGGTTTTTGAAATAACTTTTTAAAAAAACTTAAAATCATTTATTAGCATGATGCATTTTAGCATTTAATTGTGTTCTAATAAATGTTTCTAGTTATATTTGACCTATAGATTCTGTACATCTGTTTTATATATTTTATCTGCTGCTATATTAATATGCATTTGAAATATATATATTTATAATTTTTTGATAGTTCTATTGACCAGTAACGCTTTTTATGAAATATAGCTATACAACTGTATATTTTGTATTATATGTACATATTTGAATTATAAAATAAAATATTTTGAATTTACAAATTTTTATTACTTTAAAACATTTATTTGTTGTCTGATAGAATATTTAGTATTATATAACCATTTATCTTCCTTTATTCTATAAATTGAATGACTTAGTATTTCTTCTAGCACGTCATGAAAGTCTACGAATATCAGTAACATACCCTAACCTGAGATATTGGGTGTACATTTCATTGAGGTTGCTCTCCAGAGCCAGTAAGCTACTTCAGAATTTTGGATGTAACAAGCATCAGCACATCTAACAATGCTTAAAAATGATATATATCAAGGATACAGGTTATACAACAATGTTAATTGAGTGAATTTTAGACCACTTAAAATGGATAATTCATTTTTCCAGCAGTAATCCCCCTCCAAAAAAAAGGGCGGGGGGGGGGGGGGGTAATCGTGTGGGGAAAAAATAAGAAACTGATAACATAGAAAAATACTTTCTTGGCATTTTATGATTTATTTTGAATTATGGATAAAAATAAGCATACTTAATAAACAACTGAATTTCAAAATCAAAGTAATGCATATAAAACTAGTGGCCCCGTGCCTGGAAATCAAGCCAACTTTATTTCATTTTTGGAATAACAAAAACTTTTTAACTTATGGAGTGCAATGCTTATTGAATTTTAACATTTTAGTCTTTGCATCTAATTTATCAACTTTAACTGATTGCCACGGGTGCTCAAACTGAATAACCAAGCAGGCTTTTTAGTGAACATAATTCGAACATAGATGTCTCCTCCATAGATGCAGTTTCTTCAGGTTGCTGGACATCGGGAAAAAGATCGGGATTTGTTTAGTTTCAATGAAGCAACTTGGCAGCAAACCATGATGTTGGCAAAACTGTGATGGCAGCTTGTTGGACTTCTCAACAGCATGGGAATCTCAAAAAAGTTCTCTAAATAAAAAATCTTTTAGAAATATATATATATATATAAATGTATGTATGTTCCAGCATCACTCTGGAACGCCTGGAGCAATTTCAACCAAACTTGGTACACATGACTTACAATCTGAAAAGAAACACTAAGGGGGGAGGTGTGAAAATAATTGAAAATGACTGATATTAGTGTCAAATCCATAGTTTTGGGGGTCACTGAGATTAATAGCAACACTCCCGATGCCATTTAAGTATAAGTTCAGCCCCCATCAGCATTGGGGGGGGGGGGGGAGAAAGGATGAAAAATAAAATGTCCAAAATGACCGAAAGTAGTGTCAAATCCATAGTTTTCAAGGTCTCTGAGATAAATAGTGATACTCCTGATGCTGTTAAACTGCAAGTTCCCCCTCCACCCATCAGCATTGGGGTAGGGATGCAACATCGATGTCGATGTTTTCGAAACATCGATGTTTTGATAAAAACATCGATTTATTGAAGCCGATGTTTTTTTTAACATCGATGTTTTGTGCTCGATGTTTTACGTTGTCTCGATGTTTTTTTTTTTTTTTAATGAAAAAGTACCGTAATAAAAAAAATTTGCCACGTAGCATAATTTTCACACTCAGTAAATGTAAGTCTGAATTCTGAAAAGGACAAATACAAAAGGGGAATGATTCCTTAGCAAACAGACAAATGGCAAATAACGACCAATGAACCAATCAGAGCGCTTGGAATGTTCCTGACACTCCAGAACCTGCCACGGGGTTTTATTTTGCAAATAGTGTATACACGAGTGCATCCATTTAAGTTTTTCTTTTGTTCTGGTTTTATAGAAGTTGACGTTAACATTATTAGTAAGATGCCTATCAAAAGTACCGTTTAGAAATATTTTTACAAAACCACTGAGAAATTGGCAAAATGCAATATTTGCCTTAAGTTCCTCAAAATTTCTGGCAATACCACGAATTAATCTGGACATTTGAAGGCATAACATGGCTGTATTTACAACAAGAATTTGAATCATCAATGTAGCCCAAAGCAACCAAGTTTTTGTCATTTGTGCCTGCCCAATCAGAGAGTAAAATTAAATCACCCCCTCCCCAAACGACTAACGGAAGTAACATGAATGTTAGAGATTACTAAACCAGTTTTAAAAAATGGATGTTCTAAAACATCGATGGTTTTTGGGCGATGTTTTATTAGCATCGATGTTTTAATATTGAATATCGATGTCGCATCACTACATTGGGGGGAGAGGGGGAGAATGGGTGAAAAATAAAATGATCGAGAGTAGTCTCGAATCCATAGTTTTCGTGGTCATTGAGATGAATAGGGACACTCCCAATGCCGTTTAAGTGAAAGTTCAGTCCCCCTCCCCCATCAGCATTAGGGGGAGGAGGGAAATATTAAATGTCCAAAATGACCGAGAGTAGTGTTGAGCACAGTTTTCATAGTCGCTGAGATGAATACTTACTCCCAATGTCGTTTAAGTACAAGTTCTGCCCCCCATCAGCATTGGGGGAGGGGGGGAGAGAGAAGGTGGTGTGAAAAATGAAATGACCGACAGTAGTGGCAAATCCATAGTTTTCGGGGTCACTGAGATGAATAGGAGAAACTAAAAATGTTGCTTACAGTCAAGTTTTGAGTTCATTTATACAGAATTTGTAATTTTACTCTATAATTTGTATACTGTACATATACTTTAAAATACCTATAAATAAAATTACTTGATTTGACAATTTAGGTAGATTTCATTCCTTTTCCTGCCTAATAACAAATTGGGATAAAAAAACACTCAGGCAACGCCGTGTAAACCAAACCGCTAGTAATATATAGATATGCAGGGTAAATCAGTAAGTATAAAACTAATGTGTTATGAGATTAAATCTTCAACATTTATCTCATTCTGTATAACAAAGTGAAAGAAGGCATGGGAGATTTTATTGAAAAATTATTAATCAATTGATGGATTTCTGCCTTAAATCATGAAATTTTGCCTTAGTTATTCCTACTTTTGAGATCCTATCATTTATTAAGGAATAATAAACAATAAAAATGACAATCTAAAAGCTATCATGCTCTATATGATGTTACAGATGATACATTTTGACACTGATATTTTCACCTTGTTACCTTTATTATACTAAATTTTTTAGACTGAATAAGGAAAAAATACGATCAAACACAGCAATATGTTTCAAAGACAACATAAAGTTGTTAAGTTAATAATGACCAATTCCTTCTGAAATTTTGGAACTTGTATCAGACAATAAATACTGAGGAGTCAAAACTGTAAGATGAAATAGTATATTAAATATTAGTCTTCTGTTTTTTAAAAAATGACAATCGTGCCATTTCAGAAGTTAAATATAGTTCAATTTTAAAAGAGTTTTGTATATATTTCATCTGAACTTGAGATATAATCTTGTTTTTTACAGAAAGCAGTAGGTAAGATTATTCAATGAACCTAATCTTATATATAAAGCAGAAACGGGAAATGGGTCATGTCTGTATATGTGAGTCACAAAAACTCAAGAACCGTGATCACTACCTTGATGAAATTTACACAGTTTAATGTTCTTGGAAAATCAGGATGAATGTGACTATTTTTATCCTGCTATGACGTTCCATTCCCGAATTATGTTAGAACAAGTTTGAACAGTATCAACAGATATTTTTATTCAAAGCCATTGTAACATTTCATTGTTGCCAATTAAAATTATAACATTTGTGTAAAAATAAATAGACATGAATTAAAAACGTGATTTATTCATATATTGGCACATGCAAGAATGAATTTGATATGTTATTTTCATATACGTGGTAACGCCAGAATATTTTTTAAAAATGAAAATATAAAGATGGAAAGTCATTTATTTTCAATGAATGTGTTCTTAATCCATTTCATGCATTAAAACTATCCCAAGCTACCTGTTCAAACTGAAATATACTGAAGGACACGTTCACTTTGCTAGAAACATGTGCGTTTGCCTTGACAGAATGATATATATAACTGAAATGACATTGAAACATAGCAGATGATTTAGTTTTGAGAAATAATTACAATCATGAAATACATGCATATTCTAATTAAGAAAGTCTGAAAGTGGCATTGAAACGTAGCAGACGATTTAGTTTTGAGAAAGAATTCTGAGCATGAAATATGTGTATATACTTTTTCTATAATAATTATCAGATTTGCTGTGTTTTAATATTGAATGTGTTCTCAATCCATTCACACATTATTGACTAGCTGTAAATTAATGCTCTAAAATGCCCAAAAAGAAGAAAGCACTGGACTGGATCTGACAGAAGAATGTTTTTCGCATGGTCAGCTATATGTGGGAGTGTCTAGAACAAGGAATCAATCAGAATTATACATTGTCGCAGATGATAAAAAGAAACAAAAACTGTTGTGTACTGGCAAGTATTAAAATAACAACAAATTAGTTAATAAATGAATTTTTTATTACTGGAAAAATGAAATTAATTTGTTTGAGTTATTATAACTTTGGAACATTATAACATGAGGCTGATCATTGAAAAAAAAACAGAAACTGAATCCCAAGCGAAGCCGGGTAATAAATCTAGTATTCTATAATAAGTAAAAAATTGCCATGGGCAGTATGTAATTAATTTTAAAATATTTTTAATGACAATATTCTAACAAGGTTCCATGGGATTTTGTAAAATAATGAATTATTTATATTTCATCAAATACACTTTTTTCATCACCAAGTATTCTACGTTGCCAAACTCTTTCAATTAAATAGTTGATTCTGCTGATAAATGAGTGCAATGTTGTTCATTCTAACAATAATTCAATAATTTAGTAAAAAAAAGTTTATTAAATGCATGATTATGAATTATTTTTAATACATATTACTTATGTCATAAAATGGTATTTTAATGACAAACTGAACTAGAAAAGTGTTGCATAAAATAATTTGTAAAATTGTTTCAATCATATTAAATACTTCAGTAAGTCAAAGTCTTCTAATTTTTGGTATGCAGAATTTTTCCACCCTTTGTTAGCAGCTGGATTTATTGGGCTTGGATGCATTATTCCAAAAACAGTAACATCAGAAAGTCCATTAGAGTTCACCACTTTTTCAGCTCTAGTTTTTGCAAAGTTCCCTACTCCAACTATGTATTTTATGTTTAAAAGTTTAATAATCTTAAGTAGAGATTCATCACATATAAACAATAAAGCTGTTTTTTCATCAGCTTTTAATTCAGCAGGGGTAATATTTTTTGCAGTTGCGCTCATCATTGAGAAAGGGCAGTAATTGTGAACATAACAATATCTGAAAAACTTCTCTGGTTTCCCACAGATTTCTTCCAAAAAAGACCAAAATCTGCTACCACTTACCTGCAAATTAAAATCATCCAACAGTAAGAAAAAGCAAAAGTAATCACAAATTGCATAAAATATAAACATACTCTACAAAATAATATTTTGCTGACCACCAAAAATGACTAGCTGAAAAAAAATTATAATACAATAAAGATATTCTTTTTTTTAGGGCCTCTAATATTGTCTCTAATTGTCTGTATACAAACATTTTATATTCAGGGTGCTTAAGAAGGTAACAAATTAAAGAATTGAGATTTTATTTTAAGGAAAGTAAACCAAAATTAAAACTAAAGTTTGATTCTAATAGAATGAAAGATATGCAAAGTAATGAAATGTCTTAAACTTAAATTTAAATATTAGCATAAAATATTATATTTTAGTATCCCATTTTAAAGAGATAAGAAATACTATTCAAGTATTTTAATACATTGAGTAAACATATGTGCCTCTTGTGCTTTAGTGTATAGGATTAAAAAAAAAAAAAAAAACACTAGCTAAGGTCCATGGATACATATTTGAAGTCAACAGCATTTGTTGAAGTCAGTCTTTTAAATACTTACTTTATTGAAAGATGAAAGTGGTTTAGTTTAAAACCTTACAAATGAATAAAACCAATTTTTCTAGATAAAAATTTATCACTACAGAACTTGTATAAGCATGAAAGTAAGAGAGGGGGTTATATGAGAGTTTTGAGTGAGGTTCTGTGACTTGGCCAAAGCAACAACTTTAACTAGGACAATTTGGGATGAGACCCATAATTGTATGGTGAAGAAATAAACAGGGTGGTTATAATTAAACTTTCCCTATAAACAGCATCCTACAGCTCAAACAGGTGAATGGAATGTAACCACATTGGATATATTGATACATGAACTCCAAAACCTCTCAATTACTATTTTTGCTGGTTTCATTTTATGTGGGAATACAATAACCCACAGTTACTTCCATCTATTGATTCATAAGAAAACTCAATAAATAGTGTTAAGTGCATTCTAAAGGCATTTTAATGAACAGCTGTGACTTATTTGTGATGTATTTATCTACAGCTGTGACTTTTTTATTAAAATGATTTTTGGCTCTCCTGTAAAACTTGTAATTTTTCAGTTGAAAGGTTTTGGAGTTTAGGTATTGATATAGACTATACACGAGATGCACTCACGGAATTTCGGAAAATTAAAAAAGTTCAAAAATGTCCACCAGATGGTGCTTTTCATGGAAAACTATTAAATTTAACAAAATAAATGACCAAAATGGAATACATAAACAATTTGAACATTTACTGACCAGTTTTTGATCACCTTGTCATCGAACCACATTAAATAAAGATAAGGAAATAAATAACAGTACGCCTTTCCTGTTTGAGAAAAAAAACCAGTTGGAATTGCAGAAACAGGTACAGATTATGACAAAATGTCACAAGAGGAGCAGTTGTTAATCATGTCCAGGATGATGTAAGGAAAGGTGCTCAAAGTGACCACCGTCAGTCACCTACAAACTTTCAAAGTGATGGACAGAGTATTCAACTGCAGATTGTAACTGATCAGTTGTGATGCTTCACACATGAAGCATAATGGAGTTCTTAAGTCATCCAATGTCACAACACCCCCACGATAAACCAGACTTTTTATGTGGCCCCATAGCCAGAAATAGCACGGAGTTAGATCTGGTAGCTATGGATTACAAAAGAAGAGACTAATAATACACTGGTCCATAAAGTGTTGGAGCAAAAGTACCTTCACAGACCCACAGACATATGGGGGACGTACCATCCTGAGCCGTGGTGGCCATGGATTACAAAAGAAGAGACTAATAATACGCTGGTCCATAAAGTGCTGGAGCAAAAGTACCTTCACGAACCGACAGACATGTGGGGGCGTACCATCCTGCATGAAAATGGTTGATGTAAGGCACTGTCTTTGCTGAAGTTGCGGCACAACAAATGTCTACAGCATATCATGGTACTGACAGCCCATAACAGAACATGTGAGAGGACCATGTGCAGTTATTTCCTCAAAGAAGAATGGCCCAAGGAAGAATGTCACTGTGAATCCACACCAGACATTCAACTTTGGAGAATGTAGGGGAATTTCATTGTGCATCCACAGATTTTCCTTAGCCAAAATGGACAATTCTGTGTGTTGATTGTCCCATTGAGGTAGAAATGAGCCTCATCACTCCACAGAATATTCCACGGCCATGACAGATCAACAGCCATTCTGTTAAGAAAACTAACTGCGAATGTGAGCCGTTGTGGCTTGTCCCTATCAAGGATCTCTTGGGTATGGTAGATCTCATACGGGAAGAAGTGTATTATGTTTCTGAGCACTTTCTGGACAGTGCTGTAAGGAGCTGTACATAGATATAAACCAGGAGAACTGATAAACAAAAAAAGAATTAAAGATAAACTAGCTGATCATATGCCATCAAAAAATAAGCCTAGTAAAATATAAAACTGGCACAAAATACTACACCAAAGAAATCAGAAAAATAATATCTGCCAATGTCTCTAGAAGTAAATTTTCTCTACAACTTATAGCCAACAAGTCAGATTGAAAAAACTTGGCAAAATCTGTTTACATATACAATCATGCTGTCATAATTAAAACTACTGTTATACCTTATTTATTATAACCAAAGACCTACCTTGGTCATACTGAATTTTAATGGCATAGATACTATTATTATTCGATGTCAATACCATCACATGAATTTAGAAGCTACACTGCTCTAAGATAACCTGATAGTAGAATTATCATCCAGTCTTTTTTAAAACTGATTGTAATGATCAGATTTATTCACAGAATTATTGAATCCTCAAATTCATAACAAAAAAAAACCTTAAATGGTTACTCCTAAAATATTGAATATAATCATCTTTTACACAAATTTTAGGCAAGATCTAAATTTAAGGGATAATCACATTTCAAATAAGACTTAATGGAAATGAAATTAACTATGATACTTGAAATGATTTAAAGATAAACAATTTTAAATCATAGAAAAATTCTTATTTATATGAGATGCTTTGCTAACTTGACATACTGTATATAAAGATATATCCATCGATTAAAAATAATAATAGAAGCATAAAAACATGAAAACAGATATCAAGAAAAAAATTTTGCAAATAAAACTCTGAGGATAACTTACAGGAAACGTCTGAAAGATGCAAAACGAAAACATAAAGCTTCATAAAATCCCTAATAAAAATAATGAGGTACCAACTAGTTTCATGCAATTAATAGTTCATCATGAGGCTGAATAGCATTGGGTGTAATTGTCTCTATGGGCAATAGAGCTAATCACGCTGAATGTTTCTTGGCCAGATGATGAACTCAATTAGTTAAAAACTCTTTATTTTTAAAGATTTTAAGAAACTTTTTTTCCTATTTATTACTGTAAGGAGTCATAACATTAAATTTGACGGTAATTGAATACTATAACACACTTTACAGAATATTTTTTAACCGAATGTTTGACTAATATACAGCTACTCTTAAAAGAGCAGATTTTCATAGAATAGCCAAATATCCATAGATCTAAAATTGAAATAAACTGCATTCAAAATAAATTTACCTCAGATCTTGAACAATGTAACCCTTGAATTACTCTTTTTGGATGTTCCTGAGGAGGTTTAAAAACATCTCCTCTAATTTCTAGCCAATTATTCACAAAATGTGAATCCCCAAATGGTACCTAAAAGTATAACTTAAGTAAAATTAAATAATTTTTTAATAATATACAACTGCTTTTATGATATTTTATTCTTACAAAGAAGAAAAAATATCATTCTAAATTATTAACAATAGCAACATAGTTTCCCCCTCAAGATATGATTAAAATATGTTTAATTTAAAAGTATTTATATGTTTAGAAGAAATTCTCTGATACTAAGATATAAAAATTTCTCAAATTAAAATTAACTTCAAATCAAAGATATTTTTAAAAATTGCACTTTCCGTATTATTTATTCATCATACACTTAATTCATTTTTTTCAAATTTGAAGTATAACTAAACAAAATACATCCATTAGTCCACTAAAATATGTATGACTTCATTTATATAATGTATAAGAGAGTCAATAAGATTTTTCAATACATGCATTCAATTTTGAAAACACTTGCTCATGACTTATGACACTAGCAAGATACTATTACAAGACAGAAAAGAAAAATTCAACTTTCAGCAGACATGGTCTAAAAGTCAAGAGGAATAAAACACATGCAAAATGGACAACTCTAAAGGAAGAGGGAACTACAGCTGTTACATGGCTCTATGAAACAAAGCAAAATGTTAATTTTTAATTTTGGAGAGATGCATAAGTGTCAATTCTAAAGGAAGAGGGGACTACAGCTGTTACATGGATCTGTGAAACAAAGCAAAATGTTTATTTTTAATTTTGGAGAGGTTCTGAAATCTAAAAGGGAAGGAAAAGTGACAGAAGCAGGAGTAATATTCAGCATTTGATATAAGGCATGGCATAAGTCTGGATTAGAAGAGCAGCCTAAGATAGTAACAAGATCAAATGTAAAATAACTTTGCAATAAGAACTAAAACTTATGCCTTACATCTGTGGGATAAATATGCGAAATGCACGTGGTATACAGAATTTTTCGTTTGAAAAGTGACATGCTGATGATTACCACTAGCCAAAACTTACAGTTTACTTTTAAAAGTTGCTATTGATATTGTTTAGAGAACCTAATCTTTAAAAATCAGAGAATACACATTTTCCTCTTTTTACCCAAAATAGCACACAAACACTAAAATGAACAAAATATAACATTAGGCGCCAATAAAATACCCCATTTTGAGCCATTCCGAACGGTCCTGGATTCATACCCAGAAAAAGCACAGTTTTAAGACTATTGCAGTATGTCTTTACATAACAAGAATGAGTTTCTCGAGCATAATCCAGAGGATTATAAATGTAGGCTATCTTGTCGCTGAATTTTATTTCGGAGAGCAACCTGCACTGTTCATTTTCTATTTCTAAAACACAATCAGCAATACTCATCCTGTAATACTTAGATATTAAAAATTTAATGCATAAAAATTCAGGTAAGGAATCTTAGCTGGAATGGATACATAATAAATTGTTTTTTCTGCTTCTTGTACAACTAACATGAGTGTCAAACCATTGATTTCTTCGTTAAGAATGAATATGAATCCGATACAAAATACATGATGTCCGAAATCATCAAAATTATGTGCCGACACTGAATACACCTAAATTTTGAGTCAAAACAAAGCATAAAGTATGCCAATTTCGTGTTATGCTGCCTCCAAATATTTCAGATGAATATTTGAGAGTTTCGATAGTAAATAATGAATGAACTAAAATAAGTGAAAGAATCTAAGAATGCTATAGCTTAGACTCTTCCCTTAAGATTAACTGAATAAAACAACACTATTGTCTGTAACCGTCGAAAGTGTAGTTTTGGCTGTTTGCCAATGTACGTGTTACTTGTAATGTTTACAAGCAAAAGAGTAGTCAATGCGTAATATACGTAAATAGTACAAAATAGAAATAGTGTTTTGACACATCGTTCAGATGAACTAAAAGAGTACAAATATACATTTAATGTATGACTTCTGACTAATCACCTATGATTTATTCCCTGGATCTTCTGATGTTGATGGATATTGTGTTTGCTATTAGCATCGAGAACTGCGTTTTGGTAAATATGATCTACTTTCTTTCATAGTATCTGCTATTCATTGGAAAACCTTACTGAGTTCTATCATCTTTACAGTAGTGTTTGTGGTTTCGACTTGATGTTTGTTGTTGCCTATTTTCACGTTTATTATTGTTACCTCTCATTTTGCATGTGACAACTTAAAAAAATTCGTATATTGTTTGGTCTTATAAAAGCTATAAAAGTGTCTACAGCTATAAAAGTGTCAAAATAACTTATTAAAGCTTTCCATATAATTTAGATGGATTGGTGTGCAATTTTTTTTCTCGCAATCGCAAATAATAATCCTTGAAAAAGTTATAATAATCCTGTGGTTTTACATATTTATTATGACGACTAGCTTTAAAGTTTTGCAGTAATAAATTCGCTCACTTTTATTTTCTATTTTCATATTGTATTTTTTTTCCCATTTACATATTATGTTACTATTTAAAATATAGTATTTTGGTAGTAACTTGAGTTCTTACTGAAATGTCATTTCCTATTAGTATTCATTTTGATTAATTACTGCTTTGTGGGAATTATAATAAGATGAATTTGCAACTTGCTGTGCATGGCACTTATTATTATTTTACAAGATAGTCTAATTGACACTGGCTCTTTTTTATTGTCCAAATTAATTTTTTTAACTCTTTTGTAAATTACATCTGTAACAACTACTAGTGAAATATTAAATGAACTAGGAAATGTCATAGCTCATTGAATATTGTAGTATTGTAATGCATGTTCAAATGTTGTAAGTTATGAGAGTATCAAAACTTTTAGTACAATTAATTAAAACAAACTATAAAAAATATATACTTTCAATAGGAGTCATTTAATTCAATACTCTCAAAAACTGTACCCTTAAACTACTAAAATATTTCAACCTGATCAAAGTTTACTCACCATTATTCTAGTTTTTAAAATATTCAAACTGAATTTGTAAAATCTATATATATAAAAGAGCTTGTCTGTTTGTTTGTCCGCTATAGAATCATAGACTGTTTCACCCACGGGGACCAAATTCGGCACAGTTAATGTTTTAGACCCTAGAAACTTAAATCAGGAAAAACGAAATTCGGGGCTCAATTAGTTTTTTTAAAATTAATTTTTTAATGATTTTTGTGCCCCTAAGTGCACCTCTTAAATGTGGATACAGCCCCTTTACCCCAACCCTTCAAAATTCGATACGCAGGGGAAAAGCGGTTTATTCTGAGGGGTGATCTGCATGGTTTGAGAGTTGGTCTGGGGGGGAGGGGGGGGAACGAGGTGTTTATTTTTCTTACGTTTAGTGGAATCGTGAGTCTAAAAAGGTTGAGAACCGCTGCCTTAGACAATGGCGTTCAAATTAATAGAACTTAATAAAATTTGGAAAAAAAAAGAAAAATTAAGTTTGTCCCATGGCCAGTTTTTGGAAGCCTTCTGTTGATCTAAATATATTAATTGTTTGAGGATCATAAAATAGGAAGAGTTCTACAGGTTTTTTCCCCTAAGTTCGCGAAACAGAGTTAACATACAATATGTATTTGAATTACTTATGCCGTGAAATCATATAAGATAAATCTTCTAGAGTTTTGGGGCTTTTTAAGCAGTGGGAGGAAAAGCCCTTTAAACAGAGAAACATAACGACACATAACTTTCATTCCGAACTATTAGTCCATTAGTTATATTAAGGCATAAGAAAATTAATGAAATTATTTTTAAAGAATGATTGCCCAGGTAGATATATAGATATAAAATTTTTCATGGTTTCCATCAAAAGAATACTGGGTATATCATTTCAGTAGAAACGCGCTAAGCGCATTCTGTCTGGCCAGATGAACATGAAGAGCGGAGGGGGGGGGGGGGGGGTGCAGCTCAGTATTTTTTTGATGGAATGCATGAAAAATTTTATATCTATATAGCTACCCAGGCAACGCCAGGCAATAATGCTAGTTATTTATACACCAATGGAGAAATTACTATTATTGGAAAATATTCATTATGAAAGTGTTTTCTATATAAATGTGCACTTTAATAAGCATTTCATACATTTCAGTTTAACTAGTTTTTTAATTTATTTTTTTATTTATTTTCAGGTTAAGGTTTGTTTTCCTCTCAAAGGGAAAGTAATACAAAAGATGATTCCTTAACTTCTCAGCAATGACAATCTGTTTTGCTCTAATTCTAGTCTTAGTTTATTCAATTATGTGCCTTTCAGTACAAGGTATGTATTTCTGAATATGATGGGATTGTTACTTTTTTCATATACTCTTATTTTACGAACAGTAGAATAGGTATAATTCAAAGAAAATTTGATATACCTATTCTAATTTTTATCTCTGAACAAAAATTTTATTTATTATAGAGTATTCATAGAAATCTGATATTGTACAATGATGTTAGTTCTGTAGGTTATCAGTGGCGTAGCGAGAGGGGGGCAAGGGGGTCTATCATGCCCCGGGCGCCAAATGGTCCCCAAGACCATTGGACCATTTGGTCTCCAAGACCATGCGGGGTGCCAAAAAAGTGTTATGCCCTGGGAGCCAATTATGCTTGCTATGCCACTGTAGGTTATCATATAGTGGTTAGCATCCCGGACTTATAAAAATTAGGCTTGGGCTCAAATGTCAGATAAGGGATGGACATTCCTGTGCGGCCCCTTTATAAGGAGCAGTGTTAGCTTACTAATATGGTGCTTCCTTAATAGAGAAACCAATGTATTTTCAGTGTGGGAGATCTAAGGATAAAGTGTCTGTTAGTGCTAGAAATAAATAAAAGATGCTAGAGCCAGTGCTCAAAGTGCAAGAGAGAAAAAAATAGTTTTGCAGCAACTGGCTGTTGTATGCCAGAGCATAGAGCCTGGCCCAAACTATGTCAAAATATATAGTTTTAAAGTTAGAAATAACACATTTGAAGAGTAGTAAATATGGCACTCTCAAGTCTAGAGAATAACAAGGTTGCATTGGTGAATCGTGATTGAACAAGTTTGCAAGAATTTAGAGAGTTATGAAAGCATTTAGCTTCCAGTCTGGTTAATACATAAGTACCCATTATTGTATATGCTTAACTTCTTTTTGATTGTATAATGTAGATTTAAAGAATAATCAAGTAATTCTAATATAATAGATGTCAGCTCTTTAAATATACTATTATTTACCCAGTTTTACAAAGGAAAAGCATTGCTTCCAATTTTACATTATTTGAATAAAGATATATTTTTTTTTCTGCTAATGTTTAAATGCTTTTAAGTAAACATGCATAAATTAAAATTTTCTAAGAACTAAAGAGGCTGATATCTAATTTGTAAATATATATACAAAGTGTTATATGAATTTTCATTAACTGAAATTGCTAACTACGAAAATTTTAATACTTTTTTTTTCTTTTCTTAATTTAGGAATTTTTCCTTTGTTTCAGAAAATCACTTGCTAGCCATGAAGCTTTATCTCTATTGTTCTAACAAATTATAGCTTTTTAATTTTTTTTATCTGAGTAATCAACATTATGTTGTATTTTGTTTTACATTTTGTTTTATTTTAAGATGAAGGTCTTTAAAGTTAAGGGAGTTATTTTCTTACATTAATTTATTTTTCCTTATGCTGGGAGCTTGTCCAAAGACCTATACCTATGGCTCATACACCATGATGGTTTGTTGGCTTGTTCTGAACTGGGAGCACCATTCAGGTGAACTAACATAACCCCTAAGTGCCACCATAATTTAGACCAAACACCCCCAGGGAAGAGATCTGAAGGGCTTGTATTCTCCTCCAACCCCAAAAGTGACAGACTTTCCAGCCTAGAGATTGGTTGATATGAAGAACATTATTCGGTCTCCAACCTGTGACGATATGACGCCAATGTGGCATTACAAATTGAAGAATCATGTGATGAAATTTAACAATAATCTTTCTAGCACACCTCAAAACACACTAAACCTTTGGCATAAAAAATGGCTTGGCTGGAAATCAAGGTTCTTCATATTTACCAGGCATATTTTATAAAAAATTTATTTTCAAAAAAATATTTCAATAACTTTCTCATTTTGGATCAGCTTCTCGGTACCAAATTCTGACACATGAACCATTAGGAAGCCCATGCCCTCTCTGTGTAACATATGTTTCATTATTACCATAATCCAATGCATACACGTTTTATTTTTTATGAAAAAGATATTATTTGCATTTTGTGTGAAAAGAATGCATCTTAATTTTTGATAATTTTGTTTTGTTTTTCATAAATTCAAATAAATTGCTAGAAGACTGTGAATGAAAATCCTGAGCAATTTATAAAGGTTTCAATAGTTTTCTATTGAAATATTTGTAAATTCATTTTTCTATTTGTTATTTTCTATGAATCATGCATTAATAACTTAGAAAACATGAAAAATAGAATTAGCAATGGATAGGTTCTAATAAAAAGAACATAAAAACACTGTTATCAAAAAGGATAGACTTGAAAAATATATGTTATCCCGATTAAATATAAATAATTAAAAAGACAAAGTCTATTTTTCAAATGATTTTGTAATTTATGCTTTTTACATGACTGCATGCAACTTAGTGAGTTTTTGTTCTATATTTTTATACATAAATCATGAATAATAAGTTTATAAACAATAGTTCATGCAATAGTTTAGAGTATTTTCTTTCATTCTGTTTAAAATTTTTTTAAAAATTGTTGCTGTTCTTAAATTTAATATGTTTAAAAATAATTAAGGTTATTAATCATATTATGAAATCAATATTATGTTTTTATTGAATTAAATTATTAATTTAGTATTAATCTTTTACTTAGATATTCCAGACAAGTTTATCTGCTCCTAAAAGTGGTCTATAATTTTTATACCAATTAACCACAATGATTATATTAGCTTTTATTAATACTAATTTGTTACAAGAATCTCATGCAAACACACATTGCGTTCAAAGTTTTTGATTACCTAAAAATCATTAACTTTTATTACTAAGTATGTATTTATTAACTGATCATTTTTTTTTAATAATAGAAAACAATGAAAAACTCCATGGCATCAACTGCAAAGTTGACCAACATTTTCATTCGACATATATTACACCTGTTGTTGAACAAGTTACAGAAGTAACAGGATGTCAGTCAAGTGACACAGCATCGGGTGCTCAGGTAATTTATAAGGACAGTTTCCTGCAATTTATAATTGCAACACAGTATCTACTGCTTAATATGATAACTAGGTAGTGAACGTTTGATAATTTAAATTTTAAAAAAAAATCTTGATATTTAAAGGTATGCATATTCTGGGATTTCATAGTTATCTATACTATTTTATAGATGCTTTGTAAAAGCTTCTAATTTTCAACACTAAATTGGAAACTGATCAACAATTAGGTCTGCATGTACTTATGATTTTTTTCTTTTATTGTAATAAAATATCTCTGTCAGAAAGCCTTTTTATTTGTAAACCAATACAGTGCTTCTAGTTTATCAGCTCTTACAGACAGAAAGTTATACTATTATTATTATTATTTCTTTTGTCGGAACATATGTGTTAGACTTTTTCAACTTGGATTTACAAGTATATGATTTATAACTATATTAATGTTATATAAATATACTTACAGTCTGATTGCATTCGGGTGCCTTGGACTCCTTCCCTTCATATTTGTTGTATAGTGTTAATGTTCTTATTATTTTCAAGTTAGATCTCAAATTCCATAAAACGTTGTATTTTTTCATATGTTGCAAAAATATGAAAGACTACTCTCCCATTTTATTGAGCAAAAAATTTATTTTCTGGGAATTTAAATATCTGATTTTGAATTATTCTGCTTAAGTATAACTGGATCAATAAATGTTTTCCTGACTGTTGAGCAAAAGTGAGGATCAAGTTTAAAGTGTCATTTAGGCATTGTAGGACAATTAAAAAGTTTTAATAAACCACTTAACAATAATAATTGTAGTTACCTATGTTCAAAATTATTCTTTTATGATTTAGTTAGATCTGAGGGAGAATTGTATCTGCTAACTCAGAATTGAATTTCTCTAAAATTGTGTTTAAAATTCTCAGCTTTTATAGAGATTGTCTGATTGGAGATTTCCTTTGATTAACAGTTTTAAACTGTTAGATTTGAGAGTTCTTGATTTAAAACCTTGTGTAAATATCTAGTTAGCAAAATAAGTTATGAATTAAACTGAAACTGACAGTTTACTGTAAGAAAATGCTGAGCACTTCATTTTTTTTTAGCCAACTATTATTTTGTATTTTTGTACATTTGTTGAACTTATTGTTCATGATCTTGATGCTTTCATTTATGATAGGGTGACTACTGTAGGTTTTCAAAGCTTTTCATAGCAAGCCTTAAAACACATATTCATTCTGTTGTATATGTTAAAATATAATTTGTTTCAATTTTTTTAAATACTTTTTCCTGTCATATGTGATGTACAAGGGTTGTTTTAATTTATTTTCTTACTTAAACTCCCTTGAGGTCAATACTTTTGGTTCAATGGTTTTCAAGCATATTTATCCATTTCATAAAGCATCACTCTTTCAACAATATTTTTAAATGAGTAAATGCAAGAAGTAAATAAATAAAATTTAACTTTAATGCATATTTACAGGAAGTTCACATTCTAAGTCTTCTCAGCTCTGGTTTTGATGACCCTGTTGGTGCCAGAAATGGTTATCTTCCAAGTGTGAGCTTAGATGTCAGGCCTCGGTGGAAGCAGAAGGACCATGTGACTACAACAGTTGTCATTTTGCATTCACTTGCACCAGTCATGTGGCAAATGAACTTGCATCACATGGGAAATAGTACAAGTTTTCATATTGTTGTATGTATAAATATTTTTACTCTAGTTTTTAATTTTCTGTTGTACCGTTCTATACTTTAAATTGTAATTTTATTATATTTTTGAGTTATTGCACCTTATAATAATATTTATGTGCAAAACAAAACTAGCATAGTATGTTTTAGCATTTTAATGTGTTTATAAAGGAATGCTGAAATATGAATTCAGAAAATTTTCTCTATTCACATTGGTTAAGAAATTTGCATAAATGCATTTCAATATCACTTCATTATTACTTAAAAATGAATCATTTCTTCAGCGATGATATTTTTTTTTTCTGTGTGTGTGCACTATCATAGCATTTTCTTTACATTGCAGCTTGTAAATCAGAGCTTTCCCAGTAATTTTGTATTTTTTGCATGTATGAATCAGTTATTTGTTATCACAAAAAGGGATTATGGCTGTGTACTGATTAAAATAAATATGGTTTTGACTCATGTCATATTTTTATATATGTTCACTAGGAATATCTTATTTCTTATGTACTTGCTATTTTTTAAAACTTATAAATCTTTTAGAGCCAAACTTCAAAACTAGCATAAAGTAATGCCTCAGTGAGCGAAAGGAAATTTTGTTAAAATATATATTCAATATTTTCATTTTTTTTCTGGTTATAGAATATTATGTTTGAAAGAAGCTTATTTTCTGTTTGCATAATATGTAAATTTTAAAAATGTACAATAATTTTATGTGTTTCATATTCTTAAGTTAACAGATTAGGAACATAATATCATCATTTACTGTTTCTACATGTGATATATACTGTATTTATATCTTATTTTGTTGAGCATTATGTTTTCAAAATGCAATGTGTAGAAGCAGTGCCTAGTTCAGTTTTCCTGTTCAAAAACTGTTTTGCCAAAAATAGATTTTTTATAATTTTATTAGCTGTAATGAGCCTACAATTAGTGTTGTTATAACCATGCTAAACTTTCAACAGAAGAGAAATATTCTTTATTTAAAATTGTGTTTTAAGTTATCAAGACATTAAAATGTTTTTCTCAAGTTTTAAAATATCTTATATGCTCATTAGCTCTTTTAATATAAAATTTCATGTTATGTATTTTAGGTTAATAAGCCATCCTATGTAGTTCCTAGCATTGCAGCACATGTATCTCGTCAGAAGCTTCCCTCCATTAAACGATTGCCCTCATGGGTGAAGAGTCATCATGGTGCTGTTACATCTTTCTCTTCAATATCTCGTGCTAATGAGATAACTCTATTCACAGGAATAAGTAAGTAACAGTTTTAAAGTTTGTTGAATTCAAGATAAAGTATTATTTCAACATCCCCCTAAAAAATTTGAAAAAAGAGATTAAGAAAGCACTGATTTAATTGATTTGTAAACATTGACATTGAAATTGTATAACTTTAATAACATTTAGTACCTTGGCTGGATTGAATTATCTTACATGAATTCAGGAGCAGTAATGGTTATTTTATAATTGAAGTCTTTTTGTTACACTTAAAGCTACTTTGTTAAGGTAATTTTTCATTTTATTTTTACTAATTGTTATTTTTTTCTCAGATCCTAATGCTGCTTCATCTTGTAACTTCAGTAGTCAGTTGCAAGCAACTAATGTAAAAGCCAGCTATGTACAACTTCAGCCTGCAACTGGATGTGCTGTAAATAACAGCCAAAATGCTGAGAAGAAGTAGGTGAAATTTTTTTTATTTATTTATTTCTGTTTGAACTTTTATTCTTAGTATTCTGTACATGATGCTTATTAATTTTGATAATGCTTTTAATTGCTTTTACTGTGATTGCTAACAAAATGCAGTGGGTCAGATCTCTTTGGATATACTTATTTATAATTTAAAATCCAATTTGTTTGAAACTTTCACAGTTAGAAATTTCAAACAGAGGCTCTTCTGATTTTGAATTTTTTTTTTTTTTTACTGTCAAAGTTTTGTGCAACATAATATCTAGTCACTATATTTAAAATAAAAAATAAAATGTTTTTCCTATTCCCTAATGCTTACTCCACACCAACGGCGATGGTGACGAAAATCATGTATCTTCATTGTTGCGCATGCATATTACAAACAAATTTTCACTCCCCCGGTTCATCTCCGTCTCTGGTCTCTCCGGTTTCAAGTTGGAAAAAGTTCAACTTTTGTCTCTGTTGCCATGCTCAACAGCCAATCAGAATAGAAAGAAAAGATTATGCACATGTGCAAATAAATTGCCTCTTCTCCCCGTCTCTTAGCAGTGTGAAGGCATTTATGACAGCCACAGAGACAGGTGGCAAAATGTGTCTGTCTTTCGTTGCTGTCGCTGTTGGTGTGGAGTAAGCATAAGGTCCTCTCCCCATTTTTTTCTAAACAATTTTCCATTTCATCAAATTGAATAAATAAAATTCAGAAAAAAGAGGCAGTGCAGTTAGTAAAATAGTTTTTAAATATTTTAAAAGTTAATAAAGAACACTGAACAGTTGAAATATACTTTTTCATTAGCCTGTCAATCATAGTGCCATTAAGTCTCTTGATGATACTGTGTAAACTCAAGATAATCTACCTGTAATGAATACACAAATAAAAGAAAATTTTAGTGATACTATTAGATCATGGAGAGTTAAAGAATTTCCTTTAGCTCAATAAAGTGAGACAAGAATATAAAACGAACATAAATTTATTAAAAATGTAAGAATTTAAATTAACGATACAACCTGTCATAACAGTTGTCAATGCCGTACTGGCTGTAGGTATACGATGACACTTATACTAACTCTCAATGATATGCAAGAAATAATATACAGCAGTTAAATAGACAGTTACTAAATAATGTAAAACTGATGTTACTAAATAAATACATAATACATGCAATTGTTACGTCATGGTTAGTTTGGTTAAGTACATTTCAGATTGAATGACACAAATCATTGGAGTTAACTCCAGCAGTTTAGCCTAAATCTAACACTTAGACCTCCCGCTACACACACACATATATTATAGATATGAGGTAATAAGCCCATCAGTTCTTTCATTGGTGAAAATCATGAAAATCAATTTAAATCTCAGCAGTGACATACAAAAGAGTTTGGTGTTAATCTGCATGTGTGTATATATGTATATAAAAGTTGTCATGTTATCTATATTTAGTCTAATTATGAAAAGTTTAAGTTTTGTCAATGCATTTTTTCCATATAAATTTGCATAGTTGCTAAAGGAATATTATTCTACTAGGTACAGCACCTTGCATATTATCGAGTTGAATTCAAGTGTGTTAAATAATGATGTCGTCATCCATTTACGGCAATATACTGAAGCAGACACCTCCAAAAAAGTGATTGTTGAGCAAAATTTTATTCTTGTTTTAAAGTGCCATGCCCCTGTGGAATGGATCATTGAATCTTCGGGTATTGAAGGATCTTTGCATGTTGTGGTAAGAGTTATAATAATGTCTTGCATATTTATGATGACAGATTTTGAAGAGTAAATTATTACTTACTTCCAGTTCTGAATTATAATTGTTTCAGTAAGATGATATAGCAAAAAATATTTGTGTTTGTTAACTTTCCTTTGATTAGTAATCACTTGTTATTTGTGCATTTGTTACTTCCTATTAAAAATGGAAAATAAAAATAACTTTATCAACTAATGAATATTTAATTTGGTTTAATGAAATACTTTTGCTTAATATATTGCTCTGTCAATATTATAAATTTTCTGGTAGAATTGGATCTAAAAAATGTTCTTTTGATACATACATATTAAGTGATATAAGTGGATTCTTTTACATTGACTCTTTAATCAAATTTTACTTTACACTTTGCAAGTTGTGCAAAAATCATTAATTATTTTCATATTAATTTCATGATTCAGTAATTATTTCAGCATTATCATTTGAAAGGAATGTTAAATTCTTCTAAATAAAATAATTATTTCTTTACATATATATTAAATATCTCCTTTAAAAGGAAACAAACTTGACTCTCACTGCCATATATAAATTACTTTCTGTCTGTATCATTTAATATATTAATTTAATGTAGAAAGGACCGTATTCATTTCGATATATTTTAAATAAAATTATTTATGAATGTATTGATGAGTTACAAACCTGTTTTTGGTTATTTAACATTACATTTTTTTAATGTGAAATAATTATGCAATTTTTAAATTTATGCATTAATATGTGTCTCTGTAGGCTGAATATCCAGTTCATATTCGAACAAACCCACTATATATAACAGCAATGGTTCAAGAAAAAGTTCTTCCAGCTGATACTCCAGCTTTGTTGAGTACAGTACAAACTTACTTTGGTTCTGTAGATACCTTTCTTAAAACAGCAAAAGCTAATAAAATAAATATAGCTGTGAGAGGAAAAACAAGTATGTATCCTAATTTATTTTAATTAATTTATATTTTTATTTAGTACTTCAGATTTAATAATTAAAATAGGATGGGCTAAACAGAATTTTACAGTCCCTCGTGATTATCGCCATACATGACAACCATGTTTCTAAATTTTTTAGACTTTGCTAAAGATGCTAAATTAGGTGATAAGTAGCTGAATTTTGGTATTTTTGCAGAAGTATCTTTAAAACTTTCTCGTAGGTTTTTTTTTTTCTTTAAATAAAATTTGAACTCATTTCAGTAATGTGTCATTCTTAAGTGTTCAAAGTTGAATGCTTTATGTTCATAAAATATTGAAGTTGAATGAGTTTTATTATTTGCTCTTTCTAAATTAAGCATGAGTGTTATTTTGCAAACTACATATATGTATATTTATAAGGATAAGGATTGGCAGATAGTGAAAAATGTTTCTTAGTTAACCCTGAATTATATGTTCTCATGTGGTTTATTGACAAATATTGCAATGAAATTTATATAACCAAAGCCAATGTTTACTTTGTTTTGTTTTACTGATTATATTGCAAGCAAATTCACAGTGTAACTGGTGGTAGAGGAATCCACGTGAGTTAACATTATTGCAATAGTGCAGTGGTGGCATAAACATGGCCAACTCAGGCTACGAGGTTTATATAGCCAGTGGTAGGTTTGTGTTACTACTGCATAGTATCGCGATAGCATCTTGACTTGCAATATGTCCCTTTGATAATTGGCTTTTCCGCAACATGAAACAAAGAACCATGAAGAGAATATTAGCAGTGCTTAAAATTCACATTCTAGCAAACCCAGCAATGCACCAAGCCTTTGGTGCAAAAAATGGCTTGGTGAGAATATGGAACCATAGGATTTAGTTTTATCATAAGCAGTAAATGTTTTGAATAATAATTTAAGCATATTTTTTTAATCTTATAAATAGACTGAAGATAATGTCGAAGGATGTATAATTTTTTTCTGCAGTTCTTCAGTAAAGAAATTTTATTTTTGTTTGTGAGTAATTAGTAATCTTTTGAATTATAGTCCAAAATTCAGTATAAAAAAATTCATTATTAATTGGTTCAACTCTTGGCTATTTTCTTTTATGCTTCACCTCAAGCAACATGTCTTATCTGCACCAAATCTCCATGTATTTTTGCCCAATTGAATTACTCTCAAACGTCAAAACTAAGTTCTCTACCCCAGAACTCCTACAAAATACTGTCATCCAAGGTGCAGAGGAGCATCTTTTCATGTCATTAGGATAGAACTGGCTGCTGTTTCGCCATAACCGTCACTTACGGAATTGGGGTGTGTAGACGCCGATTATATTGCATTAGGATTTTTTGTGTGCTTGCTTGTAGGGTGCGTTGAGCCCATACAGTAAGTTGTGTTTGTCTTTTCATTTTTCTTCTTGGCTTATTGCTTCTTTGGGGAACTCGGGGCCTTGGGATGTCTTTTGGGCTACCTGCATCCTATTCAGAAAGTTCCCCTTGAGGTAATTGACATGGTTAGGCCCTCTGATGACGTGACCTGTCGATTACCTCTGTCGTTTTATGGTTCAGTTCCGGCTCTTATGCAGAATCTTGCCGTTGGTGCGTGGATGCCCATAGTGCTTGATTTCTGTTTGTTTTTTGTCTTTTTTAGTATAATTTTTATCTATATCTGTTGGATTATTTATTTCAAAGATATAACTCTTAAGTGTGGGCATCTTAATTAAAAGAAGAAATACATTAGTTAATTAGAAGTAATTTCTAGGTCAAGTATATGAAATAAAATAGGGGATAAAAGTTTTGTGTCTAAACACACATACACACTCGTGTGTATATGTTTTTTTTTTTTTTTTTTTTTTTTTTTTTTTTTTTTTGTTTGTTTGTTTAAAGGTTTAGTATTTTAATGTGTATTTTTAGATAGGTGCATATAAATATGTTTAATGGGTATATATTTATATAACTTTTTTCCAGAATTACTTTTAGATGCAAATCAAGCACAAAATGGTTCATTAGTTGATTCAGCATTAAAAAATCATGCAATATTTGCTGGATCAGATGTCCCATATGTGGTGAACAAGATTAAATCAGCAGTTATTGATTCAAAAACAAAAGGTAAAAAATACTTATTGTAAATCTTCTATGTACTTTAGGCATTTGCATAACTGACTAGTTTTTTTGGATATAAAACTAAATGGTGCTTTAGCTGTCTTTTTGAAAATTATGTGTTTAAAAATGCTAAGAGTGTAACATGACAATCAAGAGTTCTTTTTTACCTTAAGTAAATTCTTTGCATCTCATATTTTCTGTTTTAGTTTTTAATGGACTGCTGTTTTACATTTACAAAGTAAGATTTACTTCAAACTCAAGCAAGCTGTTCAGTAATTTTTTTTAATGTATTTTAGTGCTAACAGAGCAGCCACTAAGTCCATTGTTGGTAAAACAAATGATCTTAGAATGTTTTGTTGACAAGATGAGTATTTCTTTCCCTTTTGATGAAACTATGGGTATTTTGACATCAGCATTTGGATCCCATAGCAAGTTATCTTCAGTTTCTCTCATTGATACAAACTGCAAGGCTGAACTGAATGAGACACATATTGTTTTACAATCATTTTGGGATGACTGTGGTACTAGAAGTGTATCAAATGGAGAAGGAATTTCATACCATAACCAGGTAAGATATATTTTGGGGTTTCTCTAATTTTATTTATAGATACTTTTTAACCATGCTGTCTAAATTGCAGAGGAATAATTGTGTACATTTAATTTTATTATTTGAAAGAACAAAACAGATTGTTTTGTTAGTTATTGCTGTATTTAAATTCTTTATATGAACAGCTGCCTTATAAAAACTTCATATAGTTTCTACTCTAGAAATTTATGAAATTTATGATAGAAGTCATATTGATTGTTCCCTGATAAGAGATTGTATTGTTTTTCTAATTTATTAATGAATCTAGTCTTACAGGAAACTTAATTAATTAATCTGGTCTTGTGGGAAACTCCCATGTAATAAATAATTCTTCAAATCCACAATAAATTTAAAGGATGGCTTCGTGTTTTGAACTAATTAACAGTTGATCGTCAGGCTGAGGAGCCTGAATGAACACAATTCATACAATTGACAAAAATTTATTGTGAATTTGTTTTTGTGAACACAATTCACAAAAATTTGCTCTCAAATTTCTGTGAATTGTTCATAGTGATAATGACACCTAAGGTGCCTCGGCATGATGATGAACTATTGATTAGTTCAAAACATGTAACTATCCTTTTAATTTATTGTGGATTAAAAGAAGTGTTTATTTCTGTATTATGTCTGTATTTTAACATTCTGTAAAGTGTTATACACTGCATTATCAGTTCTTTATAATCTATAAACATTAAAATGTCTAAGATCTTCATTAATTCTGTCTTGCTTTTTTTCCTTAATGTCATTGTTGATTTTTGTTTACTCTTGCCCTTATTCGGAGTAGATGATAATATTTAGTATGTGTATAAATGCAAAAAAAGTAAGGGTTCTCCTAACAAAAATCTTATTCATTTCATTGATTAAGAATATGTAATCTTATTTACATTTACATCAATGACATACTACAAGTTATGGACATTTCCATCACCCAGACCAGGGAGGCACTGTTGGCTTGAGCTGATATTGAATAGCTGATATTGAAAGGCAAGAGTATTGAGCAATTGAAACGTTTCTGTTTCCTTCTTTGTCTACTTTTTCGTCTTTTTGTTTGTTTTCTTGTACTTTTTATCTTGTTGTTTTTGTTCATTGCTTTCTGTTAGGAATAAAAAAAGTTGTTGTTGTTGTTGCTTATGCTCCTTGACCGACAGCAACATCAGATCAAGGCCATTATAGGCTATTGGGCTGGGTGATGCAGCTCCTGTTTTAAGTTAGCACCACAAGGATCGGAGTCCAACTTGGCTAACGGACTGGTCCTGTAATTTTGAACCGAGACCAGTGCACTTCACCCCACACCTCCAGAGGTAAATTTTGAGAATTTGGAGGACATTGCAGCCACGACAGATTTTATGTGCACCAGCCACCATTGGCATACACAGTGGTGGATTTTGTCAGCGATGAGTATTGAACCAGAGGCATTCAGATCACTGGTCCGCTGCTCTTGCCAACTGGACCCCCACCCCCATAAAAAAAGCAAATTAATAAATATAAAATAAGCGTTAATGAAATTTCTGAAAACTACCATTTGAATATTTCCTAAATTTATATGTGTTACTAGATGTTTTATCAGGATTTTTTTTTTTAATTTTGATTCAGGAACATAATTTTTATTAAATACATAATGTTTAAATCTTTGTGAGGCTTTACATGTATAATTTATTTGTTTTGTCTTCCAAAAATATATATATATACTTGCTATACATCTGTTTTTAAATTTTACTTTCAATGATTCTTTTTTGCTCTTCAGGTTCAATTCATAACAACTAAATATCAATCTGGAAAAGAATCAGGAGATCCAAAACACCTTCCAACTGATGATGATGACTATATATCTGAAGATGGGTCAGGCTCTGATGATGTCACTTCAACTCGTCAAAAATATCAGAAAGAGGAACAAGTTATTTATCCATTGCCAATATCTTGCTCACCATCTGTTATCAACAAAAATGTTAATGTAAGCATTTCAAAGTTTTTAATTTTTTACTTATAGTAAAGTGTAGAACAATGGTTTACAACTTATTTTTTACTTTGAGTGAAATTGTACATTATAAATTTGTGCAACATTACAATATAAATTAGATGTGGGTCTCAGGAGACATGATCTAAAAATAGCCTATTTGAAACTTAGAGAATAATATGTGACACCAAAAAAATAATAACTTTATTCTGCTTTTAAAGCACAATATTTCAGTAATATGAGTTACAAATATAAGTGTAAACTTCAATTAACAATCACAAATGTATGTAAACTGTTATGCTTAGAGAAGTATAAAATGTAAGAAAAATAACCTTATTTGAAATACAATTTTAATGATCTTAATTGATTTTGTCTATTTTTTCAAAAAATAAGTCAGCATTGATGTAAATGAATTTGCTTCATAATGGCTATAAATTGCAATTCAGCTGGGAAAATAATTGTTCACATATATATGCCAAATCAAATGCAGGCAAAATAGCTGTTGTTTTAATTACAACAAAAAAAAATTTTCAACATAGGTGCTTTTAATTGTTTTAAACAAATTATTACTTCTTGTTACAAATAAATCTTTTTTTCTTTTTATTTTTTACCTCACATTCCTAGAGGTCAGCCTACACATCTTTGTTGACTACTTTGTCTCTCTCATGCTGCCACTTCTCAGTGTAGATTATTTAGATTATTAAACTAATTTCATGCTTGTGACTATCCTACAGCACAAGTTTCTTCGCTATTTCTTATTTCTGAGTAGAAGGAACACATTATCCATTATAGACACTGTCTATTGCATTTCTTCGTGAGGTGATGAAACTTATTATTTAAGTTTATTCATTAAGCAAAACTTATTATTTTAGCAATACTTGTACAAGCTAAGGCAATGTTCAACACTAAAACTGAAAAATGCATATGAGCACATTTTGTTTTACATTAAAATTAACATGACTTTCCATATTTTATGTGATTGTTATATTCCATAACTGTTTAATTAATTTTCTTGGCTTGGGAACGAAACTTCAGACCTTCTGTTAGCTGTCATATGTAACTGCTAGATCTTCATTTCCTAAGCTATCAGTTTATATTGTGAGACTATTTTTCTGTTTTTATTGCAGTCATCTACTGAGAAGTATGAACTCAATATTTATACGAAGAAAGATTTTCAGCAAGTCGTGTCTCAGCAATCTTTTCCAATAAATGTTGTTGTTCACGATCATTTATTTGCTGAAGCTGCAATTAAAGCAGGTAATTTATAATATTTTTATACTTATGAGAAATTGTTATAAGTTTTTAAAATGTTTGTGTAAACTTAATAGATAATAATTATCACACGTAACTAGTTCTTTAGTAAACTTGATATACTTTTATAACTATTATATATATATATATATATATATATATATATATATATATATATATATATATATATATAAAGAGAGAGAGAGAGAGAGAGAGAGATAGATAGATTAATTAATTAATTAAGTAAGTGTGTATAAAATTAAAAAAAAGTTCTGTTTAACTTTATTTTTGAATGCATTTAGATCTTTAAATTGAAAGGTTTGTAGATTTCAGAAATTATCCAGTTTCTGGTATTTTTGTTAGTTATTGATTTAAATTCAAGAATTTTAAACTGTGACAGTCTCTTATTTTCCTTAAAAGGAAATATTGTTTTTTTTTTTATAAAAGTAGATTTATTGCTAACTCTATGCCTCTGGCATCCATTTTAAATTATTTAGTATAGGAATTAAATCATATTTCTGAATATGTTTTGATAAAATTTGAGCTTGTTAATTGAGGCGTTCCCATTGAAAAGTGGGTAAGTGCCAAAATTTCTGAAGAGCATTTTTTCTCTGATACAAGGGTTTGTTCCAAGGCTAATGGCATGGAAAAGGAGGTAAGTGCCTAGATAGTTTTGTTTTGTTCTGAACCTAACTGCGCTAGGTTCTGAGAACCTTCATGCTAGGTTCTGAGCATGGAAAAGGAGGTAGCTACTTACCTCCTTTTCCATGTCATTAGCATTGGAACAAACCCTTGTATCAGTGAAAAAATACTTTTTGGAAATTTTGGCATTTACCCACGTTTCAATGGGAATGCTTCAATTAATGTACCCCAAATCACATAAATTATTATTTTTATCCTTTTAAGGTTTGCATAGATTAATTTACTTACATGGAATTTTTCTTTGTAATTTTAACATAAGTAACTAAATATTCATAAAATACTTTCATTTGTCTATATAAATAATACACTTGTCTGTATACACAATCAACAAAAATTAAAACATGTGGGCACATTAATTCTGTATGCAATAGGAAAGCCTTGTAAAAGTATTTATAATAAATTATTGGGAATACTGAGGTGTGTAAGCTTTTGTTTGAATTGGCCCCCAGAGAGGAAAAGTGCTGAGGGAAAGATTTCAACATTTATTACATTCCTTAATCTAAAAGTATTCCAAATGCTTTTCTAGCTCTTGTTACTGTTACATGAAATAACTCTGTGTATTTAGTTTAAATCACTAAAGGCATTATGTATATTTATAGGTTGTTTTAATAAAAGTTAATGATTTCAGATATTAGCTGTCCTAAAAAGACATAATTGAATAAACAATATATAGAATCAATGGGATATTTGCGCTTGAGGCAAAATATCAATGGAAAAGTTTTGTTGGATGTCTATCTTGTTTTTAACATTTGTAAAACTCAGTTACTGTGTATGAAAGATACTCAATGTAGACTCTTTATAGTTTGACTCCAAAATAGTCTTTAATGTATTTTAGCAGGAATTTTTGAGTGTAGGAATGTGTCATTTTTAATGATTTCAAGTAATATAATCACTGCATGGTAGAAGCAATAGAGGTGCATAAGAAATTATATTTATCTGCAATTGTTGGAACGAAATTTCTTTTGTACATTTTAGTAAAAATATCATTGAATTTGTTAAGGAAAAGTTTAGGAAATAATTATTAATTGTACTTATAGTTTAACTTATGGGCTTTAGATTTAAATTTAGTTAAGATTACCTTAAGGATTAAATTAGATTGAGGCACATTGTGAAAACCTCAAATAATTAAGGATTTAATTTTACCCGCAACAACCAGGTTCTAAGGGCATTGAGAGTGTCGTAGAAAAAAAAACTGTAATTAACCCTAAAAGAAAAGTTGAAAAAATAAAACCTCTACAACTTACACTTCATAAAAGAAATTAAAGACATAACTCAAGGCTAGGGGTAATAATTACGAAATTTATTTAAACATTAACTTCCAATAACCTTTTACACAATCACAAAATAAAATCTAGACAAACTTAAATTGGCATAGGGCACATTTCCACTATGACACATTATCATTTAATATTTTACATATCAAAACAACAAAATATAGTAACATAATGTTGAAGCCAAAAATTGGTGTCTGGTTAAAAAAAAAGAAATCATTTAAAGTACTTAAGTTAAAAGTACAAAAAAAAAGGGGAAATCCAACAAAAATCATGTTACCTGTTTTCGACTGTAGTCTACCAAAAAAATAAAAAGGGAAATCAGAAGGAAATGCAATTTGTGAAAGATTGGGATGTAGGGCATGCCTGTAAGAAAGGAATTTATCTTGTGCTCCAATTCTTCATGGTCCCCATCAGTCTGAGCTCAATCTCTGGCATCTTAGGTCATACCGCTGGTCATGTTGGAAGACAACCATTTGTCTCTAGCACCATCTGCAATAATCATCCAAAAACTTCACTCTTGCTTGAAATTCAGTAGCTATCTTACTTCTCCAACCTTGCATGACGAAAACATCTTCATTTCTCAGCCTCCTATTGACCTTGGGGAGTTTCGCCGAGTCCCTCAATGTATGCTTCCATGACGATGTTGTAAACAAAATGCTCCCCTTTTTCTTGGAAATTTCTAGGTGGTCTTTGAAATTCTGTGAAACATTAAAATTCTGATGTTGTCGTATCTTTGTTTCTTAATCTTTGGGTTCTTGAGAGGGTTCAAAGCAAAATGGCACAGCTAGATGTATTATGTTACCATGAGAGAAAATATAGAAGATTGGTAAAGAAACGAGTAAAAACTTTTAAGTATTTAATTTTATATTATTTGAAACAAAAGTTCACCAGCCAACCAAAAAACAAAGGGGGGTTTTACCAACCACCTATATTGTAATAACTATCAGTATTTTATATTTTCACACCACACTTATACATAATTTACCAAAACATGTTATGTTGGAAATGGACCTTAAATATCAGCCTAACATATTGTAAATTTGGACTTTAAATATCAGCACAACATAATGATGTTAATGTAGAACCATTCTTTTGAGGAGAAATACTGTCTAATATTGATTAGAAGCAGGAAATTGAAAGGGGGCCTTCATTACATAACTTTTGTTGTTTTACAATTATGAGTAGTAATATGCTCTGTTTGTAGAGAAAGTTTTACTTTTTAGTCAGATACATTTTACTTTGGATACTTTACTTAGTTTTTGTACATTCTTGAAATGTTAAAACTATTAATTTATAAAAATTATGTTGATGATTAATGGTGCTGATCATGTAGAAAACCTGCAGTGGCCATTTGCAAAAATTTTCTGGTTAATGAGCAACTACAATTATGCCAAAGAATAATATTATATTATTTAATTGCATTTCTGATTGTCTTTATTTTAGATCCACGGTTGTGTATCAATGTTGATGAATGCTGGTTGTCTGAAAATGATGGTTTTAGTAAAGATGAGGGTAAAAAAAGTACACTAATTAAGCAAGGGTATGTGTTTATTACTCTTACACCTCAAATTTATATAATGAATGCATTTCTCCAATTATAGTCTGAAAACATTTAATTATGTATCACTTGCAATCTGATTTCATGAAATAATTTTAGGTGTCCTACTGACCTCAGCGTAGATATCCTTTCTAAAAGTCATTGTGGAAGTCAGGAGAATGTGGATCATTACAAAATGAGGTTTTCTTTTCAGCTGAGTGAAGAGTTCGTTAACCAGCACCTCTTCCTGCATTGTCGTTTCACTTCTTGTGCAATGAGAGACAGCAAACAGCTGAAAACAAAACAGGTAGATTATCTGTTTTCCTTGTCTTTCGAGTGCTCATTGACTGCTAAAATTTGGTTAGTTCATTGGACATTAGCAATATATCATAATTCAATTTCTGTCTCCTCTCAGATCGATAATAGTTACACCTAAAAAAATCCAAACTTGTTAAGTAACTATTTTATATGGATTCAAAATGTGTAAGTTTGATTTATAATAGTAAAGCATAAAATGTAACTCATTTGTTTCTTAAAAATCCATAAAGCTCTTTTTTTTATGCTGTTGCAAAGTGTGCAAGTAGTTAGGTTCCTGGAACAGAATAATTCATTGACATTTTTTCCTGGAGCAAAATAAATCATTAACATGACTTATGTTAATGAAGCTATGTGTAGCCATCATAAAATTTGCTCAAAACTTTTACTGTGTTTCAAAGTACTTTTGATATTTTAACATTTTAAAGTATTTTTGTATGAAATTTCTTTTAAATAAATAAAGTTGAATTAAGATACACAATGAATATTTTTCATTTTTACAAAGTTTGTCTAGTAATAAAGTGGAATTTTACTGTTTGCTTGAGATCTGTTGTGGAGTATAATATCTAAAAATGTAATTTCTTAATTCTTCACTAAAATTCTGTAATGTTTTGACAGAAAAATTAGTGAAAAAACCCTTATTTAAAAGATTTTGCACAAAAATAACATTTTTGCTTTATAATTCACATCCCGTAGGATTCTTTTAAAGTATAAATTCTCTTGACATAATGCGATTTGCTTTGCCATTAAAAAAACTTGTATTGCATATTTCTTGGGTGTGATGCTTATTACTGTTGTGGCATATTTATTTAAAAATGAAGCAATATATTTTTTTTTTTTTTTTTACATATCATTTCGAACAATATTGTAATGTCATTACTTTTTAGTATTAAATATCACATATAATTATTTGTTTGTTTTATAAGTTTTGAAGCATAAATTTCTTTAAATATTTTTCTATACTATTATAGTAAGACGGTTTTGTGATTTTGCAAGTATTTGATAAATATTGTGATTCATACTTATGAAATTTTTACTGCACAGTTAATAACCAAACCTAAAGTAGTAAAATGACCAAGTTTTCCCATAAAACATTCTATATGGACTATGTTTTGTTTTTACCCAGAGTATTGCTTTCTGTACTAATTTAACCTTATTAATTTTGCAAGAAATCATGCATCTGATTACTTAAATGAATTGAATGTATAAATTTTAGATTTTTGATTTTGCATACATCCTTTCATGTATTTTTTTTTTTTTTACTTTGAATCTTTAAACTAGTAATGTAATATACATGAAAGATGTTTTTTCATAGTTGAATTCTCTTAATAAGTATGTAAGTAAATTTGGCTTCCTATTTATTTATATTTTTAAACCATGATAAAAAATGAAATGTCAGATAAAATTCTTGGCAAAAAAATTTCAATATTTAAAACTTGCATATTCTTCTTATAAATCTTTTCAATGTGTATCACATCTTATGTTTTCTATTTGTATGTATTGAGAAATGTAGATTAAAATTTTCTATGAAATTTCTTAGTTTTTTTTTTTTTTTTTTTTTTTTTTTTTTTTTTTTTTGTTTTGTTTGTTTAAAGACTTAGACGGTGAATACAGCAATAATTGAACAATTTTGCATGTAGATTAGTTAATCTTTTTTGTTTGCTTTTATGTTTAAATGTGTATGCATGTGAAGGTCATTGAATTAATTATCAGGGAAAGGAATTAATTCTTATTCTGTTATATAAATTCTCATTTTTTAGTGTGTTGTAAATGAAAACTTTTGTGTCAAACCAAGTCTTCGTCCTTACTTGGATCCTCTGCGTGGGAAAAAATTCAGCATGATTGTTCAAGGACCTTTCCATGTCATTTCAAAATCTAAAGTAGAAAAAGGAAAAGGTACATCTTCCTTTCAAAATGACCTTTTATTTTATAGTTTCATTAGTTTTTATTTAGTTCATTATTACCATTGAATATTTTTGCCATTTATTTGAAATATATTATTAATTGTGATCTTCAGGACTGTAATACATGTTCATGTGAGAAATATCTTTCAAAATGAATTTTTTAAATTTCTAACAGGGAATTTGATATTTCAATGAGTTATGACCTTTCAACTTTTTTGCATTTTTAGATTTATTATCATTTGCCAATCCAGAATCATCTAGTTCTCCTGACAATTTTGTTGTGGATTATTCATTTGACAAACTGACTGGAAACAACAAAAAGAATCCTGTATCTCAACAACTTGTTTTCATAGGCCTTTCAACTGAAGCTGTTGTAGGAATAGCATTTGCTTCCTTCATTATTGGTGCTGGCCTTATGGCAACTTTATGGCTTATTCACATGCATACAGGTATCATTTACGTAATACAATTTATGTTGTGTGCTTAAAAACAAACCCACTAATTTTACAGCATTTGAAAGTATGGATTTAATTTATACATTTTATTTCTTGTACTGAATTAATTATCATCTGAATTAATATATCATCTAATTATTGTTTAAGGGGCATCAGTGCTAAATGCCATAAATATATAAGTAATTTTTCTCCAAGTGCCTCAAGAGTGATATGCAGAATTTTATTTGTTATTTATCATCTTAAGAGAGATCTTTCGAGTCTCAATGCTGTAACAGTTAAGCAGGAAACAAAAGAATTCTCTTTTCCCTGCTATCTAGTAATTAAAAATGGTTGTGACAAATGTAACAAATAAAATAGTGACTACATTAAAACCTCTTTTGGGATTTTATTTTTATCATTCTGTATTTAAAAGGGAGAATGATTTGTATTTGGTTCTTAATATCATCTATATATATAAAACAGTTCCATAACTGACTGACATATTACGCACAGACCAAACCGCTGGACCTAGAGGGCTGAAATTTTGCATGGCGATTCTTCTTATGGTGTAGGGGTGCACTAAGAAAGATTTTTGAAAAATTCTTAAATTTTTTTTAAATTAAATTTTTAAGCTATTTTTGTAACTTTTTTAAAGTTTGTTTTTAAAATAATAATCTGATGGTTATAAAATTTATATCACAAGAAAGATCATAAAAATTCCTTTAAAATGAAATCTTTTTCGAATCCTTACCTCTATTTTCTGATTTTTGGTGAATTTTTAAAGATTAATTTTTAGAATTTATTTTATTAAATGCTGATCACTTGATTTCTTTTGTTTTTGGGATACTTTAAATTAATTTTGCTTCAAGTGCATAACAATGAAATAAATTGGCAAAAAAATATAAAAATATGGTAAAAGATATATATTAATAAAGATATATATTTATAAATAAATATATATATATATATATATATATATATATATATATATATATATATATATATATATATATATATATATTTCTTTCTTATATTAATTGCATACATTGACTGTTGTATTTAATTTGAATGTACTCCGTGGCGAAGTATGGGTATTCAGCTAGTTTTTCATATACTATTTCAATTATTTAAAAATTATTTGCATGAAATTAATTGATAAATTGTTAGTTAATCAAAATCGACTGCTTATGTACTGCCAAATCTTATCTAAAGCAAATTTATTTTTCATGAATTTTATCCTTTGTGAATTGCTCTCAATAATTAAAAATATATGTTAGGGGAAGTTTTGCAGCTAACAGTTGTAATTTAAAATTATTGTAAAACACATGCATGTTCTCTTCTATGCTGCTTTATACTATATATAACTATGTTGAATAAACTTTATTAATTTTACTGTTATTGTGTCACATACTTAATGTGTATTATTTGTAGGGATATGTAAATTTTGCAACAAAAAAAATACAATATATAAAATTTCACATTTATTCGCAAAAAAAATATAAATTCAAAAGTTTCGAGTTTATTAAAAGAATTATAGCTTTACTTGCTCTGATAGGTAAGTATCAAAATACATAGTTAAAAGCTGACATTGTAGTAGTCTCCACATTATGTTACTTAAGTCTTTGCCTTCTGTCATTGATTACTATGTTTTACACACTAAAATATCTCAGCATCTACTCTGTTAACGGGATTATAGAAGCTTTGTGTAGCTGCCTTTGCAAAGTTAAGGTAGCAGCATTTTGTTGCAATTAAAATCTGTATAACATCAACAGGAGTTTCTTCGTTGACTACTGTAAATAGCTGAAATGTCCTTGACTTTGGCATTAAAGAGACTTCTTAAATCAACTAAATTGCCCCACAAATCTTGATGGTTAATTTTTGCAGTTAGATTTTTAGGTTCGCCTCTGGTACAGACAAACTGTCCAGGTGAAATTCGGAGCAAATCCAAAGGAGAGTGAGATTTCTCAGTTATAGAACTCGGATGGTCTTAGTTAAGCTATTATGTTAATAAATTATTACTATTATTACCTAATTTGGTACTTTTCCGTTATAAGCACTACACTTGGCTTATTTTTAATCTTGGCGGAATTTAAATGAAAAAGGTAAAAAACTTACCTTGAACTGGTTTAAAAAATTTTACACCAGTTCAAGCTCATTATATGATTATTTACACACTTTCTTTATGAAGGATACCTTGTTCTTGAAGTAATGTAATAGGTGCCTGCTCATCTTTAGGCAAATTCCATATTTTAAAATCCATTACGTAAAAATACGGTCAGATTTTCTGATGGACTCTAAATTCATTACAATTTAAAGTAAGCGTATTTAATTACGCCATTCCATGAAGTCACGTTATCTCTATGACCATGAAAATATTCGATCTCATATCGTCTCGTGATCCTTGAATCTCGAGATTTGTATATTTTAATATTGTAATTTGCTAATCATTAGTGTCATCATATCACGTTACTTTTCTCTCACTGTGGCTATTTTTAAAAATGTGCCAAATTGGCGTGAAAACGAATGTAGTGCTTATAACAGAAAAGTACCTCTAATTCCGCTTAAAACGCTGTTTATCACCGAGTTTTCACCGAAAAGTAAAGACTTAATTTTTGCATTTATTCACTCACATCGGCAAATGTCACCTTTATTTGCACCTATTTTGTAAATACAAAAATTATATATCCCTAATTATTTTCATAGGTATACCTAAACTATTTCCTGTAGAGTTTTAGTGAGGTTTGTTTGTTAACTGTTTTTAAAGTTCATTTTGATTATTCTTTATCACCTGATTTTTATCTTAATTTCAGAGCCAACTCGTCGTTTCAAACAGAGCAGGAAGCAATCATCTAAACAGTATCAAAATGAAAACCAGTTAAATTATGATCGCACAGAGTGTGCTGATAGTTCAGTCCCAAGTTCTCTGAAGCCAATGTCTGTGCATATCTGCTCATAAAACTCTCTCATAGAATTTTGACTGCTCATCGGAAATAATGAGCTGAATGGAGTAAAAGCTCTGTTGAGTGGAGACCTCTGGACTAATGATTTTTAATTGCATTAAACTGTTTTAATTAAATTAACAAAAGTATGGCACTGCGGTGCTTCTTGATATGTCTTTCTGTTTGGCACAATGTTTAATGTCATTGTAAAAATATGAATCAGTTGTAAAATAATTGTTTTGGAAATTTTTACTTCAATTTTTTTTTTGTTATGCATAATCATGGAGAGAAAGGTTTTATATTAGTGAGTGACTTAATTATCCTTAGCATTTGTCGTCATAAAATTCTTTTAATAACAAATTTTTGGGATAGATTTTCTTTCAAAAATATTTAACATCTTGTATTGTTTGCTTTTCCTATGAAAAGAATGGAAAGTCATTTGAGGCTAAAATCATCCTGAAAGCATATTTTGTGCTAGATAATAATGTATTTAATTAAAATAAGAGATAAAGCAACCTTTAATTTATATTTGGCTTATTTTGTGTAAAAATGTTTAAAATTTGAAAATCAGTTTAAGTGCTAATAATAAACAATTTGATGATAGTTTTCAACGTGATTTGCATCTTTATTATTAGATTATGCACTATTTTCACAAATTTGCTATCTATCTTTGTTCAAAATAATTTTTACATGTTCATTATTTTATGCTGGTTATTAAATCTCTTTCAGCGGATATCATTTTAAAAATAATTTTCTTCTAGTTTTTTTTCTTTTTTTTATTTAAGTTTTAGATATTTTCTAATTTAAGAGTTTAAGTTAAGTGAAATTGAATCTCAGAAGTTCTTTGGTCTCTGCTTTGGAGTCTTTCTATCACCTTAAGTACAAGAATTCTCATTGTTGTGCATATCATGTTTTGTTTTTGTGATTTGTGTAATATATTATTGTCATTATACTCTTCCTATTATACATACCTCATAATTTGCATACTGTGTTTGATTTATCATTAAGTGGCAGTTCTTGTCTATTTGACCATACATTTGAAAGTTTACATCATGTGAAGCTACAGAGTTTTTTCTTGTTACGGGTATCTTTTTAGTAAACAGTTACATTTTATTATTTAAGTAGACCATAAATTTTATTTTATTTTACTTTTTTTTTCTTTTTTTTTTGTATTTATCCAAATGTTACACTGTATTTTTGACTTTGAGCATGTATTGCTAAAAGAAATGTTTTGTTATGATCGTAATTATTTATTCCTAAAATTGTAAAAAAAAAAATGCAATAATGAATGTTTTGCCATACTTTTTTAGACTGATAGAATTTTAAGAAGTTGCATTTACTCAGCTCTCACACTAAATGCTTAGCCCATAAAAAAATTTAATTTAATTTTTACAGAATTTTCAGTATTTTAGTTCTTTTACTGTTTATTTCCTTCTGATTCCTACTTTATATTTTGTGCAGCTAAATCATATAAATATTACACTGGTTCATTAGCTGCTTTTATATTCATTTTCAGTAGCTGTTGTATGTAGTGTGATAATTTTTTTTAGAGGTTTGAGAGGTTCAGTTAATGGTATAATAGATATTATACTCAAATTTCCTGTTTGCTCTTATCATTTTAAAAGTTGATGAATAAAAGAATGAAATCAATAGTTTCAAAAGAATTCAGTTTACAAACCTGTCACACAGTCTAAACATAATAACCAAACTTTTCCCTCATTCTAACGAAGTTGGCTGAGAGAGGTTCTGGGACTACTGAAAGCCTAAGTAAGAATACCTGAGATGTGAGATGATTATCTGTAGTTACAATTATTTCTTGAAATTTCTGATGTTTGAAGTTCCCTAAAAATTTTATTGAATCACTGAAAGGTTGTTGAAATATCAAGTGTTTGTGTTTATCCTGGGAGATATCCTGTTAGTGATGGTAATAGACATTCAAAGCACATTATCATGCTTAGAAAGTATAAGTGTTGAGGAGGAAGTTTTCTATTGGAAATTAGCAGTTTGTGGCCAATTTTCAATAGGAAATAGGTGCTATGTTATCATAAAGTCGAAAAAAAAGGGAAAATTTTTGTATAGGTAGTTGTAACCTTTTTCACTAGCGACATCAAACAGTATTCATCCTAGATTTGAAAAAAATAAATAAAAATAACAACAATATTGATCACAATAGTCTAAGCAGTGCATGCTGAATGTTTGTTAGTATAAATTATAATACAAGTGTGGCAGAAGTATTAATTTGTGTTATGTCTCATTCATAAATTTGTTCTGGAATAAAGCTGTATTAGAAATAAAATGGTGAAAGTATTTTTAAGTGTCATATAACTTTAAAATATAGTTTTTTTTCAAAATGGGCTTTCGTAAGGCATGTAAGCATGGGTAACTAACAGTGCCAAAATTGCACTTTGCATTGGCAGTGTTAACTGCACTTGCTTTCTTTTATTTAATTTTTTGTTAGTATTTCATTTATGTGCAGAATTAAAACTAAGAAATATATATGAATTAGTATTTTATTTTTCAGTATTACAATGGTCATATAACATTCTAAGTTTCATTTACTAATATATAGCTTCAAACTATGTGTTGTCTTAAGGTCAAGAACTGCTTATTATTCATCCTGTAAGCCCATTTTGCCAATAAGTACAATTTTTATGGATTTTAACATCAGTGTTGTGTCAGATCACTTGTATGATAGAAGTTGATAGAAGTTGTGTCGAATTTTATTTTATTTCTCCTATAGCTATGTGCAATTTGCTTTTGAAGTTACTTGTGCTGTTTAAAAGAAGTCCATCAAGTCATGTATTTTCATAGGTACTTATCATTAATTTCTTGCAAAACTTTTAAAAATAGTCACATATGTTGTGTTTGTCTAAATGAAGATTTTATTTTTGGTACGATGCTCATCTTTCATTTTCTATTGCAAATTCATTTAGTTTGTAAAATCTTTTGTTGAAGTCCAAATTACAGCAATAACATTCTAGAAACTTCTGAAAATCAGCATTTAAAACATTCTATTACAATATTAATTATACTCCATGCTGGTATCCATCTATTAGATAATATCTTATTTTATTGATGACGTCAAAAAAAATTTTAAAAGAAATTAAATGATAATTGTTAAAAGCATTTGATCATGTTTATGTTTAAAAATTAGTGAAAGGGAGAGCAGGAGGAAATATCTTTATAATGGTTAGATGACAGAAGGAAAAAGATTACTTCTTAGCAGTTTTCATTTTTGGTTCTTGATTACTTACTTTGGCATATATTTGAACAAATATCATTGGACAATCAGTAGATCGTGTGGCTTAACTGATTGTATGAAGTTATGATTTGATTAGGAGAAATTGCTGAAAACTAATTACTACTAACTTGTGGTAAGGTCTGGTTAGGATTTTGTGTAAGCAAAGTCTTCATTTCATTGATACTCCTTGTTTGCTTAAATGACATATTGGCCATTTCATATATTTATGATGTTAGAGAGGAAGGACATTGAATGATCTTTTGAACAGAAACATGAAACTCTTAATCTTGTAAATTTTGGATAGTGTCCTATTTTATAAATTGTAAAAACAAACAAACAGTTTTAAAACTAAGAATTTATTATGGTAGAAATTAACTGTAAGTTAATCTTATTCACTGATTGCACAAAAATATTTTTATCCCATTTTGTATGTAAAAAAAGTTTTAAGATAGTTATGTTGATTACTCATTAAAATTTGAAGATGTGAAGCAAAATTCTTCAGCATGGCTTTTGTCTTGATATGGATTGATTTTCTTTCTAATTTTTCTTATGATAGACAAAATTATCAGGAAATCAACTCTGTAATGTCTTCATTTAAATTTCTTGTGAGCTGTATAGAAAGCGATTTAGAATTATTTCTTAGAATTCTAAATTCACTGCCACAATCTAATTTACGACCATTTGACTAATTTGTATGACTTAAAAATTCTCCTTAAACAGCCCAACAGTTGTATTAAAGATAGTTGCAATATTTCATTCTAGAGGCCAGTTATTGGAGTTCAACCACCCTCTTTATGAAAGCAGTTTCATGCCAGGACTACTTAATTGTTTTATGTTTATTGTATGTTGTTTTGATCCAAATGGTTTTCAAGAAAGTTAGGCCACTGACTGACAGACTGCTTCAGAGATTTTGTTTTTGTTTTTTCCCTAATATGAAGCACTTGTCATGAGACATTGGCCTTTTGTCTTTAATTCACCATGAAGTCTAGCTGATTACTTTATAATGGGAGCTCCATTTAGGTGAGCCAGCATTGTTTCCTATGAGTAACGACCAAGCCTTATTCGGGATTTGAACCCAAGCCCAATGCATAGAAGATCATGACATTAACCACTACACCATTTGGACAGCAGATTCAGAGATAGTGAGTTTTACTGTATTTATCTGAATAATAATAATAATTATTATGTCATGTCATGTCATGTCATTATTTTTTAATATCTAAGGGATCTTTAAATATTAAAATCTGTCAACATTGCATGATTAGATTTTTTCCCAAATGCTCAAATTCCTGATTATGCTATGTGACTTGGAACTAAAATTCAACATAACTACCATTGCGAAAATTAATATTTTTGAGAAAGAGAAACTTGCCAAAATTTATTAGGTTTGCAGTTTAATTTGTTTGATTTTGAATCTGTTTATGACTTGGTTCTGTGATTATTTTTATAAGTTTTGCATGAGAAAATTTTAAATTGTTACTAGATTTTTTTTTTTTTTTTTTTTGGTCATATAAACATATGAGTTGTTTTAATAGAAGGATACCAGTATTTCCAAAAGAATTTTATTTTTCCATTCCAGTTCTTGGGATGTTTTTTTTCAAATGACATCCAAAATATGGGCAATAGCATAGCCTTAACACCCAACTACTACTTTTATAATAGTAGTTAATTATTAGCCTATATTTAGTAAGGAAAAAAAATGAGGAAAGAAAACTTCAAGTACAAGGTTTAAAAAGTACAATGAAAAAAATGCATAAGGTACAAATACCCTACATTTGTACAAAGAACATACTAGTTTTGTTGTATGAATCATTTTTTTACAATACTGTAATTTTACTCTGTGCTTCTCTTTGTAAATAATTTTCATATTTAAGAGACTAAAGGATTTTATAAGTATACAGCATTTTATTGTGTTTGCTCAATGACAGATTCATCTAAGTTATTCTTATAGTCAAAGAATATTCATCCTTGTTCAACTCATCCCTAGAAAGGTGAAATTATATGAGCACTTATAATATTTCTAGTTCAAGATCTTTTAAAAGCTCTTCCTGCTTACCAATGGTAGAGATCATTCAGATGCTATGAAAAGTACAATATTGCATTTTATTTTATTTAAAATGAAAGAGACAAATAATATATATGATACTAATGTACCTAGTGTTTTTTATAACAACCATCTTTTTTTTTTAAGTGTGACTGATTTTGTACTTTATTTCTGTATGAAGTTCAGTTATGCTGCAATAAGAATGTATTCTAAAATATGATTTATGTGAACAAATTGAATATATTTATATTTTAAAAAAGATTTTGGCTTCGGTAACATTCACCAGTATGATGAAGCTTTTATATCTTTTTAATTGCTTTATGAAACATTACTCAGGCTTATATATTTGCAATAGTAGACATTCTGTACTTTGTACAAATATGCAGTGTGTACAAGTGTGAAGATTTTATGAAAAGTCTTAATATTTTAATCTAGTCAAAAACTTACTTATCAAAAAGAATGTTATGCATTTCTAATGTGTGCATTTTAATTTTTTTTCTAATTGTGTTTCTGCCAAACACTTAGCAACAATTGATAATTGCTAGAAATTTCGATTGTTTTCATTTCTTATTCTCTTATTGTTTGATATGAGGTGCATTATTTTTATAGGGTTCCCACAGAAAAAGGTTTTATTATTATTATTATTAAAAGTTCTATTGCTAATGCTATTATTACTCATGATTGTTGTTGATGGATCATTTCTAATTGGACTCAAGGTTAAATTTGCATTTTAGTATGAGTTTGTTATAATTTCATAGTATAGTGTAAGGTTTATTTTTGTGTTTATGGTGGCTATTATTTAAGAATATTTCATATTGTGCATGTTTTGTTAAAATTTTAAAAATTTATGTGTATTGTTTTTTTCTTGTGTACATTGAAACCGGTGATGTCATAATGCATTCATTATAACAAGTGATTACAATTAGGTTTTGTGTAATATTTTCTATTTATGTGAATTAAAACGGTGATTTTAAAATGCTTTAATTAATGTTTGAAGAAATTTTTAAAATATGTGGTGGGAACCCCAGTGTCATCACTTATATGAATGTAAATATCCTTTTTCTTAACATCACATTAGCCACTAAGGATGATGTCATCTTCTATGATGTGTAATCGTTATTTAATCTGTTGTGTTTCTTACTTTTTAATCACAATTGTGGTGTATAATTCATTCACCCTAAAAGCATATGAAATTAAAAGTTCTTTAATTCATTGAGAATCGGGTCTTCAGAGTGTAAAAGAATTACTGAGAGGTTATATATAAATATAATTCGACTAGTTTTGTTTTTTAACCCTTCAGCGGGTGTGCCAATTTTTTGAACACCAGCAGGCACACGTGGCACAAAGTGCAACGTCTCTTTCAATGTTGATTATTCCTTTTGTAATGAACTTTGTTTTACAGATTGAAAATAATAATTCTGCATTTTATGACAAGGTATAAAATGTTTATAATATTGAGATATATTTATAATTAAAAGCCAAAGAATGCATATACAATCACCTTATTTCAAAGCTGTCTGGTTTATTGGATATAAGGACAACTTGCGAATTGATTCCTATTATGTCCAAATACCTAAAAAACAACATGATTGTCCATCTTCATGATATGCAGGATACCATGTAATAGCTGCACATTTCATCGACTAAATCAACTCCTGCTATTGTCGTATTGTAATCCAATATAATCGCTGGTTCACCACAGTTAAATCATGATTAACAATGAATGGAAAGGAATACAAGGGTCAGGAAATGAGACCTGCATCAGAAAGGGTGCCGCTATAAATGGAAACTGCTTTGAACATTCAAGCCAAACATGTAAAAACCAACCATTCAAAATTGCAAACATGTTCCACTTTGTTCACGAGCGCACCTGCTAAAGGGTTAATTTTTAATCATTTGGAATGATGTATTCAGATCTTCCCTTTATTTTGTATATGTATTAAAATAATTTTCAGTTCAATCATTATTAAAATTAAAAGATAAGGATAACAGACTTACATAGAGTAATCATTGTGAAAGATTATGAAATAGCTGCTAAGTAATTTTTTATTACTATAAATCAAAATATTTCCCCTTAATTGCAATGAGATTAAGTGGTGCTATTTGAGAATTAAATTTACTCAACAACTTTATCTGTAAACTGCTAATGTTTTTATTTAAAGTGTAGTTAAAAATCGCTATTTTGTACTTGTAAAGCACATTCCATTATGTTAATGAATCTGTTACAAGCACTTTATATTAATTCATATCAGTGATTTAATTTATATTTTAATTAATTCATTAATTAGGATTTATTTTTCTCTTAAAATACTGTTTCTTTTTGTCATATTAATTGTCTTAGTTTTATTTATAAGTATTAAAAACATATTAATGTTTAAAACATCATAATTTTCTTCAAATACTGTAATAGAATTTCAAGTATATATTGGTATAGTTCCGTTGTGCACTTATGAAAATATTTTGATGCTATAACGCTTTTTATCGATAAAAATAATAGGTACAAACAAAAGATATGTTTTTATTGATTATGCAATGTGGCATGAAAATAAATTTTCCATTTTCAGAATAATGTACAAAATATTTCACCAGCAGAACAAATGTTCATTATGAGTTATAATACTACTCCCTAAAATAATCATTTTACCTGCTCTATTCACTAGAGGTTTCAATTGTTAGAACTTTTCTTTTAATCAGAAATTCAGGGCTATATGTGTGTGTTTGTTTTCTTAAAAAAAAATAAATAACAATATGCAAAGTTCCTTGTGTTGTAAGATCTTGTTCCTAAATACTTAGCATATTCCTCTATTAAGATAAGTATTGTTATTTTCATTGCTTGCATACTTGTTGAGAAAAATCGTGCCATTTTTTTAATTTGTTAAGTTTATCAATAATCCTCCAAGTAGATTTATACGTGTTATAATTTTTAACCCTCAGAATTTCTAGTTACATGAATCAATTTTACTCAAAATTCTGATATTTCTTCAGATTTAAAATTTTTTTCTTTATGTGAGGTACTTAGTAATACTGATTTTTTAAAATTATTACTATTTGTGTTAAACTTGCTAATTATTTTCTCAAGTTTTGAAATAGTGACAATATAGACAATTTTGTCTATGTAAAAGAGATGCTTTACTTGGAGAATTTTCTGAATGGAAGCATAATATCACAGTCATTGGAGTAGTTTCTTATATAAAAACCACATGATGGAAAAATTTTAATTATAAGATAACAGCATAGTAGGAAAAAATATTAACTGATATTAAATTTTGTTCCAGTATGTAATGATCTTAACAGTTGATAATATCTGACATTTTTAGATTCTTAACTCTACGTTAAATCTTGTTCTTAGGTAAGCAATATTTTCTCTATTATTCTGGCATTTAAGTCTTACAAATGGGAGTAATTTGTATAATAATTTACAAGAAATACTAATTTAAAAATTATTTACTTTTGAGTGCAGTTCATAGCATGAGTGCTCTCTGTCAAATCTGTAAAGTTAACTTATCTGGAGGTCAGATTAGGCCTAATCAAAGACCATTCTCAGAAATATAATTATTGAATGTATTTATCTTTTTTTTTTCTCAAATTGAAATTCCCTTTTGGGAGGCAAGTCTCTTTTTTTTTTCTTTTCTGACTAGGAATTTGTCAAGTAGTATTCTGAGGGTTAAAGAATTTTTTTCCTCATATGTTGCATAGTTATGCAATTTTTAAAAATTTGTATTTAGTGTAATTAAGTGTTTTATCTATAAGTTTTTATTTAGTGTGGTATGGTTTGTTCCTACATTAAAGTTTTACTTATAACATTTTGTTTTTGGTATTTTATTATATGTTAAAGTATATTTTTATCCCATAATAGTTTCAGGGGTGAATGCTATTTTTACTTTAATCACAGGTATGTTTTATACCAAGATTTACCATATTATGAACTTTTGAATTTGCACCACAATTGCAATTAAATAACTATCTTTTAAAACACATGCAATAGATACTGTTATTGTGTTGACTTTAAATTAATGTGTAACTTTTTATCTATTTGTACATAGTATAGGGAGAATATTTTGTGAAAAATTCATAATACTGAATTCATTTGAGTTGGGTATTTAAAAAAAAAAAAGAAATATATCCTTTTCTACCTCAGTTTATTCATTGTACATGTTTCATTGATTCAAAGCAAGAATATATTTCATTTGCCATGTGTATAAACGAAAAGACTAAATACATACACAATATCATGTGTTTGTAAAACTACTATTAGAATTTAAAATTGGAAAATGGAGTACATTAGATTATTTTTTAAAAATTATTCGACAAATACTGCGAGTGAGAGAGAAATATATATCAATACATATATAATATTTAAGATGTATTACTTTAGATGAACATGATTTATAAAAATATTGACTCATCTACTAATTTTGTTTCTGTGTTGTGTTTTGTTTGTATTTAAGAAATGTATTTAAAAAAGCTTATCAGTTGATCATTTTTTCTAACATACTTAAAAAGGAGTCATTTTTAATACTAGACGTAATGTATAAGTTATTTATTTATGTACTAATATTTATTCATGTTTTGGTTGGTAATTTATCTAAATCTGTCATACATATTCTTCTTTTCTCTTGTCATAAGAAATATATTATTCTGATTTTTATTTTGACCAGATATATATTAATAAGCTATAGAAATAATTTGTGCTTGGATCAAAAATAGCTGAAATTTTATTTAAATTGACTGAAAAACTTTAAAGTTTGGGATTTTTCAAAAAAATATTGAATGTTTTATAAATTTAAATTTTTTTATTTCTTTCTATACTTGATGATTTTTGCTTTTGAATTAAGTTTATATGAAAATATTTTTCTTTATATTCAAAAGCTAATCGGGTGTGGGAAATACCAATATAAAATTAATAAATGAAGTGGCATTCTAAGAAGTATATCTTTTTATTCATTAACCTCATTTTGTATAGTTTCAGGGGTTTTTTTCTTCCTGTTTTGGAATTATTTTTTACATTGTTTGAGTAATATCCTCAATTGTGTGCTGGTTTTCAGCATTATCTCTTATAAATTCTGGATGAAAAAATGTAGTGAGAATGTGTTTGAATCCAAAGATGTGTGATTAGTTAACAAAACTTTGAACTTTCATATTATATTTAAGCATATATATATATATATATATATATATATATATATATATATATATATATATATATATATATATATTGAAAAAGGTTCACAATAATTTTCTTAGTTTCCTTTAGTTAGTTCTTTTACACATATTATGTTTAATGTTTGTGTTTTTTTTTATGACAGATATGATTTAACTCACTCTCATAAAGCTGCTATTTTCAAACAATGTTATCCAATTATGTTTAATATAACATGTAACATACATTTTTTCTAGTAAATTTATTTGCATTTATATATAAAGTGTATATACATGCGTATGTATATGTATGATGATGGAAGAAAAGTAATGTAGTAATCCATGCATTCATTCATTACAATTAATAACAAATAATCAAAATGAATAACTACAATGTTACCTGTCATTGAAAACGAGTTACTCACCATAATATTTTTCAGATTAATTTAAATCGAACTATTTTTCTCACCCTTGTTGGTGTTGATATTAATATGTGTTTTAAACATTTTAGAAATTAGAATATGCATAAGCAAGATCTTATGAAACTCTAATGGCTGTTGCACAGTCTGATGTGGACCATGTTAAACTCATATTCAACTGTTTAATTGGTTGTTTTTTTTATACGTAAATGTTATTTTCTACATTTGTTAACTTTAATGACTTAAGTTGTTCTGATTTAAGGTACGAAAAATGTTTTTGAGGAATATTCTATGAAAGTTTTGTATGAAGATTGAATTTTATGTATTAAGTTGCTTGTGTAACTGACTGTGGGTGATTAGTTTTGTATTTTTCCATGCAAACCCTTGTTTGAATCTTATCATTTTGGCAAAAATTAAACTCAGCAGCTTTGTTTAATTGTATTAGTGATTTTAAAAATAAATATTGCTATTAGTATGAGAATATGTTTCACTTATTTTTTGTTTATAATCAACATGTTTTGTCATTCTTAGAGAGAAATTTAATTGGAGAAAATTGTGCTTGTTGTCCGTTATTACTTTTGATCTCTATGGTTTACAAGTATGTGAGAGGGAGAGAAAGAGTAATGCAGTAGTACTGCACCCAAGTGACGAATTTATGCATTTTAGATTGGTTACAGTGACATAGCGAGCATAACTGGCTCCTGAGGCACGATACCTTTTTGGCGCTCTCCCCCAAAAAACATATAGTAATATAATATATAGAAATAGTTAAAAGGACCATTTGGCACCCCTCTGCAAGTGGCACCTGGGGCATGATAGACCCCCTTGCCTCCCGCCCCTTCCCCTCGCTACGCCACTGATAGGTTATGGTATAAAGATAAATTCTCAAGGAGTTTAAATGATTCACTACTATAATATGTTATAGTTTTGTATGTCATTTTAAACTATGGGGCTGTTTTGGTATTATCGGATATTTCCATACCAGCTGACCATTGTTTTATCTTTCCCACCAATCATTCTGTCAATCTGTATGAATGGTGAGGGATAGAGTTAATTAAATCTTATCGTTTTATGCCAAATGCATTGACAACTGGTGACAGTGTCACTGCTTAGAATTACGTTTTTATTATTAAGTGATTTTTGTTGCTGATGAGAACCATATATATTTACTGCCATAAATTAAACAGTTTTTCATGCATTTTTCCGTTTTTTTAAATTTATCGTATAAATTTGTTATTAATTTGAACTCTTTTTTTTGGGGGGGGGGACAAAATCTAAAGTGCAAGCCAGTCTCTCTCTTTTTCTTCTTTTTTTAAAAGAAAAATAAATAAGTAAAATGCTTTTTTTTAACTTTTTCGTTTTTTTAGTTATTATTACTGTTTTCCTATTTTTATTCTATTTTAGTTTGACATCTAATAATATGATCTGACGCCACTGAAGTCCCTAACGTGCCAGATTAACGGAAGTTAGCTGTTGTGCGTTTGATCCTTCATTTGTATTATCCTCAATCTGCCCATGGGGTAATTAGAAAATTGCTTCGGAAGTATAAATTATGTAATCTATACCACGAGAAATGTTCGCTTCGTGATGCCAAACGGAACCCAAATTGTCGAATGAGAATCTCTGAAAAAAAAATTGTTGAACTCTAGGTCAGAACACGTCGAAATACACTTCTTATAGTTTACATCGGTTCTCTCATTGTGTGATAACTCAGATTTGTTTAAAACCTTTCGATACTTTGCCCAGCACACTCATCACAGTATTATTCGATGCAGCATCTGTAGCAAAATTGCCGTGTAGCTATTTTTTAAGATCGTAGAAAAGGGGAAAAGTCATGGGCAAGTGTGATCGTATTTTATTCACACAGGTCATAACTTTATTCATAATGAATTTTTACGGTAGCTATCTATCATGGTGTAATTAATCTTACTATCGCCACTCAGTGCATGGCGAATGCAAATCCCCCTCACCGAAGTCTTCCTGTACCCGTGCTTCTTTTTTCACCATGGTATCCTGAGACACATTCATCCATCCATATCTATTTAATCTCGAATAATGTTTCATCGGATATCTTACAGATGGTTATTCTAAATCCTCGTGCGATGTGGCCAGAGAGAGAGGATTGTGAGACATTCTTTCATAGGAGGTCGTCCAGAACGTTTACCATCATCCAGTCTTTTCCAGTGACCCGCACACTTTTATTTGTCCTTATTTGGCCTGCTCTTTATGTGTGATTCATATAATTTCGTGAAATTAAAATACAGGTTTTTTTTATCTGTTTTGTTTTCCATCAAAAGAAGGAGTTTATAGCTGCTGTAACAGGCTTATGGCGGTAAACACTCTTAAGCTGTTTTGGGGCACTCGGAACCAGTCTGCGTACACTAGATAGTTAGCTGTTTAAGGGTTACTTTATATTTCCTGGTACTAATTGCATCACGGGGTATCTGCGTTTTATCACAACGATCGGCTATAGCCGATAATTATTTCACGCCATCTTTGCTTACGCGTCATTTAGAGAAAAAAAAGACCTATTGGATTTTGTCCATTATGTCTGAAACGATAGCTGGGAATAACACAGTTTCTCAAAGTATTATTAACTTTATAGAGATAACTATTAGTGGGTTCTTTATTAACTTTTTCGTGAGGAAACACATAAAAGTTCATTTACTCTATCTATGTTTGGGGTTTTATCAAGAAAAACATTGTGACCACTTTTATCAGCTTTGGTAATAATTAAAAGTTAGAATTAGAATTTACTACCTGATGAACGCGATTTTGAGAACTATTTGAGTTTTGCCTGACGCGGTTTTTAATAGAAGCGATAGCATCAGCCAAAATACAGCGGATTTCTAATAACGACTGCATCTCTGACAACATTGATGAAAATTGGATGTTATTTAAGAAAGCAGTATTTGAGGCAGCTAGGCAGTCTATTGCTAGAGTTAATTGAAAGCATTATACCCATTTTTTTATGCATAATCCCCCTTCCTGAAATCTCTTATTGAAAAGAGAAACATCCTGTTTCAGGAGATAAGGGATTCAAACAATACTTTTTTTCGGTCTGAACTAAATAAAGTGAATGCTGAGATTAAACGTATCTACTCAATTAACAAAAGGATAAAAAGGTTGGATTTGCGCAATAATTTAGATGCAAGATCCCCTAACACAAAACTCTGGAAACTTGTTAAAAGTATCAGCAGAAGACATCCACAAAGGGAGATTTGTAATACTATCTTAGATTTTGATGGTTACACTCTCCAAGATACAAGGCTGCGACTGATTTGTTGGGTGACATTATAAAAGGACTGGCTACTTGGACTTTACTAGAAATGACAAAGACATGGAATTTCACGCTAGAAGACTTTTCATTGTTGTCGTAGTTCGAGGGTAGGTAACTCTTATCTTTAGCAATGATTTCTCCACGCAGGAGTTGGAGCCTGCTCTAAAGGATTTGGACCCTTCCAAATCCCCTGGTCCTGATGATATCCATGGTCAAATGATAAATGATCATGCATCAAGGATCAATGGGAAAACAGCGTTTCTGGATATTTTTAATCACTCCTGGAGATACGGAGGACTTCCTCGAGATTGAAAGAAGCCCTAATCATTCCCATAATAAAACCATGTAAAATGGCAAGTTCACCTGAGAACTACAGACCAATTGCATTAACTTGTTTCTCTTGTAAAATCATGAAAAAGATGATACTCCGTAGACTTAAGTTTTTATCTTGTTTCTGATGATATGTTCTCTAGCGAGCAGTACGGTTTTAGAAAAGGACACAGTCCTAACGACCAAATTTTATATTTTAGTCAATGTATTAGAGATGCCCAAATTTTGAGACCTACCAGCCACTCCATGGTGGTTTTTTTTGTACCTATCGAAAGCATTTTATAGAGGTTAGCGAAATAAACTAGTTGTCAAGCTGCGTGACGATTTTGGCATCAAAGGTAATGCACTTCCGTGGTTATCAGACTTTATGTGGAGTAGACTTATCAGAATGAAATTTGGCAACTCTTTTTTTAGGACCTTCCGACTATCCCAGGGTGTTCCCCAGGGATCTATTTTAAGCCCTACTCTCTTTTATTTTTTTTAGCTGGTGTTGAGAAAGAGATCTCGGGGACTTGTAGGATCGGTGTGTATGCTGATGATATTGTACTCTGGGACTCAGATATTGCTTTGTTAGAATCGAAGCTCAACCTGTCCCTTTCTAGTCTGAGCAGGTTTGCCACTGACCACATTTTGACTTTTAACACTTCAAATTCTATAACCAGTTTCTTCACAACAAATAGACACTTGTAAGGTATACACAAGATTCGATTCCCAAGAATCGAACTTTTGAGTGAATTAAAGAAGCTGCTTTAGATATGCTAATTTCGGCATACGCGCTTAGTATAAATACCACGCAGCGTCATTAATGAAAAAGGGGAGGTTGTTAAGGTTGAAAAGGTGTTATTCTGCGCTAGTGCTTAGCGGGCCAGAAGGTTACATGGCAGTACTGCTGGTTTGACTTACTGTTCGTGAGTATAAAAATATATTGTTCTTAAAAGCTGTGTTTATACATTCCGTACAAGTAGTACGCATGCTTATTGCTGTAAAAGCCAATTATATGTGCAACGAATTCAATAAACATTGTTTCATGTATAAACTGTGTTTGCTTCAAATTCAAATAGAGTGCCACTTCAAATTATATACACCCAAGTCTGGGTAGAAGTGAGCAAGAGATTCTCTATACACTTATATCATTATCATCCTCAGATATATCTGGAAGGCCATCTACACTGCTGGCCACCCAAATTGCAACACCAAGAAAGACAAGAGATATCACAACAAAATTTATTTTGTAGATAACATGTTGACCAAGTATCAAATGATTAAATTTATAGACTTCTGTGAAGTGTGGTTCCTGCCAAAATCAGTAGCCAGAGTAGCCGCCATTGTTGGAGATCACCGCTGCCACACGCCTCGGCATTGATTCAAAGAGACTTTGGATGAGTTCTTGGGGTACAGCAGACCAAGCAGCTTCCACACGTTGCCAAAGTTGATCTGCTGTGGCAGCTGGGGATGGAATCTGGGTCAATCGTAGAGCAACCATGGACCACATGTTTTCTATCGGCGAAAGATCCGGAGAGCGAGGCGGCCAGGGAAGCAATTCAATCTGGCGATTGACGAAGAACCGTTGGACAATGCGTGCCACGTGTGGTCGCGCATTATCCTGTTGAAATATGGCTGTGGGCAAGCCCTGAAGGTAAGCGAAGGACAACTGGCTCCAACACCTCGGGCATGTAGCGCTGGCTGTTTAAAGTACCAACAATGCGTACTAGAGGTGTGCGAGAGTGATATCCAATACTGCCCCCATACCATAATACCCGGTGCAGGACCAGTGTGGCGGTGCATAACGCAGCTGTTCAGCATCCTCTCTTCACGGTGTCTCCAGACTCGAATGCGACCATCGTGGTGTTGCAGACAGAAGCGTGACTCGTCAGTAAAGACAATTTCATTCCATTCTGCCGTCCACATCCTTCTGTCATCGCACCAATGGCGGCGGAGACGTCTGTGGTTCTGCGTCAAGGGTAGACAAAGCAATGGACGTCTTGCGGACAGACCACTCTGCTGTAAACGGCGTCGAATGGTACGCGCAGACACTGGATGATGCGTTACAGACTGCATGTGCTGTGCTATGGTTCGTGATGTGACTGAGCGATCCGTCACTGCCATGCGCACAATTTGCCTGTCATCACGTGAAGTGGTGCGCTGAGGTGGATGCGATCGAACACGCCGGTCCGTCGTACCCTCCTGCATCCAACGATCACATATCCGCATTACAGTTGTTTGGTTTCGTCCAACACGACTACCGATTTCCCTGAAAGATAATCCACAATCTCGGTAGGCCACTATCCTTCCTCTGTTGAACTCGGATACTTGATCAAAAGATGATCGCTGTTTTCGACGTTGATCGTTTTTTTTGAAAAAAACACAAGAAAAACACAATTGCCGAACTTGAAATCGTCGAAATCTCCAAACCTTAAATAGCGCTTTGAAGTGGCGCCACAGGTGCGCGTGATGTGCGTCTGCGCTGAAATTCTAATCATATACCAACGACAACTGGCAATTGAGTTAATAAACAATATTCCATACGATGCTCTCCAGATGATCTGACACGTGCTCTACCAGCACGTGTCAGATTTTTACGGATGGAAGCAAGGATGATCAGAATCGAGCTGGTAGTGGAATATTCATCAAGTACCCGAATGATATAATGAAAATCAAATTTAGAAATCCAGACTCGTGTTCCCTTTTTCGTACTGAATTACTTGCCATAGAGGAGGGTGTGAGATCTATTAGAACTGATGTCGAGTTCAACGATATATGGATTTTATCAGACAGTCGCAGTTCCATCCAGCATTTGAGCAACTGGAAGCGAGTGGGCGACAGAGACGGCTTATCTATCCTGCACCAGCTAGATCATCTATGAACCATGCTATTCATTTGCAGTGGGTCCCCTCTCGTGTGGGCCTATTTGGCAATGAGATGGCTGACATCATAGCTAAGGAAGGTACCGCTGAACGTTCACCAACTACTTCGGCTCTTGCTTATCTGGAGGCATATTCCGGAAGAAAATCTTTTATCTAGAGTACTTGGAGATCTCCCCCGGCAGTGGCGTAGCGAGGGGTGGGCCAGGGGTTCTATCATGCCCCGGGCGCCACTCGCACAGGGGCGCCAAATGGTCCTTTTCACTAATTCTATGTATTATACTAGCTGAAAACCCGTACTTCGCTACGGAGTACATTCAAATTAAATACAACGGTCAATGTATGCAATTCATGCCAAATATATATATATATATATATATATATATATATATATATATATATATATATATATATATATATATTATATGATAAATACGACGATCAATGTATACAATTGATGTAAAATATATATATATATATATATATATAAGAAAATCGTAAAGGATAATTTTATAGACAAAATAATGTAGAAGAAAATATTCAAATTAAATCTAATATAAAGAATAATAAAGAATATATTTTTTTTCCAATGCGGAGGCACTTGTCGTGAGACATTCGCCTATACCACGCGCAATTTTACTGCACATTTTATTGTGGGGCCACCATATAGGCGGACAGCATTACCCCCTATGAAGGGCGACACGAACGGAGGCATATTTCGTGGCGCGACGCCAGGATTCGATCTGAGCACCCTCAACACCGAAAACCAGTGAGCTGTACCACTGGGCCGCCACAAGCCCCATACTAAAGAATATAGTGCAGTTAATATAGTACAGTTTGTAGAACATTTCTTTTACTGTATTTTAATATTTTTTTGGATAATGTCCAATCGTCTGCTGCATTAGCAAAGAAAAAAAAATATTTTTTGTTTATTTAGTTGTTATGCACGTGACGATAAATTTATTTAAAGTACTAGAAAAAGAAATCACGTGATCAGCATTTAATAAATTAAAGTCTAAAAATTAATCTTTAAAAATTCACCAAAAATCAGGAAATGGAGGTAAAAATTTGAAAAAAATTCATTTTAAAGGAATTTTCATGATCGTTCTCATGATATAAATTTTATAACCCTCAAAGTATTATTTTAAATGCAAACATAAAAAAAGTTTAAAAAAACAGCTTAAAAATTTAATTTAAAAAAATCTAAGAAGAATTTTTGAAAAATCTTTCTTAGTGCACCCCTACACTATAAGAAGAATCGCTATGCAAAATTTTAGCCCTTTAGGTCCAGCGGTTTGGTCTGTGCGTTGTATGTCAGTCAGTCAGTCAGTGGATGAGTTAGTTACGGAACTGTTTTATATATTATAGAGATTACTATATGTTTTTCGGAAATGGGGGTGCCAAAAAGGTATTGTGCCCCGGGTGCCAGTTATGCTCGCTACGTCACTGTCTCCCGGTCCATGACTGGTACATTGGTGTCTATCCTGGTGGGGCTCTTGCCTTTAGGGTTGATAGAGCCGAGCAGACTGCAATCTCTAGGTTTGCAAGGGGCCACCCGAGGTTCCTAAAATGTGATCACCTAAGCAAAACCTTTCCCACTTGTAAAAAGTTTAATAATGAGCATGCCACTCCTGGTCACGTCCTAACTTGCCTAAATTTATCTAGGAAGGACTTTATTACCTATCCTCACCATTTGATGGACCTACTGAGGATATATGAATTCACGGACTTGGTCTAGCGCCGCTAGATCAGGAGGGATTAGTAATAACAACAGCAATAACAAAATTCAGCGGTCAGAGTCTTTTGGACAGAAGATATTTTGCGCTAAATTTTAGGGAACACGCGATCGGAGCTATCATTTTTGGTGAAGACAGTGGACAAGTTTTAGGGGATTAAACCTAATTGTTATACACTGCTGGCCATTAAAAATGCAACACCATGAAGAAGGGATGATACAAACGTCAAATTCGCATGAAAGGAAGAAGATGCTGGGATATGCAAATGATTTGCATTTAAGTGCAATCGAACGGCGCAGGAGTGAGAAACGATATCTCAAACTCTGTATAAAAGGAAAGCTATGCAGCTGGTTTCTCATTCGGAAATGGAATTTGAATGTTAGTTGTTTGTGAGAAGATCGTGTTATGCCTCGTATAAGAAGGAGAAACGGCTACCAGTACGTGTCGGAATTCGATAACGGCAGGATCGTGGCCTATCGAGAGTGCGGTTTGATCGTTCCGCGATATGGCTACTCGCATTGGTCAGAATCTAATGACTGTCATGCGAATATGGAATCGATGGGTTCAGGAGGGTCATACTGAACGCCATGCAGGATCTCAATGGCCTCCCGCCACTAACACCCGAGAGGACAGACATGTCTTCAGGTCGGCCTTGCAGGATCGTACAGCCACATCACGGACTTTGAGTTAGGAAATGGGCTTATTTGCAGCACGACAAGTATCCGCACGGACAGTGCGACGACGTCTGGAGCAGTAAGGACTGTCTGCACGGCGACCATTATTGCGGCTTCCCTTGACACTGCAGCATAGAGACGCGCAGCATAGGTGCACCCAACGACAAAACTGGATACAGGAGTGGCACCCCGTCGTCTTTTCAGTCGAGTCCCGGTTCTGCGTGCAGCATCATGATGGACGTATCCGTGTCTGGAGGCACCGAGGAGAACGCAGGTGGCCTGCTTGCATTCGATATCGTCATACGGGCCTTGCACCTGGTGTGATGGTATGGGCAGCCATTGGGTGGACGCACTGACCTCCATGTCTTTCCCCGTGGAAATGTGAATGCTTACACATATAGAGATGCCATCCTTGATGCTTATGTGCACCCTTATGCCGGGACAATAGATGATGCTTTCGTGCTACAGGACGATAACGCGAGACCGCACAGGTCTCGCATCGTGGATGCTTATCTAGAGCAGGAAACAATTCAGCGCATGCAGTGGCCAGCTCGATCACCGGACCTAAATCCTATCGAGCATGTTTGGGACGCTTTAGTACGACGTATAGCTGCTCTCAATCCTCCTCCTGGCCCTAGCCACGCTTTCAACTGCTTTGCAAGAGCAATGGCTCTCACTTCCTACCGAACTCATAGACCGCAAAATTGACTGCATCACACATCGCTGTATGTGCTGTATTGCATATCTGGGGGATCATACGCCATATTAAAGGTACTTTTCCTATACCAAACTGACACATCCGATTTGTTCATTGTATACATATGCTAGTTTCTATAACACCATAATTGTATGGCGATTTCTTTTTATGCTATTTTATATCTACCTATGAGTTGTATAATGTGCATAAGTTTCATTAAATTCTACGCGTAACTTTTTGAGTAATCGCTATGTTTGTGACTTTTCCTTAATTTTTGATAACCAGTGTATATTGTTTGTTTGTTGTGACAGGGAATATTTTTCAATTAACCCAGCCAGTTCTTTGAGTTTTGTACCACAAAGCATGTGGACACGTTTTTTTTTCCAGTACCTATTTTCCTAGCGACAGTAGAAAGAAGCATGTCTTCCCCGTTTTGTCGTCCAGAATTCAGATAGCTGAAAGATTGTAAAAAAATGCTTAAAACTCGTCATAGGCATTAAATGTAATATCTGTTGTACTCTTGGGTACAACATATCGTTTATCACAGACTACGAAACGGATCAAAACATTGAATGTCGAAAGAATGTGTCCGCCGCGTTATTAAAAAAAAAAAAAAGGTTACTATTAAACTCTTGGTATCCATCAATATATACTACAAAATGGTATCATATGCTCTTAAAAGCAGTGATTACAGAGCAAATTGCGGTAATTTACACTCTCTTAACTCGAAATGACACGAAAGTATGCCCAAAATATACCAGTGTTAATGTTTAAAAAAAAAAAGGTACTTTGAATTCATCTAAACAAATTTCGAATCCTTCGAAAACTGTGAGAGGAAAAAAAAACTTTCTTTAAATTTTTAATTTTTAGACGATATTAGATGCCATACTTCATTTACAGTAGGTATGCCACTCATGAAAAATACTTTGTCATTACCATCGATTTTTACTAAGTGATCAATGATCTAGATAGCGATTTGATGACAGGCCTCTCTGGGGATAATCACCTGCTCTCTCAACTCTCTCAACTCTCTCATAATCACCAGGCTGTGATCCTAAAATCTTTCAGAAAATTTTCCTAAATTTAGATGAATCCAGTAGGAAAAACCAGATGTGTTTGTTTCCAAACTACCCTCATAGGAGTTATTAAACAGTCTCTTTATTTATATTTTTCATGTGATCTATAAAGTTGTGTTTATGGGTATTATTTTTACCATAAATCTTGTATAGAAGTTATTCATAACACCATAGCAAAAAATTAAAATTTTGAAATTTGCGCAGCTTTTTTTCGATCTACGAAATACTTGGTTTTTCACCGAAAGAGATTTTTACAAATTTATTAATAGAATAACACGTGGAAATAAAAAATTTTATTAGAAAAAAAATTCCACGGGAGAAGTCCCATTTCTCTCTTATTAGGAAAAAAAAATTCAATAAACACGTAATTTTTAAAATATTGAATGTAATTTGTGTGTATCTGAGTCTGATTATATTTTTAGGAGCAGATATTTGTAAATTTTTTAAGAGGCACAAGCCTGGACCTAAAAAGAAAATTAATGTGTGAAATTAGTATGGCTTACGGTTTCTAGATGGCAGCACTAAAAGGCTGGCGATATTTGAATTTAATATGATGGACAAATAAACTGCGGATGAAGTACTCTGTTACCTCGAAGGGACCAAGAAAATGTTTTCAATTATCCGTAGAGTGCTGAAAAATACTCTTAACTAGGTATTTCTTAAGAAAAGGGCATATCTAGATAACGGAACATTTGTTTATTTAATATAAATACGGATAATAAATAAACAAATAAATAATTTAAAGAGTACAGCACACTTACGAATTTACTTTTAATGTACTGTAATACCCCGACTTACGCTATCCCGACTTAGGCGAACTCAGAGTTACGCGGTTTTTCCTCTTTTTCCCCTTTTTAAATCGTGGAATGAAATTTCCCAAAAACTTTAAATGGTGTCTAGAAGAAACTTTCTCCGATATTTTTAAAAGAACGAGACGGAAGCAACGCCTAAAACTGATGATATTGCTCATGTGATGGAAGACGTCGATCTTGTCAGGCAATTAGATATGGAAGTCGATGGAGATGATGTCAACTAGCTAGTGGATTAGCATCTTGAGAAGCTGATAGTCGATGATCTCATAGAGATGCGCGACCAAAGCATCATTGAAGAATCCGACACTTCAGACTCAATTCTACAAGAAAACCTAATGACAATTATATACTTAACAGAGGGTCTCACGCAATTGGGAAAGGGTTACAGATTTTAGAGAATATAGACTCTAATAAAGATCAAGTGATAACGACAAAGCAGGGAATTAAAAAAATTATGAAGAAATTCCTTGCGAAAAAAAAAAAAGGGCTGAATACGGCAGACTACTTGATTGGATTTTTTAAAACCATCAACATATCTTTTTTAATATCTTGTACATATGTATAATATTAATTTGTAATACAAAATTTAACTTTAATACAATATTTTTCCTTTAAATTGGTGTTTTTGTAAGTCCTTGGTCGCCATTAGACAAAATTTGTATCTATTTATATGCAAGTTGTACCCCGACTTACGCGATCTTTCGTCGGTCCCACCTATCGCGTAACTTCGGGGTATTACTGTATAGAGTTATAAAACTCCAAATGTAGCAATTGATCAATTGCAAAATTTGCTTATCTGTTAAATGTGTTATAAACATCTGGTACGTAAACTGCTGACATATTGCTTGTCTAGAAACTTAAAAATTTTGCTTTTTTTGTCAATTTGTCATCTAGCTTTGATATTCTTTCTGTATCAAGTTTACGTCTAGATGAAAATTCTAATATTTTCCTTGATGGATGGTGATATATCGTACAGATGCGACATTTAGGAAGGTCCAGCCTAATGAAAGAGTTAAGAGAGCAGATAGATATCCCCAGACATACCGCCTGTCAAATCGCTATCTAGTAGATCATCGATCGCTTATTAAAGATTGATGGTAATGACAACGTACTTCTAATGAGTGCTATACCTTCCGTAAATGAAGGAAGGAATCTAGTATTTTCTAAAAATAAAATAATATACAACGTTTTATGTGAATTGCTTATAGTTTCTTGGGGGGAAATGTTTAAAGGTGGTTTTTTTTTTTTTATTATTTCTTCCCAGTTCTAGACTTTTTCAAACCATCCGAATTATTTTTCAAATGAATTCAAAATAAAAATTTTTTTTACATTAACATCGATACAATTTTGGAGAGACTTTGATTTCATTTCGCGTTAGGAGACTACAAATTATCGCGGGTTGCTTAATAACAGTTGTAGGTTTTAAGAACATATGATATCCTTTGTAGTGCATCTTTATGGATTAAAAGTACCAAGAATTTAACACTTACCAAAATGTGTCACTAGCGGAAAAGAAGTATGTTTTAACATATTAATTCTTAGTAAAAAGTTAAATAAATAACATTTCGTGACTTTATTGGCTCAAAAAACATCGGTATCTCATTTACTAAGCGTCACAGCTCCTTATTAAGAAACAAAAAAATTGGAAAAAAATCAGTCCTTTAAATAAAATTTATGAAATCAAGGTTTTGAAAATTTGTTCTTGTCACTGCAGGAAATTAAAAGAAAATGTGTTTTTTATTCATTTTCTTCAAAATTCTTTGAAAAAAATGATTTGAAACGGAATAAAAGATATATTACAGTTTTAAACAAAAATCTTCGCGAATTAATCAGCATAATGTTAATGCTTACTAATTTCATATATCGGCTACGAGAAAAATTGCTATAAGGTCTAAATATAAATATGATTTTTACAAAAGAGGCTTCCACAAAAGCAATTTCTCCTATGTCACTTTTTGTCTTTAAGTTGCGTTGTCATATTCAAATGCTCTCTTTCTTTTACCGTACAATTTGGATAGTTTCAGAAATTTGTATGTTCTAAACGTGGTTTTAAAAGAGTAAGTTTTTTTTATTGTAGTTATGTAGGTAAGTACATATTCGGTATTTATTATTAAGTTATAATAAATATTGTAGACCCTTTTTTTTAAGCTCACCACACCTACACCACTGAGTGGACCGCAACACCTTGAAAAAATTAGAAGTAGCCCGTACCCTGGAAAGTCTGCCCACCCCTGATATATATATATATATATATGGAATCTTGATCTAACCTTTTTCAAGGGACCAACTGAACTGAACGATAAATGCGGGAAAACGATACATGCGAGACCATAACAAAACAATATGATCGTCGGGACTGGGTGAAATGAACGACAAATACGGGAAAACGATGATTCGGAGAACGATCGACCGAGATTCCACTATATATATATATATAGTTCCACTATATATATATATATAGTGGAATGGTTTTTGGGTACATAGTAAGCGGAACAGCCAATATTTATGAAGAAAAAGCGCCTTACTGTGGTCTTTTAATAGAACACAATGACTTGAATGAAAGTATGAAACGTTTCTGGGAGTTAGACAGTTTTCAAAATAAAAGTCCAATGCTAAGCTCAGAAGAAGAATTTTGCGAAAGGCATTTCACAGAAACTCACAAAAGACTAGAAAATGGAAGATATATAGTGCAAATGCCCCATAAAGATGAACTTAACCAATTAGGCGATTCCAGACACTTAGCAGAAAGAAGATTACAACAACTCTGGGCTCGCTTAGATAAAAATCCGAATATGCGTTCTTTATATCAAGAATTTCTAACTGAATATTTGAAATTAGGGCACATGGAAAAGGTTGACACAGATAAAGATGATTTATTAGTGCCGAAATATTATTTACCGCATCATGCTGTTTATAAACCAGAGAAGACAACTACTAAGTTAAGGGTGGTCTTCAATGCTTCCGCGTTAACAAAAAATGGTTGCTCTTTAAATGATATGCTCCTGAAAGGAGAAGTCAAGGAAGATATTTTTGATATCCTAATTAGATTTCGAAAACATAAAATAGCTTTCATCGCTGATGTAAAACAAATGTACCGGCAAATCTTAATTGATCCGGACCAAAGAGATCTTCTGAGAATATTATGGAAAGGATCTCCCAATGAAGAACCTTCAACTTACAGATTAAATACTGTGACTTATGGCACGTCCAGTGCCCCATTCTTAGCCATACGTACTTTAAAGCAGTTAGCGACCGACGACATTTGTAATTTTCCTGCAGAATCAGCAGTAACAATGTCGGACTTTTACATGGATGACGTGCTAACCGGAACAGAGTCCTTACAAGAAGCTCTCAAACTCCAACAAGAATTGATAGAACTGTTACAACGTGGCGGAATGCCCTTACATAAATGGGTGTCAAACCGACAAGAATTATTGAACGTTATTTCCCTCAAAGAAGATTATTCTTTCACTTCCACCGTCGGAGTTAAAGCCTTGGGAATGCTGTGGAAACCCACTGAAGATAACTTTGCATTTACAGTATCCCTCAAACCAAAAGACCAGTACACAAAAAGAGAAGTACTGTCGGAAATAGCTAGAATATACGATCCACTTGGTCTAATCGGTCCTGTGGTAACTCGTGCCAAAATTTTTATGCAAGGATTATGGATTCTGAAACTAGATTGGAAGGACTTCTTGCCATCTAAGATCCAAAACAGTTGGAAATCTTTTCTCGATGACTTATGTCAACTAAACACTGTTCGTATTCCACGATGTGTTTTAGTGGAAGATGCCACGGAACTCGAGTTGCACGGGTTTTGTGATGCCTCTGAAAAGGCTTATGGTGCAGCAATATACCTCCGCTGCCGGACCTTAAATGGAAGTTGGCAAGCTAATCTACTGTGCAGCAAATCTCGAGTAGCACCTCTACGACCCACAACAATTCCACGTTTAGAACTGTGTGCTGCCCTTCTACTCTCGAGGTTAATGCCAAAGGTTGTATCGTCCCTGCAGCTACCCATTTCACAGGTGTACTTATGGTCTGATTCAACCATAGTTTTATGTTGGATACAAACCATTCCCTCCAGCCTAAAAACATTTGTGAGCAATCGCGTAGCAGAAATTCAAGAACTGACTCAACGCTACCATTGGAATCACATCTCTTCAAAAAGTAACCCTGCTGACTTAATATCGAGAGGGATGAATGCTACCGACATTCATCAGAACAACTTATGGTGGAATGGACCAGAATTTTTAAAAGAAAATCAAGGACTCTCTTCAGAACCAATTTGTGATTCAAGTACGAACGACGATGAACTTTATCTCTCCGAACGGAAAAAACAACAGAGTTTGACTTTAAATTTGGTGGCAGAGATACCCTTCTTAACTGACTTTCTTGTTTTAACAAATGACTATTTGAAATTAATAAGAATTCTTAGTTATATTTTCAGGTTCTATTTTAACAGTAGGAATCCTGATGTCAAACGTAAGGGTCCTTTGAGTGTGAGTGAGGTTGATCAGGCCGAGCTTTGCCTAATAAGGTTAGTTCAAACTATGGAATTTCCTGAGGAATTAAAAAACTTAAAAAAGCGTCTTCCGGTCTCAGGTAAGAGTAAATTGAAATGCTTAAATCCATTATTGGACGATCAAAATGTAATTAGGGTAGGTGGAAGATTAGAAAATTCTCATCTGACCTTTGATGCTAAACATCCCATTATATTGCCAGCCAAACATAAGCTAACCAAAATCCTGATTAAATCCTTCCATGATAGAAACTCTCATATAGGTGCCCAATCTCTGTTATACTTTGTTCGTCAAAAATTTTGGCCAATTTCTGGTCGCTCATTATGTAGGAAAATTGTTCAGGAATGTGTGGTATGTCGCAAAGCCAACCCAGTAGCTTCCAACCAAATAATGGGTCAATTGCCTCAAGAAAGGGTAACCCAAAGCTATCCTTTTAATCATGTTGGCATTGACTTTTGTGGACCATTTTATATTAGATACAAAAATCAGAGAAAAGGCAATTTTCATAAAATTTATGTTTGCATTTTTATATGCTTTGTAACTAAAGCAATACATATGGAACTAGTAACTGATTTAACAACAGAAGCTTTCTTAGCAACTTTAAAGCGGTTTTTTGCCCGACGCGGAAAAAGTTCCAAAATATTTACTGACAATGCTACCAACTTTATTGGAGCCAGTAACGAATTAAAAAAATTGTATAATATGGTTAAAAATCCCGATGAAACTTTAACTAGTTACCTTGTTTATGAAAGGATCGATTGGAAATTTCTTCCCCCTAGAGCTCCAAATTTCGGTGGCCTCTGGGAGGCAGGAGTTAAATCATTTAAGTACCATCTTAAACGAGGAGTGGGAAATTTAAAACTAACGTATGAGGAATTTTTGACTGTTGTCAATCAAATTGAGTCAATTTTAAATAGTAGACCAATCACTCCATTACCAAGCGATTCAAACGAAGTTGATGTCCTTACCCCAGGTCATTTCCTGATAGGACGACCTTTAAATGCTATTGTAGAGCCAATTTTACTTGATAAAGTCGAGAATAGACTGAACGCATGGCAAAAAACAACTAAAATCGTTCAAACAATTTGGAAAAAATGGCATACCGACTATTTAAACACCTTACAACAACGATCAAAATGGAGCTTTGAAAAAAATAATGTAGCAGTTGGGTCTATAGTCCTAATTAAGGAGGATAATCTACCAATTTGTAAATGGCTTATGGGAAAAATTATAGATGTGCTGTCGGGAAAGGATGGAAAAATCCGCGTAGCTCTTGTTAAAACTCAACATGGACAATTTAAGCGTCCAATTTCTAAATTATGCATATTACCTGTAAATTCTTAGCCTGAACGTGTCGTGCACGCGCCTGAGATATATTTACTCTAAATAATTTGTTCAGAATTGATTTCTATTGTACTTGCATGGTTGTTGTACTATACTTTCATATTATAACTAGAATTCATATTTATTTCTAGTCATGTTAAAAATTAATTGCATTTGTATCTGTTTGTATAATTGTTTATTTGGTTCACATGTATCATGAGATGTTGCATAATTGTATCTTGAATGTTTGTAAACATTGCAAGGTGGGGCGGTATGTTGGCGCTCCTGCGTGATCACTGGGTACCGTCTTCCCGCCAACCCTTGGCGACTGTTAGTTCAGTTGCCTATGGAGAACCAGTGAATAAAGTCGTAAAAAAGACCTCTCCGTATAATAAAAAAAGGACTATGATGTCCGTTGAAAAAGTCTAGTGCGTTTCTATAACAAGTGAATCAATTAATATAGTTGCCTCTAGATTAAGATTATAAGAAATTATTACGAAACAAAAAACAAAAGAAAATCTACAGTCCACAACGAGAAAGTATCGACCAACCCGTCGGAAAATGAGTAAAATTGCTCTGAATATTGCATAAAATGTTAAATGAAATGAACATGGCTAAAAATATTCAGATAAGGTACTTTTCTGATACGAACAGTTTACAGGTAGGGTTTATGTCCTTTCTCAGCGTAAGAAATGGATTACGTATACTGTGTCTCATTCTTTGTGCGCTTTTCAAAAATCGAAAAGAACCCTTTCGAATTCTTCCAAGAAGTCTAGTTCTTTAGAGCTCTCACGATAAACGTGATTAAATCGGGAAATTATAACGCAATGTATTCGTGTTTTTTTTTTTTTTATCTTCCTCGTTTGTCAGATATCACTACTTTTAATGCCCTATCTCTCTGCGCCTCTTCTAGAGTAAAAAAAAAAAATTGAAATCTAAAATAATCATGCTTTTTCTTACTAAAAGGGAGAAACGCCCAGAAAAAAAAAAATACGAACAAAAATTTGCAGAGCTACCAATTTATATGCAGATTTATTTTTTCTTCATCGAGTATCATTCATTTGAAATATCTCTGCCCATTCACATTTCGCATCAGTTTTTCCGACTCTATTATGAATTCCGGTCGTTTAAAGAATTGTGGTTCAAAAAGATCATACCCCGAATTATCTGATTTGCCCAGTTGACGCCTTCCATTCCGTGCACTATTTTCCGTTCGAAGCTTCGAATCGTGGGAGGAAAGGCTGTTTAAGTTTATTTTATACAATGCATCAATCTTTGAAATTATTTGGTAGAACAAAGTGAAGGTCTTGACACAATAGAATTGCTTTACAACCTTGAGTTTCAGGAATAAAAATAAATCAATTCGCATTCGGGATTTGGGTGTTCACTACAATAGGAACTGCGTGTTATCATTTTTCTTGGATAACAACCAGCCTTCATACTGGAATTTTTTTTCCTTGCCGCATACCTTGATAAGAATGAGATTAAATTTTAAATGTTAAACTGAGGCAAAGTAAGATGGATTAAAGTATTGTAGACTCTTCTGAGAATGCTTGAAGGACCCGTCATATTGTTAGAAAGGGTAAGTAACAAAACACTCTCGAAGAAGTAAAATTTCACGAATCGTTTTTTCACTAGGAATTAAAATAACAACTTGATTTCTGATGTGAAGTCTAATTTAAATTTTATTTAAACTTAGTAATGATTCAAATGATTTTAAAAATGAAAATTCTTCAATATAAGGGATATGAGAAGAGTAGAGTGCTTGGTAAAACTTATAAAAGTTATTTTTTTATTTTATAAATAGACTAGCTGAATACCTGTGCTTTGCTACGGAGTACATTCAAATTAAATACAACGGTCAATGTATGCAATTAATGCCAATATATATATATATATATATATATATATATATATATATATATATATATATATATAATCGTAACGGATATTTTTATAGACAAAATAATGTAGAAAAAATATTCAAATTAAATTCAATGGTCAATGTATGCAATTAATTTGTATGTTTAATGTCCATAAAGCCTACTATTTTGAATTAAATTCTTAAAAATCTTCCATCTCAATTAGTCTAGTTGTTAAATTTTATCTTTTACTGTATTTTAATATTTTTTGCCAGTTTATTTCGTTGTTATGCACATGACGCAAAATAAATTTGAAGTATCACAAAAAGAAAAGAATCCACATGATCAGCATCTAAGAAATTAAATTCTAAAAATTAATCTTTAAAAATTCACCAAAAATCAGAAAATGGAGGTAAAGATTCAAAAAAGATTTTATTTTAAAGTAATTTTTATGATCTTTCTCGTGATATAAATTTTATAACCCTCAGATTATTATTTTAAATGCAAACTTAAAAAAAGTTACAAAAACAGCTTCAAAATTGAATTTAAAAAATATCTAAGAAGCATTTTTCAAAAATCTTTCTTAGTTCACCCCTACACTATAAGAAGAATCGCCATGCAAAGTTTCAGCCCTTTAGGTCCAGCGGTTTGGTCTGTGCGTTATCTGTCACTCAGTCACTGTACTGTTTTATTATATAGACTAGCTGTTTGCCCGGCGTTGCCCGGATATTTATTTATCTCAATTTTTTTATTACACGGGAAAAAGAATGGATTCTACATATAGTGTAAAATTTAAGTAATTTAATTCACAGGTATTTAAAGATCTGTACTGTATATCCGGCAGCCCTCAGCCCCACAGCAAATGAAAATGCATCCGAATTTGGGAATTTAACCCACTACTGCGTATTCAGGTTCTTGCTACGTAGTGACTGGTCTTCAGGTGTTTCATGGTCGATACTCGAAAGAGGAGGGGGCCGAGGTGGATTATATAGATTATATAGATTACAGGTATTTAAAAGTAAATACAGTATACAAATGATAAAGTAAAATTACAAATTCACTCTATTATTAATTTAACTCAAAACTTGACTATAAACAACATTTTTAATTTCCTATATTCCCCTCAGTGACTCCGAAACTATGGATTCGACACTATTCTCGGTCATTTTGGACATTTTATATGCACCCTTTCTTCCCTTCCCCGCCTCCCCCCCCCCCAGTGATGAGGGGGGCTGAACTCTCTTAAACGGCATCGAGAGTGTCCGTATTCATCTCAGCGACCCCGAAAACTGCGTATTCGACACTACTCTCGGTCATTTTGGGCATTTTATATTCACACTTTCTTGGTGTGTCCGCAAGGCTACTTTCCGCTTGTATCTCTTAATGTACGTACACGTACACACACACACACACACACACACACATATATATATATATATATATATAAATTATTCCCCCACTTCCGTGCATCAGTGTATAGTATACACTACCTGTTGCATATTCAGCATAAACGCTACCTGTTATACGTAGTTTACTGATCGAAGGCAAAAAATGGCTAATCCGTAAGTAAATGAATCTTTTTCTTTTCTCATCTGGGAAAAATGTAATCAAAGAAATTTTAGGATGAACTCAACAAGGTATAACTGAAGTAATTGCGCATTGTTTTTCATTGAAGTGATACGGGGATGTGGGAATTTAAGTATAACTGTAAACAGCGTGCAACCGAGATGTATGTGGATTTTGTACATCTTTTAATTCCTTTCCTTTAAAGTTTATTTTGTAAAATTAACTTTTCTTTTCATGTTCTTTTTGTCTATGGCGCTACGAACCCTTTCCTATCACCAGGTCCCTCTAACGAATGACCATGTTTTTAGTTATTGCTGTGTGAACTACTACAGAACAGACTTTCTCACACTGTTTTTTTTCATTCTCCTTAACGTTAGTACTAAACATGTGGAAAGTATCACTCGGCCGAGGCTGAAACCAAAATCGTCAATTAGCTAAGTAGGCTTGCTTATCGACTTCCCCTCCGGGCCACGTTTCTGATCTCCCAGCGTGATATCATAAATCCTAGTTACGACATTGTGAAGGGGTGCACACGGGAAAGAGTTTGGGGCTTCATCAAAGGAGATTCATCATTCAAATAACGACGTCTGTTTCATCTCACTGCTCCGAAGAATGTAAGGCCTTGTCCACAATGCTTCCGGATCGTACACAACATTCCTCCATTGGCGCCGAGATGGTTGATACGATAGCTGATTGGTTCGAAGCATAACGTGGTCGTTGCGTTGATCTCTGTGATTGGTCGAAATTTTTGTCGCTGACGCACCGCTCTGGAATCAATGTGAGCAAGATTTGAGTCGCTGAAAGACGGGTAAAAAGATGCTAGTGGCATTTTATTGATATGCAGTATTTTGTGTTTTGTTCGAAAATTCTTCAGAAGTTTCTCAAATATTTCCCCTATCAGTTACTAACGGCAGGGCCGCCCAGAGAGGAGGGCAACTGGGGCACTTTGCCCCAGGCCCCTAACTGCTGGTGGGGCCCCCCAAAAAATAAAAAAAATAATTTATTAGATTTCATCCAAAAGAAAATTCTGAAACTTGTACCGTACTTCAAAATTCAAAATAATCTCCTGAAAAAAGGGGCCCCCAAATATAGATATACATAAAATATTCAATTAATTAGATTTCTCTAACTCCAAAATAGTCTTCTGAAAAATACTCGATTTAGTTTTAATGAAAAATATAACTGTTTTGTCCTAACTGCAATAAAATTACATCCTCTCTAATAAATTGAAGACAGTACTAACTTCTAAAATAGATAGAAAAAAAGCTTTGTAGATGGAAGATGTCATATTTATTGGAAAATATAACAAGAGAGCAGTGCAATGAAATATAATAATTATGTTCATCATTCATGTAATAAAATTTTAAATATGAGTAACTTAATTTTAATGTGTGTTTTCGTCTCTTTCCATTTTTTATTTTTCTTGGGGCCCCCAACAGAAGTTTGCCCCAGGCCCCGTAAAGTTTCTGGGCAGTCCGACCAACGGAGAGAAAGAGTTTGCTGAAGGAATGCCGTGGAATTCTAAAATCAGGTTCAAGAAATTAAAATTTTTTGAGGGGAGAAAATTATACCATTCATGATATACTTTGTTATCTGATTCAATCTACCCCAGTCAATACTTTTAAGTAATAAATTTTCTGCTACAAGATATTGGTTTGTTTGGTAAAAAATATTTAAAAAACAGCTTTTCTTGATTTATAATGGAAATCGTTTATCCAGCATTCAAAACTTTCTCGTGGATGTGAAAAACATATGAGGTACCATCTGAAAATAAAATGAAGTAAAACTGATATCTAGTTATTTAACGATTACAGACTGGTTATTTCAAGATTATTTCTTTTTTGACGAGATTTATTTACTTAATCGGTCATATATAAAGTTGTGAAACGACCGCCTTCCAAGGCTAAGTATCGAAATCGAGTGTCCTAACCAAAAAATTTACTAAATCCTGGTGATGTAAGAAAACCTGATTTTTGAATGTCATTCCTAAAGTTCTCTCTTTGATTTTAAACTAAGCCACACTTACAGCACGTTGGTCTATAAATCTTCACTGATTCGAGGCAAGTCATTTTTTTCTTTTCCACGAATATTATAAATTTGCAAGAGGACGATAGACTTTCAAAATGGCGAAAAATATATCAATTTTTGTTTTTATTTTAATTGAAACGCAGATTTATTTTGAACAATTTGGTACCACTCTTTTTGGGATATGACGATTACATCATGAGATATTAAAATCATTGTGAACATCCAAACTGTCATTTTATGCAAAATTTTAACTGTAAATTTATCTCAAAATATGATTTTCTGACATCCTACAGAAAATTTATTAAAAGCTTAGAATTATTTGAAGTAATAAAATTTTTACAAAAGTTTTTATGTGACAATTTATATAGAAGAAAATATTTTTAATTAATTATTAATTATAATCATAAAAATGAAATTAATTACAAGATTTTGGTACATTATGTTAAGCCAAATGTTATCTTTAAAATAAAATGTTTTTAACGTTAATAAATGTTGTTTCTAATCCCCTTGGTGTAGGAAAGCCTACACCAAGTCCAAAGGACCTAGGTCCTCAAATCCTAGGTCCTTGGCGAAGGGCAGCAAGCAGCTTCACTTTAAGGCGATGTACCACTAGGGCTGAAGTCTGACTTGACCTCGAAGAACATCGGTCCCGTAATTTTGAACCCAGTCAAGTGACGAGACCGGAACACTTGACCCCGCACCTCCAGAGGAAAATTCAAGAACTTCGAGGACATTGTAGCCGCTACCTATTTTACATGCCACGTAATAAATAAAAATTAACATCAGATATAAAGCATGCAGAGACCCCTAGTAATTCTGAAAATAAGAAACAAACATTTTATTTTATTAACTTTTCCTAAATAATTCACATACTTCTGATCTTTTTATTGCAACATCTCACATATAACAGTCCAGAAATTTTCATTAAATTTACTTAATTGGCTGATTTCTTAAAAATTACGAAAATTTCGTCGCATTTTCCAGTGTACTGTCCCCTCTTAGCAGTCAATACCCATTTTTTCTAATGGTCGGTTACCTCTGTAACAACCTTCTGCCAAAACTAAGTACCATAACAGAATGTCCTAATCATGATGCTTTTGAAAAAATTTAGTCAAAAAGATTACAGGTGTGTATTGTTATAACTGTATGATAAACACATCAAGGAAAATTTGAATTTGCATGTATTCAAAATTAAATTCTAAGAGTACTTATGTAATGTTAATAGTTTTCATTTGAATTCTTTTGTTTCACTTGTCCTCATAAAATATCAAATATCCCTCTTGGTTTAATAACAATCTTAAGCACAAATAAAAGATATCGTAGCCAGAAAAATTTACATGAAAAGTAATATGTAATATATAATTATATTGTCAGTATAATCACACATGAGTGTACCAGTGTAGTTTTATACAGAAGCCAGTGTAAATGGTACCTTCACAAAATCAGTGCTCATCTGGGTTTAAAAAAATTTGTGGAAAAAATATTTGATATCACAGAAAAGAAAGTTCACATGAATAGTACTGTAATGGGTGATTATATCCTCATTATGGAAATCATATTCAAAGTTGTTGTTATAATCTACATTTCTTATTAAGTCCTTTTTCAGATTTAAAAAAAATTTTGGAAAAAAATATATGATATCATAGAAAAGGAAGTTAACATGAATAGTACTGTAATGGGTTATTATATCCTCATTATGGAAATCATAGTCAAAGTTGTTGTTATAGTCTACAGTTCTTATTTTTAAGTAATTTTTTAGGTTTAAAAACAATTTTCGTAAAAAATATTTGATATCACAGAAAAGAAAGTTAACATGAATAGTACTGTAATGGGTGATTATATCCTCATTATGGAACTCATAGTCAAAGTTGTTGTTATAATCTACAGTTCTTATTTTCAAGTCCTTTTTCAGATTTAAAAACAATTTCCGTAAAACATATTTGATATCACAGAAAAGAAAGTTAACATGAATGGTACTGTAATGGGTGATAATATCCTCATTATGGAACTCATAGTCAGAGTTGTTATTATCTACAATTCTTATTTTAAGCCATTTTTCAGGTTTAAAAATAATCTTTGGAAAAAACATTTTATACCGGAGAAAGGAAAACTAATGTGAATAGTAATGTAATGGATGATTATATCATCAGTATCTAACATATAGTCGAAGCAGTAGTTATAATCCCGAATTCTTATTTTTATTTCACTTTTTCAGATGCGTTCTGAAAATAATCCAGGGCCGTTGTAAAAATCATCTCGGCGAAGAGTATGCAAGGACATGTTAAACCAACAAAAATAACGGATGATAAATACTTTTAAACAGCATTTTCTTAACGTGTAATTAATCAAGGTTTCTGAATCGTGCCAAAACAGTTGCCGAGAGGATTCATCTGGTAGTTTGGTATTTTATTTCATGAATGATTGGATGTTATTCGGAAAGCACAAGGGGAAAAAAAACATTAACATGTGGTATCCGAAAGCCTCTGGAGTTTAAAATGCCTAGGAAAAGCTTCAAGAAAGATACAGAGTTGCATTAGAAGACTAGAGAGTCAAAACCCGAAGTTAAAAAGAAGAGTTAAAAAGAGTTAGAAGAAATATTTATGGTGATAGTCTAGATGAATAAATAAGTAAAACAATCCTTAAGACTTCAAAAAATGAAGTATCTTCGAAAAATAATTTGTTATTCAGTCCCGTACTGATACATGAATGCATAATTATCCGAACTGGTAAAAGCTAATATCACAAATGAGACGAAAGAAAAATCCTCAGAATCCAGGTGATAAATTCTGTTCTCAGATGGCAAAATGTTATGTCACTTTTTTTTTTAATTTACGTGACAGCAATTCTAAGATTCAAGATGTTCTGAAAAATCAGCAATTTGTTTTATATTTGTATTATATTGTATTTATATATGTATTAATAGCTGGCTATTACTTACAGTAGTTACAGTAAATAGAAAATATCGGCGAACGAGAATCTGAAATATGAAAAACTTAATTTTTTAAGAAAAGTGACTTATAGGGCTAGTGGTGGCCCTGTGGTACAGCGTGCTCGCTTTCGGTACTGAGGGTGCTCTGATCGAATCCCGGCGTCGCGCCACTAAAATACCTCCGGTTGTGTCGTCCTTTCATAGGGAGTAATGATAGTCCGCCCATATGGTGACCCCATAATAAAATGGCTAGCAAACTCCGGTGAATTATAGGAGAATGTCTACACGTCAAGTGCCTCCGCTTAAATATATATATATATATATATATATATATATATATGTGTGTGTGTGTGTGTGTGTGTGTGTGTGTGTGTGTATAAATTGAAAAAATGTATAAATTGTATAACATTTTGCCATCTGGAGCACAGAATTAGCCAAAACATAAAAGGAGATGTGAAAGATGTCTGTAAGGTATTAGGATATTTTTATTTCCCTTGATTCTCCAATTCTTAGGGATATTTTCTTTAGCTGAAGGTCAAAATAATTGAGTTTTGTTATTTAAGTACACATATGAGATATGCGGTGGAAAATACTGATACCACAAATGCGACGAAACAGAAACCCTCAGAATCCGGATGATACAGAAGGTTGTTCGCACTTTATGGAAACGATTTTGTAATTTATTTTTGTCATTTGCATTTTGAGATAAAAATTTGGCAACTTCAAAATAATCTTTTGCTACTGTTTCCTTTTGATTGGAATGTAAAATAAAAGATTTATTTTGAAAATGGCTCCTAAAATCGATAGATGGCTCGAAGGTTACGTAACTGCGCTTTCCGAGGAGAAATATTCGTATCAACAAATTATAAAGCGGTGCAAAAATAGTGGATATGGCGTTTCTGTCTCGCCGTTAGATAATGATATAGAAAAAATTAAATTGATCTAAAAATTTTCAATCAGCGTTTTTCCTTACAACTGAATTTCTTTTCTTAATATATGTTTTTAAGTGTTGCAGATACCGAGGCATATGCGGGTCGTCATTTATAAATCAACAATAAACTAAACCTTTCATTGGAAATTCACAACACAAAACACACATACACTCACATGCATTAGCCATAAAAAAATTGAACGGCATACTAAGATGGACTAATAGAATGTTTATCAGGAATTACAGTTAACAATTTGAGCGTTATATCTAAAAACATTTTCGATAAGTTTAAGATTTATTAGATAAATGCAGATAAATAAGATTAGATAAATAACATTAAGATTTATTAGATAAATAATTTCTCGGATAAGATCGGTATAATTATGGGAGGAATTAATGTACTTATATTTATTAAGCTTATTTAATTTTAATTTTGTTGCTAAATGTTTTTTATTCATCACATTTTTAGGGGGCACAGGACCTTGAAGCTCGACGAAATGACTGTAAATATGGTCTAATTCTAACCACAAAAACTCAAATAATATTAGAAAAAGAAATTTTCTTTCTTCATACATACAAAGTACATATCTTTAGATATGTCATATATAAAAATGGAAATTGCAAATCTATAAATAATTTTCGAATTAGAAGTTTAGAATTTTATATGATTAACTGCTAATTTGGGTTTGCATGCAGCATTACTTTTAAACAATCAATAGGAAACTGATAGCACTACACTCATATGTATATTTGATGGTACTCTACATTTTAAAACCAGAAAAATGTGTAATTCTGGAATACATTTTTTATGTGGGAAAATTATGCACATAATTGTGATAATTTCTGAAGTTTTCCAATTTCATGCTCAATTTTTATTTTAAATAATATTTATTGCAATTTATTTGGTTTTACATTACAGGTAAATATATTACAAGTGTATTCTATAATTATTTTTACAGAACCTTTAATTATTTTCCATTTGATTTGTGACCATTGATTATTTTCTGTAAGCATATATCTCAATTTTATGATGCGCGCAGCACTTTATGATTTTTAATCACCGGTTAAGCATATAAAATTCTAAACTGATAATTTTAAAATTATTTATAGATTTATAATTTTCATTTTTATGTATGACATATTTAAAGATATGTACTTTATATGTATAAAGAAAGAAAATTTCTGTTTCTAATATTATTTGAGTTTTGAAGAGAGTTTTGGTTAGAATTAGACCATATTTACAGTCATTTCGTCGAGCTTCAAGGTCCTGTGCCCCCTTAAATAATTTTTAAAATTCTAAATAGCCTGCAATACCATATGTACGCCCCTTGCTCATTTATTATCGATTACTTTTATCTCATTCTTTGACTCAAACTTAGCAAACCCGAAAATTCTGCTTTCTGGGCAGACGTAACTACTTGACCATCACGCTACAAAATCAGAGATCCTTTTTAATAGACATTATTTCCAGCAATAACGCAATTCGAGGGATTTTAGGCTAATTTACTTACTCAAGAGGTAAAACATGAATATTTCGCAAAATTTCCTCTTACTGAGTATGACGAAGAAAGCTTGGTTTTAATAGCAAGCGTAGGCGAGTACATAGGTTCAAATGGATAGGAAGTAGAAAATGGAATCCATTTCTTAAGGCTACTAGGTAATAACCATATTGGATTCCCTCAGCTCAGTGTTAACCTATGAAGAATTTTCAACGTAGGATAACGTTCCTCAATAACGGACCGCCGGGAAGAAAAAAAGTGTCCGTCCTGCGTCGCGAGTTACAAATTTGGCAGCGCGCCAAACCCAGTATAACAGTAAACAGTTAACGATAAGTAATACTACGTTAATAACCCACGGTAGTTTCGTTAGAAGAGACTACATGAAATATTTTTTTCCAATGATGGCCGGCTTGAATTTAAAGATTTCTTTCTTTCTTTCTTTTTTTTTTTTTCAAATTGTACACCGTTATAGAGAAAAAACTTTTACTGCGTTATCTTACTAATTTTAGAAATTTTGTTCACCAAAGGAAATTATTTGCGTTTAAAATACACTAATACCACATTTTATTTTTCTCTGAGTAATTAAAAATTAAAAGCATTATTATCGTTTCATATAAAAAATGAAAAAGATTGGGTCAAAGGTAGCCTAGTGGTAGCGTGTTAGCTTTCTGTACTGAGGGTGCGGGGATCGAATCCTGACAAGCGCCATTAAATGCCTTCGTGTCTAGGCCGAATATGGGCACGTTAAATCGGTAGACCGGAAAGTCCCTCTATGAGGTCAATGGGTGGGGAAGGTACGTTCCTCCCCCAGATATTGTCCCTCGGGATGTAGCAGGGCAGAGTGTTGGTACACCTATACGAACCCCCATCGTAAGCAACCTACGTCTCTCGCGAAGGCTTCTTCTCGGTCAAAAGTCGAAAGACAATGTGCCTGCCGTGTTATTAAAAAATAATGAAAATATACCCGAGTTAAAAGTTTTTTTCTTATAGTGTACTATTTAAAAAAGAAAAAAATCTTTAAATTCAAGTCGACAATGAATTGGAAAATTTTCTCCTTAGGTTAAGTCAGTGGTTCTCTTGAGGTGAGTGAATACAGTATGGCTACTGCTCAGCCATGCTGGATTCAGACCGGTATGTTACTCAGTTCCGGTCTCGTCACTTGACTCGGTTCAAAATTACGAGACCGGTCCTTTAGCCAAGTCGGACTCCGACCCTTATGGTGCTATTTCAAAACAGGAGCCGTCCCTTTCAAGCCCAATAGCCTATTAGGACCTCCTGGTGAATGGAACCTCCAACCAGGGGCATTAGCAACAACAACCACTACTACTGAGCAGCTTTAGAGCTTTTTATTTTTATTTTTAATGTTAACGCCAGATATATATCGTTCACCCGTAACAAATATTTAATGTTCGAAATGCCAGCCAAAATATGTAAAAAATAAGGGCTTGTGGCGACCCAGTGGTACAGCGCGCTGGTTTTCGGTGCTGAGGGTGCTCGGATCGAATCCTGGCGTCGCGCCACGAAAAATGCCTCCGTTCATGTCGTCCCTTCATAGGGGGTAATGCTGTCAACCTATATGGTGCCCCCACAATAAAATGGGTAGTAAAATTGGGGGCGTAGTATAGGCGAATGTTTGACAAGTGCCTCCGCATTGGGAAAAAAAAAATAAATAATAAATAAAATACCTGTGGAGCTGTTTCAGAAACTATTAACCATAGCTTAAGCATACAATCACCAGCAAAAAATAATTGTGAGGTTTAACGAAGCATTTAAATACTTCTGAAAGAAAAACTGATTCGATTAAAAGGGGATGAGGACAATGTGGAAAGATTTGTAAACCACTGTATTATGGCTATAATATTAGTTTGCATTTGTAAGTTTCGAAGACGGTTGTGATACGTACACAGCCTTTTCATATGTAGTTAATTGCTTAAAATCACGTTTAGAAAATGTGTTAGAGCTGTTGTCTATGATGTTATTTAAATATGACTTTACAGGGAAATTTTAATTTCCCCGCATGTGCAATTAAAAAAAAGAAAGAGAGAAAATGAAAACAAAACACTTAATGAATGTTTTAAGAATTAGACTTGATTCATTCCGGAATTACGATATGAAAATTAAAATACTGATGTGTTATAAATCTTTACGCAGCTAAGCAATTCTGAATATGTTCCTTTTTATACTAAAAGTTGCAAGGAAGTGCTTAAATAATAAACCGTGGCTATAAAACTATTGGATGTAAACATCTGGAATTATGTAGGAATAACGTGCTCTTTTGATGCTTTTCAAGTTACAACTTTAAAGCCATTATTCGTAATTAGTCAGTACCAAAAAAAAAAAAAAATCTACACAGGCTCTCTCTGAATTTTTTGTTTACTCTAAATCACCGAGAAGTTAAAAAGCTTCCGATATATATATACAATCGAACCTCCATTTATCGAACTTCCCCATATCGAAATTTTGTATGTATCGAAATCTTAGCAAATCTCCATGTTCATTACACAGAAAAACTGTTTCTATATATCGAAAAAATGTCTATATATTGAAATTTTTTTTCAGGACATATTGGGAGATTTTATTCCTCTTTAGAATAAAATCTCCCAATTTTTGGCGTTTGAATCAATACGTATTGGACTTCAATTCGCGGAAAATGTCCCTGGTGAAGTTTTTAGTGGACTGAATAAATGCGAACATTTCTTTGATGAACTTTTCGCAAAACTGGCTGTTCAGCAAGATATTCGTAGTTTTTTTTTTTTTTTTAATGTAACTGTGATCATTGTAACCACTGTCTGGATTATTGTTTTTTTCTTTTATTATTTATGTAGTACTCAATAAATTTTTCATATTAATTCATTTTTTAGTTATTAACTTTCATTTAATGGGATTCGTATATAAACTAGGAATGGAGTTTCGTATACGAAAATTAGCTTTAATTTTAATGTTTTAGGAAAATTATGATAAAACTAAGATCAATTATATATATTGAAATTTCTATATATCGAATTTTTTTCCGGCAATTTGCTACTTCGATATACGGAGGTTCGACTGTATATATATATATATATATATATATTTATGTTAAACCTTATGAACCCACTATGATTAAGGGGAAAAGTGAAGTGATTTAAACCTTGGCCTAACAGTTACTTTTTACCGCTTTCACGCTGCTCCGTTCTGAACCAGAAAAATCAAAATGCTCAGAGCTGAATTGCCTGATTTACAAAGTTAACGCCTTCCACTGAAAACTAGACTCTCTGCAAAGCTTCTTGTGTGGGGTCCAGTTCGTGGGAGAAAAACTAGTTAATCTTTATTTTATGCAGCAACCGAGCGACACATCAATCAAGAAAATACCATAAAAGCCGACCTGGACAAAGAGGTTTAACTTATTGGTGGTCCTGACATACTATAAACTCCCTCAAACGACTATTGTGTTTTTTTATTTAAAGTAAGATCTGAATTATTTATATATGTTTTCAAAAACCACGCTTCAGAATTAAATAAATAAATAAATAAAAGTAATCTATTTGTTTTGTTGTGATAAGATCAGTCAGTTTAATCGCACGAAATCTTCAAAAACTCCACGAAAATATCTTGTGCTGTAACTTTCTGCTTGTATTTTTACAATCTTAACCAGTCCTTTTAAATTGAGATTCAAAGTCGCGAAGACTAATAAGTGTTGCCATCTGACAGAAGTATTGCTTAAATAATGATTAATGGAGAAATCACATGCTTTTTATTACACGGGAGAATTTGTCGATTTTAAATTAGGGGACGAGAAGATTATATTAATTATTTCCCTTTTAAATATATTATTTCATTTCTAGCGATAATCCATCTTGTTGTAATTAATCATAATGATAATGTGAAAGTTAAGTAATTAGTCGATTTTGTTTCGATTGATTTCATTTTAAAAACAGAATTTTATGAAAGAAAAGTTATAGAGTTTCTATGCTCACTTCTACCCAGACTTGGGTGTATATAATTTGAAGTGGCACTCTATTTGAATTTGAAGCAAACACAGTTTATACATGAAACAATGTTTATTGAATTCGTTGCACATATAATTGGCTTTTACAGCAATAAGCATGCGTACTACTTGTACGGAATGTATAAACACAGCTTTCAAGAACAATATATTTTTATACTCACGAACAGTAAGTCAAACCAGCAGTACTGCCATGTAAACTTCTGGCCCGCTAAGCACTAGCGCAGGATAACACCTTTTCAACCTTAACAACCTCCCCCTTTTTTTTTTCTTAATGACGCAGCATGGTATTTATACTAAGAGCGTATGCCGAAATTAGCATATCTAAAGCAGCTTCTTTAATTCACTCAAAAGTTCGATTCTTGTGAATCGAATCTTGTGTATACCTTACACTGGCCTCCCTCGAAAAAAAAATTAGGTAACTGAGGTCTGAACGGCTTCAGTTAACTAATTGAAAACGCGTGCTGGTCTGACTTTTTTACATAATGGGTGGCAAAGCCAAAAAAAACCTTCCACACGTTGTGTGGAGGAAAAACGCCACTACCATTTTACAAAACTAACCCCGAAGGGTCCAGGTGACACCATCAAACAGTGGATTTGCAGAGTTGCGGATACTGGGCTGCCAACTGCGTCCTAAAATATCTATTTTAATTAAAAGTGACAACACAATTGCACAGCATGACATTTCTTGACTGTATCTGCTCTCCCCCAATTTATAATGTACATGTGTTATTTTTTTTTGTGAAGTTAGTACATTAGAGGTTAATTGGTATATTGTGCAGTATGTATTTTTTTCCTAGTCACTACATGTCCCCTTCAAAAATTTATAAAACAACCGTATGCCGTATTTTTTTTTCAGTGGCTCACCCCTTCCCCTCAAAATGTTTACACAGTATATACATTGGGGAATTTCAAACCAATTTGGTTCGGTTTTATTAAAGGGTGGGAGTTAGAATAAGAAAGTTGATACAAGACTTGTTCCTCATGAATGCAGCAACTTCCTTGCACCAGTCTGTCCAATCCGTGGAACCTCTCTTGACGGTCGCAGTCCTAGTAAAGGGGTTCGTTGACCGTGTGGGCATCCTTCGTGCAGCAGGTCGTTGGTTCTGAGGCGCTGGTCCGGCTTGACGATGGACAGGAGGTCTCTTGGGAGGAGGCCAACCTTGCTGGGCGGCTGATATCTTGCGTTTCCTGTACTTATGCAAAGGAGCTTTAAAATTGTCATTCTTCCTTTTTATAACCTTGTGTACCTTATGTGTGCCACGTTCATCCTTAGATGGAGGTTTTGTAGTGCACACTTTACCTTTCTTCGTACTTTTGCTTGTATCGGAATTAGATTTTAATGCAGATTCTATTTTGTCAAATTTATACGCCGCACCAACGTGTTTAGTTACTGGCTTTATCTCTCTACTTGTGTCATGTTTTTCAACAAACTGACTCTGTTTTTGGTATTGGTGCTTATGCGACTTGTTTATCGCCTTACTTACTTCAGTATTAGCAGTTTTAATGCTGGAACCTGAAGGCGCTTTTTCACGTTTTTTATCCCCCTTAACTTTAGTTTTATCCTCTTTTGACGAAAAAGTCTCTTTAAAACGTTCTTCTTCAGAACCGCTATCATTTAAATTCTTGAACACTGCTTCAGTTTTAGGAAGATTAAGCTTTTCGTACTGGTGCGTTTTAATGCAAACGACGTCTATAACTTCCGAAGCATCAGCTAAACTACTTACAGTATAACTCTGTGTCAACTTTTCATCCTGACTCTCAGTATGGTTTTCATTTACTTTATTTAAAACCATATTATCAACCTGGCCTACAGCATCCTCATTCGGATGGAAACTTGAAATAATATCATCATTACCTAGCGAGTTCCTACTATCGTTTAAAGAATTTTTATTGTCGTCAACTAATAAGTATTCACTAACTTCCGTAACGCATACTTCGTCATCTACTAAATTTCCTTCATTAACAGATGTGTGAATATCATCTAAAATATCAGGTATAGCATTAATAGAAGTGTCAGATGATTTATTTTCTAAACCACTAGCATTAGTATCGGCCCTATTTTCAGAAATTTGTACTGGAATTACCGCATTATTCCAGCTAGACTCACTTTCTTTATAAGCCACAAAAATACCCTGACTTTCAGTATTCTCAAAATAATAATTACTGCTCGGACAAAATAATACATTTGACCAAACAGTTTCAACAGGTTGAACCATATCATGTGAATCAACTTGCCAGTGCAAGTAAGGTGCTTCCATATTATTTACTTTAAGAGCACTAATTTCATTATAACGCCGTGCGCTTCTATTATTTTGCCTGCGGTACTGCTTACGCTGCTGGTTTGAAACTCGCGAAAAATTTTGGCGCGGCTGTATAAAACTTCTCGTACCTGAATGACGGTACGGGGTAGCGAAGAAATGCCTATTGTCATATTTAGCTAAAGCTTGAAGGAGGGTAACCTTGCTTGTAATTGTTTGATTATCTAAAAAATCTTGAACACTTGGCTTCAAACGTTGGATAACTATTTTTAAGATTATCGCTTCCGTCACCCCTTCTAAATATTCCTCACACTTGGAAATCTTTTCCATAGCAAAATCTAATGCAGACTGACCTTCACGTTGCCTTAGCGAATAAATTTCCGCTTCAATTTCACTTTGATTAAAGGTCTTTGGAAAAACACTAAGAAACTGTTGCTTGAATGACAAATAGTCAAAAATCAGATTACTGCTTTGCATGCATGTGTACCACTGAAATGCACTACCTCTTAAAGCGGCTAGAGCAATTTTAAGTTTATCCCCCTCTGGGGTGCATTGTTGCTGAAAGTAATGCTCAATTTTCTTTAGGAATTGGCTTGAGGGGCTGCCATTGAAGGTGGCTTCGAATGGCGCAAAATGCTGAACCATAATTACCCGAGGAAAATTTCCAGCAGGATTTTGTTCTACAACACTCATTTTTTAAATAGTATATAAGTACTTGCAACAATTTTATCAATATAAGTTCACAGTACACAGTTTTTAATTTCAATTATGTTGTTCGTTACAAATGTAACGCTAACTACCAGGGTATATATATTTTCGGGCGCCAGTATAGAGTTTCTATGCTCACTTCTACCCAGACTTGGGTGTATATAATTTGAGGTGGCACTCTATTTGAATTTGAAGCAAACACAGTTTATACATGAAACAATGTTTATTGAATTCGTTGCACATATAATTGGCTTTTACAGCAATAAGCATGCGTACTACTTGTAGGGAATGTATAAACACAGCTTTCAAGAACAATATATTTTTATACTCACGAACAGTAAGTCAAACCAGCAGTACTGCCATGTAAACTTCTGGCCCGCTAAGCACTAGCGCAGGATAACACCTTTTCAACCTTAACAACCTCCCCCCTTTTTTTTTCTTAATGACGCAGCGTGGTATTTATACTAAGAGCGTATGCCGAAATTAGCATATCTAAAGCAGCTTCTTTAATTCACTCAAAAGTTCGATTCTTGTGAATCGAATCTTGTGTATACCTTACAAAGTAGTCAAATTATCATTAAAATTATCACCATTATTATCTCGATTTTTATTCCAGAATACTAAACAGAAAATTCCCTGAGTTGCTTTAGTTTTAAGTTAAGGACGTAACAGTTTCTCGTAATATTTTACCTGTAAACGTTTGAGTGAGAATACTTTAAACAAGTCTACACAAAAGTATAAACAATCTTAATCAAAATCATCGCATCCACAAACTGTAAAAGTAATTTTCTCTTCTCTCTGCTGGGTTAATTATATTAATAATCTTCCAATCTTCTGTTTCGTTATTATTATAACAATATAGTTCAGCATTACCAAACAGGATTATTGAATCAATCATCAAATTTTCAGTTCCTGAAGGCGTTGCAAAGAGATTTATCCTTCTCATTGCAAAGTTTCCTTTGCATCTTGATAACTAGCTCTTTTCTCATATCTAAATCGTTCAAACTCATCGCTCATAAAAAATTACCTGTAGCCGGGGCAGACATCGAATCCTGCTTCTCTCGCATTCGAGTGATATTCAAGACATTGAGTTACCTTGCCAAAACATTAAAGTATTCACGAGTACTTCACGAGTTTAAGTTTGGAAAATATGCTTTTCAAATTTACCTTTAAATTCCATTTCTAAACTTTGAATTTAGATAATAACTCACCGGACACTTCTAGAAGTATACCCGTGGACGAGGGAGCAACGAATGAGTTATCTATATATTAGCAGCTATCTATATATTACCATACATAAGGTCTCGAGGTTGCCGAGTCGTAGCGCATCGGCTGTCGGCGATGAGGGTGCTCGGTTCAAATCTCGACAAGCGCCATTCAATAACTTTGTGTTTACGCTGGATGTGGACACTTTAAATCCTTAGAATGGAAAGTCCCTCTATGATGTCAGAGTGGGTAGGAGAAGGTACGATCCTCCCCTCCAAATGTCGCTCCCTGGAAGTTCAGTCAAAATTGATGGGGCACATAGATAAGGCGAACTTCGACCCTTGTGGTGCTATTGTGCGGTGCTATTGTATATATATATATATATATATATATATATATATATATATATATCTTTCATACTTTTCTTTTCATGTTATTTGTTCCTGGCTGCAAGTGGCTTTAGAGCTATTACTGGTTTTCTCTATCATCTATTTCATATATATATATATATATATATATATATATATATATATATATATATATATATATATATATGAGCCGCATTCCTCAGTCCGCAAAGTCTATATGGATTTGGTCTTGAACACTTCCGCTAAGGAGCATTATCCACAACAACAATAAATATACATAAAGTGAAAATAAAAGATAAATTTAAATGCATCATTTTTACAAACCCTCCTCTACACAAATCAGCTCTCCATAAATTGAAGTTATTGCGGCATCGGCTGGTGCTAAGGAAATTTTACCATCAACAAAGATGCAAAAGTGAGCGGTAGGTATTAAAAGGTTAACGACTCCTGATTTAGACCATACAAATATTATCAAACATTCATATCTTGGAAAATATTCTCATTACGGTGAAATTTTCCTCAAAGAGTCGCTCCTAGAAGTTTTTGTGTAATGAAGAGCACAACATTTTTGGCTATTCATAATGACTTTGACAGCGAGAATAAGATGGGTACCATCTTTAACTATATCATGACTTAGTCCTTATTTACATTGCGTTTGGAAGGTTTCCTCAAGATTGTTGTCATGACCTGTTATTGGTTTGGCATATCACGTGGTCATTGCTTTGAGCTCTGTGTCTGGTTAAAATTTTCATCGCTGACGCTCCTCTCCGGAAGCAACAGGAACAAGGTCTGACGTGAAAGATTCAAACATAGTTTCCCGAAAATCAACTACAAATTCTTCAGGATTACCTTTCAAAATTTCGTATCATGTGTCACACATACAATACGACTTCACTTGAAAAATCTTCTATAACATGCATCCTTTCCTTATTGATAGATTTCACCCCGCGTTAGTTGCCATAATAAAACACATAACACCTCTTTATAAAAGACAATAATTTTTTATCTCCACACGCGTACTCTTTCTTACTTCTTACTTTTCTTGAGTGGCCAGTTTTGATTAACTTTATCTATGAAATCCGTTTCCCTATATTTCTTTCTTGTAAGTATTTCTTGAGGACCTTATTAGGTTTTCTTACAAAAAGTAATTTTATTTACAAGTCTTAGACAAAAGGTATCGTCTCCTTGTTGGCTGACATTCTTCGGACAGCTAATGATACAACAAACATCACGATTCATCCACTCATCAGATGCCAATTTGACCGTACTTATGCTGAGGAGCCTCTGACTCACTCTCACTTATACACTGTAAAAATGAAATGCCCTTTTGGTCATGTTACTAAAATGGAATCGTAGCTAGAAGCGTAAGAAAATGTGTTTAAGGTTCAAAAGTGGGATATCCAAAACAGGTAAAGCAGCTACCCAGAAACATTACACCCTGAAGGAAGTATCCTTTTTTAACCTGAAGCAGCATTTCGTTTTTACAGTGTAGTTTATGAACTTCACCTGTAGTAGATGTCAGTTGGAGACTCACTTTTAGCGTGTGTTATAATCGAGATATAGGGCCTGTTCACATAGAATACGTCAGCGTCAGCTTTACTCTTATTCACACATTTTAAACCAATTACAGACCTTAACAATTTCATTGCTAATCGTTTGAAGGTTTGTAATTGGTTAAATATATTTCAATACGACTAACGCTGACGCTGACGGATTCTATGTGAACAGGCCCTTAGTCTCTCTCTGCTGAGGCTACTCCATTCTTTTTTTTTCGGTCTCCCTCGCGATGGTCACCATGATAAAAAAAAAATCAGGTAGTCTCTCGTAATGATACTACCGCGGGTTATTAACGTAGGATTACTTATCGTTGCTTACCTCTTTTGTATGTATATATATATGTATGTGTTACGTATATATATATATAATATATATATATAATATATATATATATATATATATATAATATATATATAATATATATATATAATATATATATATATATATATATATAATATATATATATATATATATATATATATATATATATATATATATATATATATATATATATATATATATATATACACTAGGGGCTTCGCCCCTAGGCTCGCTACGCTCGCTCCTCTGGTGAATCAAGTGAATGAATGACTCAATAGTTGTTTACAGCGATTGAGTCATTCATTTTGTTTACAGTTGAAGCTTCCCCCCTCCTCTCGATGAAATGGATGAAGCCCGGCGAAATGGATGAATGGGTGAAAAATTGGATCTTCTTTCAAAGGAAGTGAATGAGAAGATTTTTTTTGAAGTATTTCTTTAAAATTCAATTAAAAATCGAAATTTTAAGATAGAGACTTGAAATGAAGTTTATATGAATGAAAAAGCTTTCATCTTCCAGTTGATATAAATATTTTCTTTGTAACATAATAAGTCTGAGAGCATCGAATTTATATATCTCGAAACGCATCAATTTTTCCAAAAAGTGAGTTTTCAATTTTAATAAAAATATCAGTCTGTTTTAAATTATTTTTAAACAAATGACGTCTTGTTTGAAGGAGAAATGTCTGTAGTCTTAGATTGTAAAAAAAAAAAAAAAAAAATTACGATCCTTTTTTGGCGAGTTATCGTAATCTGAACATGAAAAAGTCAATATTTTTCCACAAAACATAAAATTTAAAAAAAACTTAAAGTCCGACGAATATGTGACATGTTTTACTTTCTTCCCCACATTGTTGTGCATCGATTGGTATCGGTCTCGACCCCATACCCCCAGTGGTTTCGGAGGAGATAGCGTGACAAGCTTTTGACAGCGGCGGCGGCGGCTGCGGCAGCGCCAGTTACTCTCTTTTAGAATAGAGATATATATATATATAATATATATATATATAATATATATATATATATATATATATATATATATATATATATATATATATATATATATATATATATATATATATATATATATATATATATATATATATATATATATAAAGATACATGTCAAAATTTTGACGCATTTTGGTTCTTTTCTGTTTAACTGTTTACTGTTTGCCCAAGCGATACAGACTGTGTTTGGCGCACTGCGAAAATTATAACTCACAAGGACGGACGGTTTTAGCGTCTGAAATTTTGCTTTTCGGAGGACGGTTATGGAGGAAAGTAATCCTACGTTAAAACATTACACCCCTTTTCTGGACACAATGAGTTTTTGTCTCCTCCCAACTAACTTATTCGTTCCAAATTTAATCGTATGAGTGAGTTGGACAGCTTTGACTAACGCCGTCATTCCCTAAGCGAACTGCATTTGATCAAACAAATAAATAATAATTCCTCTGTCAAGAGTTTTTCAGCAGAATAAGGAATATTAAATGACGAATGAATAGAACTCGTTACGCGCCTATTTTTTTTTTGCTGTTGTCATGTGCTATGCAACAACTCAGAATTTCAATGCTTGGGGTCGATATCTAAGGCCACGTTTCTTCGGATAACTTTATTGTATAGGCTTTGAGAAAATACCCATTGAAACTTAGGCAAACAGAAAAAACTTTTTTTTGGGCTGAATTAACATTCCTCAGTAAATATAAAAGGGATATCATAGAAAGACGTCAGTTTCAGTTGAGAACTGTATGGTGTCTGTTTGTTTTTTATTGTGTACTTTTTTAATAAGCCTGATGCATTGCATTTTGAAAAAAGTTTTAGAGAAATGCTTCAAACAACTAAGCGCATTTACCGATTTGCTTGAAACATTCACGTCTGAAGTTTGTTGGTACATTTATTTTTTTATTTGTGTAACAGGAGTTTCTTTTCAGCGAAGTATTAAATGATAAATGATGTGGGATAGAAAAATTTTAAATTTAACTTCTTTTTCTGTATTAAAAATATCTTCTCTTGATAGGACAGCAATAAATAGAGAAGAGGTGAAAATTTGATGTTAGCGCATGGGATTTTATAGTTTTGTCTTTTTTTGTCTCATAATCATATCAGATAGAGTCTGTAAAAATTACCTTTTTTGGTACCAAGATTTACAAGTGGCAAGACAAACAAGTGCAAATATCAAAGCATTTAAAATGGCGTTAAAAATGAAAGTTTTCTATTTAACAAAATTTTGTTTAGTTGAAATTTTAAATATTTTTGGGGTTATTGCTTTTATCAGACAAATTAAGAAAAAAAAATCTTGTACTTAAAGGGAAAAATCTCATGTAACATTGATCAGAAAGTTAAAAATGAACTAAAAAATATGGAAACTAAAAGTGATACATATCGTAAAAAGAAAGCGATCTCTTTCAATATATCTTCGTATCATATGACAAAGGAATCATCTTTAATGGGATTTTTCGCCAATTTAACTCAAATTTCATTTCATTTATTCGTTGTTCACAGCTATACGTTTGCTGACAGCTATCTACAGCTATTCACAACGATACGTTTGCTTTATCTGACCCCAGCAGTAATAAATTAATGATGTTACTATGTATAAATAAATATATATATACGTATTAGAACAAAATTTAACTACAGAAATTACTGACTGTCAGTACAGTATAACGATTCATTTTAATTAAAATTTCAATGAATAGGGAACTTGGTACACTCGATAGTTAAGAGAAAATTAAAGCAAGCTAAGTACTGTTTATTTACCTACCTCTCTAATAAAATCTATTTCATCATTTGAAGAAATTTTAGAGTCTCTTAATTTAATTTAGTTTCTTGAATTATTTATTACTTTACTCAGCGTCTCCTTTTGAGGCAGATTTAGCATTTCTTTATGGCTTTAACTCATTTTTGTTTCTAAAATGTTGATCTGTTTTAATTTTATTATCTGATTGTTTTGATCTTCAGCGTCTAAATAGACCCTGAAGATCAAAGCAATCAGAGCATCAAAACAATCCGGCATGCATAAACATATGCATACATGTATATGTTTATGCATGCCTGTGCATAAACATATACATGTATGCATATTTATACAAAATAAAATTGCAAGCTACAGACTGGAAGAATGTGGAAACAGGTTTACATCGAATTTGATAGTCCAAATGTATTTGAAACAACTTTCAATCAGCATGATTTGTAGAGCTTTTGTTTAAATTTATATTATCTGTTTATATAAATATGCATAGACATATACACTTATCTATATATATATAAAACAGTTCCGTAACTGACTGACTGACATATAACGCACAGACCAAACCGCTGGACCTAAAGGGCTGAAACTTTGCATGGCGATTCTTCTTATAGTGTAGGGGTGCTCAAAGAGAGGTTTTTGAAAAATTCTTCTTAGATTTTTTTAAAAATAAAATTTTTAAGCTGTTTTTGTAACATTCTTTAGAGTTTTCATTTAAAATAATAATCTGAGGGTTATAAAATTTATATCACGAGAAAGATCATGAAAATTCCTTTAAAATTAAATCTTTTTGGAATCTTTACCTCCATTTTCTGATTTTGGAGAAGTTTTAAAGATTAATGTTTAGAATTTAATTTAGTAAATGCTGGTCACGCGGTTTCCTTTCTTTTTGTGATACTTTAAACTAATTTTGCGCCACGTGTATAACAACGAAATAGACAAAAAAATATTTTTTTTCTTGCTAATGTGGCAGACGATTGGACATTATCCTAAAAAATATTAAAATACAGTTCCTCAAACTGTAATAATGTTCCTCAAACTGTAGCATATTAACTGTACTATATTCTTTAGTATGTTCTATTAGATTTAATTTCAATATTTTCTTCTACATTATTTTGTCTATAAAAATATCCGTTACTATTTTTTTATAAATATATTTTTTCGTTTTTTTTTACATCAATTGCATACATTGATCGTTGTATTTAATTTGAATGTACTCAGTAGTGAAGTACGGGTTTTCAGTTAGTTCATACATATAAAAAAATAAATTACAAGCAAGAATGTCGAAACAAACTAACATCTACAAACGAGCTGAATTTGATTATTTTAAAGTATTTGAAGCAGACTTTTATCAACACGATACAGTTTTCGTTTTAATTTGCAACATTTTGTGTGTTTATAAACTTCCATGCCCTATCTAAAAGGTATTATTGATATAGAAGAGCGCATACGTACAGAATTTATCCAAACATTTACACAACATCTGTACAAACTGCAAATTCAACTCTGCCGCGAACGCAATTTAACCTTGCGCTAAGCGGCCTTCAAAGCTGTTGCATCAACATCTATCGATGAGTAACGAAAGAATAACTGGCAATCGACTGCAGCGTTTCTGCAATCGATTTCAGCACAGTGACCTGTAGTCCATTTCCGATCTGACCAATGAACTCTCGCAGGCCGTGGGCAAAATAACCTATTTTTTGGCGGATTATTCCTCCGAGGAGCTTTCCCGAACCTCACTGTTAAAGGAGAGTCATACGTCAATCGCGAAAGGAAAACATCGGACTTCGGCAAGAATCGCGTCTGCGAATGAATTTAGGGTGGCGCCTCGGTTTCGAACCTGATTTGATAAGATGGACCCCGCGCAACAAAAATGTGGCCTACATAGGAATTGAATGTTTGTTTCGAGATAAAAGGTTAATTAAATTGTGATGCATGGTAATGCAATAAAAAGAGGCCTGAAATATCATTTCATATATCTCGATTTGGGTGTGAGTTTGTACGTTTGCTGATCTAGGTGTGTTAGATAATGGGAGAAAATGTCAGAAGCGGGTTTCTTAGAAGAGCAACAGTTTGTTCTTTTGCTTTCGAAACCAGTAATCAAGAGGTGATGTTGCTGACTGCAACCCATTTGTCGAAAGCAACCTTTGACATGGAAACGGAAGGGCTGAACGCGAAAATATCATGCTGATTATTTATTGTACTTTCTGACTCATTTTTACTGTTGAGAAAGATGAGGGATTTGAAACATTGTTTGATTTATCTGGAAAAGAAGTCTCATGCTGAGATTCGCCGGGAGGTGTGCATTAATGGGAAATTATTGATGGAAATAATGCTCTCAGTTATAGTGTTTAGTTTGATGTTAGGATGCATGATGCATTTGATGTATGCAAAATAGAAAATTAATCATTCTGAAATATTTTTTCTCTTACTTTTCAAGATTTCCTGTTTTAAAGAAGAAAATTCAAAAGAGCAAGACCTTTCTAAGTTGTGTGTGTGCATATATATATATATATATATATATATATATATATATATATATATATATATATATATATATATATATATATATATATATATATATATATATATATATATATATATACTAGCTGAAAACCCGCACTTCGCTACGGAGTGCATTCAAATTAAATACGACGGTCAATGTATGCAATTAAGGCAAAAAAAAATAAATATATATATATATATATATATATATATATATATATATATATATATATATATATATATATATATTTATAATAAATACGACGATCAATGTATACAATTGATGTAAAAAAATATATATATATATATTTATAAAAAAATTGGAAGGGATATTTTTATAGACAAAATAATGTAGAAGAAAATATTCAAATTAAATGTAATTAAAGAATATAGTATAGTTAATATAGCACAGTTTGAGGAACATATCTTTTACTGTATTTTAATACTTTTTTGGATAATGTCCAATCGTTTGCCGCATTAGCAAGAAAAAAAATATTTTTTGTCTATTTAGTTGTTATGCACGTGACGATAAATTTATTTCAAGTACCAGAAAAAGAAATCACGTGATCAGCATTTAATAAATTAAATTCTAAAAATTAATCTTTAAAAATTTCTCTATAATCAGAAAATATAGGTAAAGATTCGAAAAAGATTTCATTTTAAAGAAATTTTTATGATCTTTCTCGTGATATAAATTTTATAACCCTCAAATTTTTATTTTAAATGCAAACTTAAAAAAAGTTACTAAAACAGCTTTAAAATATAACTTAAAAAAAAATCTAAGAAGAATTTTTCAAAAATCCTTCTTAGTGCACCCCTACACTATAAGAAGAATCGCCTTGCAAAATGTCAGCCCTTTAGGTCCAGCGGTTTGGTCTGTGCGTTGTATGTCAGTCAGTCAGTCAGTCAGTTACGGAACTGTTATATATATATATATATATATATATATATATATATATATATATATATATATATATATATATATTTGTTTGTTTATTTATTTATTTATATTTATTTATTCTGTCGAAAAACCTTCGAAAATGTAAAATTGTTGCATAAGAGGAACGAGAAGAAAGACAGAACTAGTGAAAGATAATACATAAATTTTTACAAGCAACCATATGATTGTGCCAAATATCTAAACTTTAGTTAAATTATTTTAAATTTTAACCATTATCAAGGTAAAAAAGCATTTATCATGTACGTAAATCGTTTATATATGGAAATATTTATCGATTTATTTTAGCATTACATAACGTTGTTTTTCAATACGCCGAATTCTCCTATTTGGTCTTTATATGTAGATTTGCACATCACAAAATATTTTTTTCTTGATACAGAGAAGCCTTAGAGATATTTGAATGTTTATCTATTTCGAGGATACTGGGCTACAATTTACTGAATGAAAAAATTATTATTCAGTTCTTTCAGCAGTTTAGATTTTATAAAAATACTAACATAAAGAAAAATATTAAGTAACTTACATGTAGTTGTTTCGTCTTAATGATAGTTTGGGATACGTAAATTTCGCATAAAAAATATCGAAATTTAGCAACAAAACAATGCAATATATAAAATTTCGCATTTATTCGCAAAAAAAGATAAATTCAAAAATTTCACGTTTATTAAAAAAATTACAATTTGACTAACTTTAATAGGTAAGTATCAAAATTCTTAGTTAAAAGCTAACATTGCATTAGTCTCCACCTTATGTTACTTAAGTCTTTGCCTTCTGTCATTAATTACTATGTTGTAGATACTAAAATATCTCAACAAGTACTCTGTTAATGGGACTACAGAAGCTTTGTATAGCTGCCTTTGAAAAGTTTAGGTAGTAGCATTTCGTTACAATTAAAATCCATACAACATCAAAAGAAGCCTCTAGGTTGATTACTTAAGTAGCTGAAATGCCCTTGACATTGGCGCTCAAGAAACGTTCTTAAATCTACTAAATTGCTCCATAAAACTTGATGGTTGATTTTTACAGTTAAATTTTTAGGTTCGACTCCGGTACGGACAAACCGTCCGGGTGAAATTCAGAGCAAATCCGAAGGAGAGTGAGATTTTTCAGTTAAAGACCGAGGATGGTCTTGGTTAAGATATTATGTTAATAAACTATTACTATTATTACCTAATTTTGCTTAAAAAGCCGTTTATCACCAAGTTTTCTCCAGAAAGTAAAAGGTGATTTACTGGATATCGTCGGAAATGTGTGTTCCTCTTCTATGGCTCCGCGTGTGTTAATCTCCTAAATTTCGTAAGTGTTTTCCTGAATGAACACTCAGCCCGACTGCATCACTCCTCGTACCGACTGCATCTCCGATAAGTTCTGTGCATCAATTCCCTTGTGCTAAATTTTCCAAATGTGATTATTATCACATTTATAAAGCCGACAGGATTCGAAAAGAAATAATTTTCGCCTTTATTCGCTCATAGCGGCAAATTTCGCAGTTATTCGCATCTATTTCGTAAATGCGAAAATTACGTATCCCTAATGATAGTCTATTGTGGTAAGTACAGTGAAACTTCTCTAGCCTGGGCCACCCTTATTCGACGGCCACCCCTCTAAACGGGCATATTTTGTTCAAAATTGATTAAAGACTCTATAGAGCCAATGATGTGGAAGAAATCTCTTTTCGACGGCTATCCCTTTAAACGGCCACTTTTTTTCGGAACCATTACTAATCGCCATAGAGAACTTTCACTGTATATTACAGGTGAGCCGCTGAAGTGGCCATCTGAAAGAAGATTCAAATCTTAGAGTTTTGGTATTTAAAAAATTGTATTGCTGATAAATTTTTTCCTTATAAAGGAATGTGGTAACCTTAATGATGAATACTAATCATTAAGAAGTAAATGTAATGGTTAAGACGTACGTAAATGAAAACATAAATTATTGGTGTTTGTTGATATGTAACTGAATGAATGAAACAAAATTTTTTAAAGCTCTGAAAAGAAATGTTAAAAGATCGAAGAGTTAAAAGTTTTCATTTAGCAAGCGATTATGATAAAGGGAAAAGGACATTCACTGAGAGAACGCTTTTTTGGTAAAAATGAAAATTTTAAGAGAACGCAAGAGAATTCAATAAAAGTTTTTTTAATTAATATTTCACTTGCGTATTTTACATTTTTTTACCTACTAAAAGAGGACATAAAGATTTTAAAGTAGATTTGGCTCTTTAAATCCCAAAGTTTTGAAAAGTGCTCTGAAGGGAGTAAAATGTGTTCTTTTTATAAAGGAAAATGAGTTTTATTTCTGTAAAATGCTAATTTATTCACAAAAAATTGCAGTCTCTTAAAACTTTAAAAAAAAATCTGTTACATGTTATAAGCTGAAAATTGTAAAAGTGAAATTTTATGATTCTCATTCATTGACAGCAAGGTTTTAAATTCTTAGCACATATTTTATTTTCTTAAAGTTTTAGCCATTTTCCCCCATACTGTCTATTAACTTTTAAAACTTCCTCCAACCTGATTCTCTATCGTGGACCTCTTTATTTCTGAAAATTATGGTATGCTACCGCACTATCGAGTCTCACTCGTACTCTCTTAGATAAGAACTCATATTCACCTTGGCTGAGAGAGCACAGACGATCCCCAATCCGTTATAGAAGCCTCACAAGGAATAGAAAAATCTAAATATTTCGTTATTTTTAATAGTAAAAAAGGGCTGGATTCGAATTTCTAAAGCAAAAACTACTTTCTTTGGAAGGATCAGATTAGGAGAACGCCTACACCAGTGGTTCCCAACCGGTGGTCCTCGACACCCTCGGGAGTGGTCCGGCAGCACACATAAAAAAGTTGCCAAATAAATGGGGATTTTGAAAGCAATGTTCATTGAATTAGATGGGCAGAATATATCCGATGACTATCAGGTGTTGAATCAAAATTTCTTAAAAGTCTAACATGATTATTTTATTATTAGAATGTGATACATAAGAATATGAGTGCGTTAATCCTGTATCCCTTTTGCCTGAGGAGATATTCTATACCCCCATCCCCCCGGGAAAGTTCCCCTCCCAAGCAGGCCCTGATTTTCCAGGGGCCCCTGAATGTTGTGGCCCTCCCTCAAAATTTTTATCTTAAAAGAAAAAATTCCCAATGCAATTTTTTTTATTTTACCTTTTTTATAGCAATTTTTTTATATATCCTTTCAAATTTGATTGATAGGTTCATCATATGTATAATTATATGTATAGGTAATCGTACGTATGTTATAGTGTATATAAGGGATTAATAAGTTTTTCTGGTTGCATTGTATTGGTGTTTTAACGATGAAGGTAGTATGTTGTATTGCTTTTTGTTATTTGATAATGTTCTAAGCTTCTACGCTTCAAATAGCCAATTCTTGGTAAAATGGTACTTTCACAATGATTCATGATTTTTTTTTTTTTTTTTTTTTGTGTCAGTTTTGAAAATTTTACGCCCAAATCAGTGTTAGGCGGCCCCCATCCCAAGTTGTGCCTATAGTCAAAAATTTTCTTATTCGGGCCCTGCCCCCAAGTCGATGGAGGGGAGGGTGTCCGAACATGGTTCAATTTCTGGCTTAGTGGTCCGCAGACTTTTACGGGTTGGGAACCATTGGCCTACACTATAAACCAAAGTAGCAATTCCCAAGTTTTGCCATTCCGCAACAGCGGAACTGTGAAGGGAGGAATTAACAAGAGATGCAGGAAAGATTAGAAATCATAGAGCAGTGGTTCTCAACATTTTTAGCTCCACGACCCCCTCCCCCCCGACCAAATTTTAAAAGAGACCTAATACTGGGATCACCTGATCCTCAGTCAACCACCACACCACTGAAACCTCCAACATGAAATGCATAACTTACGTACACCAGGACTATAATTACCCGTTGCACCTTTTTTTCACAGCTGTGAAAGAAAGAATTCAAATGCATATCTTGCAACAAGGGCATTTGCGTATAATCCATTTATAAAGAAACAATCACCTGCATGGTTATATTAAGTTTTGTCTTTTAAAAGTTCAGAGCCTGTTCACATAGAATCCACCAGCATCAGCGTAAAATTGTTTAACCAATCATATACCAATCATTGACCTATTTAACCAATCAGCACCAACGGAATCTTTAACGCTGACGCTGACGGATTCTAGGTGAACAGGCCCTTAATCTGTTGTCGTTTAAAATCTCCATTTTAGATCAACGTTGTTATGCACGCACTGGTACCTCTGTGCTTGAACAAACATAAAACGAAACATTTAAATATATAACGTGAAATAATATAATTGCAAGATAAAAAGAACTTTTTATATACCATGTTTGTAAATTTTCTGTTGAATCATATAAACTTGACAATTCTATGTATCAATAAATATTTAAAAAAAATTTTTTGATGAATTATCCCATCATCTTGAAAGAAAATTATCAAATGCGCAATAAAGGGGTATAAAATGCGTAATCAATCCTTTAGCTCGAGAATTGAATGCTAACTTGCGTTTAACTTTTCCTTCCCGTCGTGGCCGATAGATGGCTGCACCATTCTACAAAGTAAAATTAACTGAAAATGAATTCAATCTGCTTAAAGATAACTAAAAGTATTAAAATAATGCATTGTCATCGTGTTCTGAGCTATTCTAAAAGTTTCAAATGTCTAGCTAGTCGGGAAGTTAGTTAAAAATCGATTGCAAGATTTGTACCAGACAAACACACAAACACACAAACAAGAAAGCGAGTTAATAAAAACATGCTAATAAAGAAATCTAATTAATGAGAGTAAATTTTCTAAAATTTGGTTCCTCGTATAACATTAATAAATTTACATTTATTTTTGCATCGTATGTTGTAAAGACAAACCCATTTACAGAGAAACTTCACTAAGGCGGCCAGTCCTTGTTCTAAAAAAAAAGTGGCCGTTTTGAGAGGTGGCCGTCGCATAAGGGTTGATTTCTCTATGGTGGTCAGTCATGGTTAAAAAAAAGTGGTCGTTTTGAGCGGTGACCGGCTATAGAAGTTTCACTATATTATTATTTTTATGCAATTGGTGAGCAAAGGCTTCGTAAAACATGATCAGAATACAAAAATTTGTTTTGTCTGTTACAGTATTTCCGTGTTTTCGCATATAATTTATGTTTCTCTTACCTATTCGAAAAAAAAGGTACCTCTTTCCACTCTGCTACACTCTCGTTTCCAAATAGAAGTTTTTTTTTGTTTCTTACAAACCTCACTTTGTATTTGAAATGCAATTCCTTCCTTTTCCTAGTTTTTAGCGCATACTTTTGGAAACTGAAGTTACGTGGTCTTTTTTAAACATGACATTATACATAAGAGAAACATTGCGTTTATCCTCGCTGTATACCTTGTTTTACGATTGTTACTTTGAATCGCTGGTTCAGTTTATATCATTAGAAATTCCAATACTCTTTAGTTTCTTTTCTTTCCTTTTTCTAGAGTATAATTTTCCTCTGCATCAACAATTGTTAGGTTTTCTTCGAAATTCCTTCAGAGAGATACTTTCAAAGAATAAAATCGCGTTTTCTTTTGACAGTTACTCTTACATTTCAACATAACAGTGAATTTCTTTTTCCTTTTGATGGTATGCTTTATTCGAATGGAGATATTAATACAGTTGAAACTCTACTGAAGTTAAACTCATAGATTTAAAAGAAAAACCTTCCGTAAAATACTTTTGACAATTTTATATTTATAAAAAATCTCCCAGAGAAACGGAGATATCCGCAAATTGTATTGGGAAGCAAGGACTAGTGTGAACTCTCTTTGTGACTTCTAGTTTATTTTGTTCCCAGTTTTTATTGTTGGTTTCTAGTTTATATTGCTGTTTTGTTTTGTTTTGTTTCCCGATCCTTTGTAATGTTGTGGGCTGCCTGATCTGCATGGATTAATTTCCGGAATAAGGCTATATGTAACACACGTATTTATAAAAAGATAAAAACGTTGCAAGTAGAGTTTTAAATACTATTTTTAATTTGAAAAATTGTTCTGTCTCAATATGTTATGTAAAAATTTTTTTTCTGTCCGAACTTTGACCCAAGTGATGTCACATTTAGCTCTATTAATAATAAAAAAAAACGGTGAAATGCCGGTACGTAGATTGATTTGTCAACTAGTAGATCAAGACTGTTTTACCGGATAGTGTAACATCGTCATCTGCCGATCCTGTCAGCCTTGTCACTATATTTTACAATAAATTATTTTTAAATTAGGCCGTGGCGGCTTTGGGGTACAGCGCGCTGGTTTTTGGGGCTGAGGGTGCTCGGATCGAATCTTAGCGAAGCGCCACTAAAATGCCCCCGTTTGTGTCGTCCCTTCATAGGGGGCAATGCTGGTCTGCCTATAGGGCGCCCCCATAATAAAATGGCCAACAAAAACTGCGGTGAATTATAGGCGAATGTCTTCGCGACAAGTGCCTCCGCATTGAAAAAAAAATTATTTTAAAATTCGTTATCCATTTAGCATAACGTCCTCTGAACATAAATATTTCATTCGTTACTAGCTGAAAATCCGTACTTCGCTACGGAGTGCATTCAAATTAAATACAACGGTCAATGTATGCAATTAATGCCAAAAATCTGTATAAATATATTTATAATAAATACAACGATCAATGTATGCAATTGATGTAAAAAAAAATGAAAAAGTATACTTATAAAAAAAATCGTAACGGATATTTTTATAGACAAAATAATGTAGAAGAAAATATACAAATTAAATCTAATAGAACATACTAAATAATATAGTACAGTTAATATAGTACAGTTTGAGGAACATACCTTTTACTGTATTGTAATATTTTTTTGGATAATGTCCAATCGTCTGCCGCATTAGCAAGAAACAAAACTTTTTTTTGTCTATTTCGTTGTTATACACGTGATGCAAAATTAAAAGAAAAGAAACCACTTGATCAGCATTTAATAAATTAAATTCTAAAAATTAATCTTTAAAAATTCACCAAAAATCAGAAAATGGAGGTAAAGATTCCAAAAAAGATTTCATTTTAAAGGAATTTTTATAATCTTTCTCGTGATATAAATTTTATAACCCTCGGATTATTATTTTAAATGCAAACTTTAAAGAATATTACAAAAACAGCTTAAAAATTTAATTTTAAAACATCTAAGAAGAATTTTTCAAAAATCTCTCTTCTTTCACCCCTACACTATAAGAAGAATCGCCCTGCAAAATTTCAGCCCTTTATGTCCAGCGGTTTGGTCTGTGCGTTCTCTGTCAGTCAGTTACGGAACTGTTTTATGTATACAGATAACCAGAAACAGACACTTGTTTCGATACACCTCGTTGCGGTGTAAAATAACAGTTTTCAGTAAAGAATGAGAGAAAAAGTTGGGAATTAGTTTTGTGCGCAGTACAGTCATTACCTTGCTGAGGTACACACTTAGGTTCAGGGCTGCTTAGTACGTTGGGGTTGCTTATATTTTCATTAGTTATCTTTCTGACAAGAGTGTGATTCCTCTAATTTCGCACTCTATGCTCATTTTGCATCTCGTTACAGATGCTGAAGTACTTTGTTGTAATTAAAACATCCGTGCCCAATAACGATAATAAAAATAATTGCTATTAATACGGTCGGACCCGGTAAATAAGTGAATCAAGGGACCGATCAAAATTCGTGTATTAAACGGGTTCACGTATTAACCCAAGTTCGTGATTTTTCGTCCAATGGTCTATTTAATAACACCCCAAACGGATTAAAACACATTTTTATAACAATTTTAAGCATTTTTAAGCCTTAGAATGGCATTTTATTTGTTTTTATTATTATGTGTTTATCTATGAGGAACGTTCGAAAGTTTTAAATTAAAATATGGGTTACTGTAAGTAAAAATCCTGTAAATCTTTTCAAAATTAGATTTATTAGGTACGACACATAAAATTGAACAAAATGAACACAAAAATTTCTGCTAACCACGCTAACTAAAACTAGGGGTGCAGTGGCCCGGTTGGCGAAGGCAGCGAGCCAGTGATCTGAACATCTCTGTTTCGATGCCGGTCGCTGACAAATCTACTGCCGTGTTCACTAATGGCGGCTGGTGCAAGAAAAATCTGTCGGGGCCGCAAGTCCTCCAAGTTCTAAAATTTACCTCTGGAGGTGCGGCATCAAGTGTTCCGGTCAAAACGGTGTTCCGGTCACTTCCGTTCAAAATTTTGGGACTGGTCCTTTAGCCAAGTTGGACTTTGACCCATGTGGTGCTATAAAAAACTAGAGCCGCACCACTTTGTCCAATATTCGTTATGGACTTGAACTGACAATATATTGTCGGTCAAGGGGCATCAGTCACAAAAACAACCCAACAATCAGTCACGCTAAAACTAGTGTTAACAAAATTAAAATCCTTGTTAGGTATACAGTACAAATAAAGAACAGTGTCGATAATGATAAAAAGTCAATATAAAAAATTTAAAAGTTAATAGCAAAAGATAATAAAGTCAATAATGGCATAAAAATTACTTTTTGGCACAGTAGCTATCAATTTTTGGTTGAAATTGATATTTTTAATAGAGCAATTAATGGTTGCATTAAATTTGGACAGAAAATGCATTCCCAGTTTAAAGGATTGTCGTTTATGCTCGGGACATTATTCCCTCTAAAACCTCCTTTGTTTGGAACCAAGCTGCATTCGCGTATTAAACGGGGTTTTCTTCCCAAAAGACTGATAAAATTTCGCGTCTTAAGCGGGTTCGAGTATTAAGAGGATTTTATTTTTATTTTTATTTTTATTTTTTTTTAAATCCGCATAAAATACACGTTTTTCAAGGGACCGAGGAAAAATCGTGCCTTAAGCAGTTTCGCGTATTTAAGCGGGGTGCGTATTAACGGGGTACGACTGTACTTCCAAAACTTTAATTTCTGTTTTCAGCTTAATTATTTGAAGCATTTCGACAGACCTATAATTTTCTCACGTTGTTATTATTTTGTCCAGCTTCTTTTTTTCTTTTGAGAAATTTGATTAATATATCATATAAATTTCCTTAACGGAGTGTTTTGGAACTGGAAATTATTTGTTCCTATTTCACTTCCACCTATGTTGTCCATGAAAGGTTTTTTTAAAATTGGTCAAAAAAAAAAAGAATGCGCAGTGAGCTTACATAGAAAAATATTTCCCGTGCACGACGATCCGTAATATAAACCTTAATGAAAAATCCAAATGTTTCCGTGTTTTAATCTTTCTGTTTTCTAAAATCAACCTAAGTAATAGAGGCATGGTTAAAGTAATTTGTTGTATAATACGGCAGGGCACTTGATTTGTTGCGGATAAAATGCTCGGAACCATGATGGAAAATGATGGAGCATGCAAGAAACGGGGCTGATAAGGGTTAGAAACCCGGAACTGGGCTGCTAAATAAAAGGTATAATAGATTATTTGCGATGAATGCCACGTTCTCGTGGTTGTAACGAATGTCTTAATAAGACGAATGAAATATAGGTGTTAGCGAATTTAATAATCGAAATGTTCTCGAAGGGGACAGCGAAAAGAGATATCGCTGTTTTATAATTATAGTTTAAACGGCAGTTTGACTCAGGCGTATTCAAAGGTGTACATAACAATGATAGATAAATTAGAGATCTCGCCCATAACTCGTAAATTTTGTACACTGATTTAGTTTAGTTAGTTTTTTTTAAATGTCACACTTATAATGAATGCCGTTTAAATAACGAACAACCGTATGACTGAATTTTAAACTACATACAATTATATACATGTTATTAGAATTTTAAACTAAGATATCGTGAAAATGGGGCCGTATATGAGAATCATTACATCTAAGGATACCTTAGACCGTAGGCATTTGAGATTAGATTATAAGCGTGAATAGTCTTTGAGTTTTGCGGCTACTGGCCCTATTAAAGTTATTAAAGTGTCCTGTACTAAGATGCATATAATTGTGTTTTGTAGCGTTACTAAATTTAACTATCCATGTGTTGCGTCAGATACAATACTTCTACTGTATTAAATAATTTGTGCATTTGTAGTTTCATATACACAGAAACTTCTCTATGGCAGACAGTAATGGTTCCGGACAAAAGTGGCAGTTTACAGGGGTGTTCATCGATAAAAGGTTTCTTCGTAAAATAGGCTTTGTGGAGTCTTTAGTCGGTTCGGAACAAAATATGGCCGTTTAGAGAGGTGACCGTTGAATAAGGATGGTCGGCTAGAGAAGTTTCACTGTATAAGAAACATACTGTAGCTAGAAAAGAATGTATATTTTTCGTTTTCATAGTGTGTGTTAAATAAGGGAAATCAATATAATACTTAAATTTTGAGTTTACTTACTGTTTTGTAATTCAATACAGCAAAAAACTACGAACAAAGTGCTATATTTGTCAAAATATGTGAACCCTGGATTGAGTAGGAGCAGAATAAAACAAATTTCATCATAATAGGGCAAGAGGTTACTGAATTATTAGTATTTTTAGGACTGTGATTAGCTATCATTTGCCAATTTTTAAGGTTTACACGAATTTTTGGCTACTATACGATGAAAAAATGTCATCTATTTATTATCCTTAATCGCTGTTGATTCCGTGAGTTTGGCACTGTAGCACCCATTTTATAATATCCCATATAGGCACGAGGTACAACAGACATACAGTAAAAGTAAGTTAAGAAACTAACAATAGATAATGTTCGCTTAATTCAGTTAAGTGGGTCCGTGACGTCATTTTTTCTATTTTATGCCTAATAAAGGTTACAGAGAAATTAATCTTCAGGATTTGAGAAAATTTTATTTTTCGCATTTTTTATTTCTTTGCAGGACTGAAAAATATTTTTCCGCAACATTTTTACTTCAGAGAAACGGTTTTCGAAATTTTTACTCTCAGTCAAAAATCCTGAAGACAGTTTAATGATAATAGAAGGAAACATCCCAGGAAAATTTCATAGAGACACCTCATAAAGAATTATTTATATATATATATATATATATATATATATATATATATATATATATATATATATATACAGTCGAACCCCGTTATAGCGAACCCAGTATATAACAAACTCATGGATATAACGAACGAAAATTTGGTCCAGCTGATTTCCTATTGTATTTAATGCTAATTTATCCTTTTATAGCGAATCTCCGAAATCTTAAGAATCGGCTATAACGAAACTGTTTTTCAGTCGACTACTGAATTTTTTTATTTATTTTTAAACTTTTCAAGAATGTTGAAGATACAACGAATGTTGAAGAAGCAAATAATTTTGAAGAAGAAGATGATGAAGATTTACGTATACCGATGTGGATAGAAAAGCACAAAATTTCCGCATTCTCAGATTGTTACATGCAATATATATATATATATATATATATATATATATATATATATATGGTGGGGGGGCTGTTCTTTTAAATATGGTGTATCGTGAAAAATTCTATTCCGAGGTGAATAGGTTTAAAGCACAGAACTACAACAGGATACAAGTGAACATTTTAGCATAAAAAACTATCTTGCAATATAATCATTGTAAAAACACACGGTTTGCTTCATTTGCTTCTAAAAGTACTAGTAAAAAAAATACTAGTTTGCTTCTAAAAGTACTAAGTAAAAATATACATCTCCATGGAACAAGGGCAATACTTAAGCCCAAGGCTACCTGCACGATGGAAATGTTTATTTTTGCTTTAATCTCCGGTATTTGGCAGGCCTATGTCGAACTGTAGAGCAGTTTCGCAGATTCGCAGCTTCTCTTTTGCTCTAAAAAAAACAACTAGAAAGGGTAATCCTAGGCAAAGGAACTGAGGGCCATTTTTGATGACAATTTAGCCAAACTGTTCTTGATAATTCTTTAGAAGTAAAAGAAAGTACATGAAAACTATACTTTTAGAAGAATTCAGGTGTGGTTTTTTTTTTTTAAATTTCCAATGCAGAAAACCTATAGACAAAGTCCTTAGATAATGGAGGATTAGCATGTTAAAACATTGTATGGGAACCCCGCTAAATTATTTGGCCTAAATTCGTTGGATTCCACGATTTAAAGAAAAGTGCCTTAAAAAGTAATACTTATCTAAATCAATTCACATACGATGTGCTGCAGATACGCATGTTTCGCATCGAACATTTTTTCGAACATTTTTGGTCTACGTTGTTTGACCAAAGTGAAGTTGTCAGGCTTCAGACATTGACTCCATTTATTCGGTATTCCGTCTAACCATCACTTTTCTTAAGATCAAGGATAAAAGTTCATAGTTTCCATTTTAGGAGTAAATATTGCAGCTTTGTGAGTACAAAATTTACTTATTCAATAATCGGAAATTTTCCCAATTAAAATATAGTTTGAGTTTAAATGTAGATATGTTAAATGTAAATAAAAATGTAACATTTACAAAAAATAAAACAAATTTATTTTAACAAATTTTTCATAATTAGATTTCAATAAAAAAGAAATTGTTTGTACATATATTTTATCAGAATCTGCGTGTTTTTGATATAATGGTAGATCAATCTGATTGTCTTTTTTATTGTATTGAGGAAAGAAGTTGTACTTTTATGGTTAATTTGGTGATAATCCATAACAAAGCAACAGTGAAGGAGTCAGTTGAAACAAAAATCATCTTCAGATCTCTATTGAACTAATTATTGTAGACTATATTAACCCTTCTCAACATTTAATAAAAATAAAAAAACGGAGTATCAGGAAAAAAATCAACCGTCGTTAAAAAATTTTCTTATTTTTTTTCCCTTACACGAATTTTGCAGTGTATTATGATAAGAAAATGTTTCTTAATTTCAAATTACCTTCAATAACTTTACAGATTTGTGAGATGTTTTTACTAAATAATCAGAAACCACCGAATAAATGTAAAATCCTAGTTGATTGAACATATGACAGCAAAATTAATTATTATCTTCTTTAATCTTTCAAACTTATTTATTTAGCACTCCCATCTCCCTAGAGTTTAATTCAAAATCATAACTATAAGTTAGAAACAAATACGAGGACTTCTCCTGAACTCGGAACTGTTATTCAAAAGCTCAAGTTTTATGAAAAGTTATAACTAGTCAACTGTCAGTTATGATAAATGCAAAAATCAATGCACTATAAATTTTTATGATGATCAGTAGGAGTACGTAAATTTCGCATTTATTCGCAAATACACACACACACACACACACACACACACACACACACACACACACATATATATATATATATATATATATATATATATATATATAAATTCAAAATTTTCGCATTTATTTAAAAATATCATAAATTTACTTACTCGGTTAGGCAAGTATCAAAATTCTTAGTTAAAAGCTAACATTGTAGTAGTCTCCACATTCTCTTCCTTAAGTCATTAGCAATAAGTAATAAGCAAATTTCACGAATGAGATCTCTCAGTTAAAGACCGTGGATGGTTTTAGATAAACAATCATGTTAATAAATTATTACTATTATTACCTAATTTTGCTTTAAAAGCCATTTATCTCCGAGTTTTCGCCGAAAAGTAGTAAAAAAATAATTTTTGCATTTATTCGCTCATATCGGCAAATTTCGCCTTTATTCGCATCTATTTCGTAAATACGAAAATAACGTATCCTTAATGATCAGCTATTTTAGTTGCCATTGACACTTTAGGCCCTGATAATTTAATCTAGGATCAACATAAATTATATACAACGAAATGACCATAACAGTATTATTTTAAATCAGAAAACAAAAAAATTTGGCCAAATTTGCAGTAAATTGATTTTCTAATGAACATACCGTTTAAAAAAATGAAACTAACCGAAATCTATCACCTGTGTTTATACATGAAATCTGAAAAACTGTCACCTTTATTCATCACTTACTCTAGATCAGGGGTTCCTAACCTTTGGGTCGCGACGTATTTCCTGTGGAGTCGCGATGGGTTCAATTTAAATACCTTTTTAACGAATTTAAACGAAAAATTTGTCAACATTTATTTGCCATGAAACTGTAAGGCAGTGGTGTTTTTTTTAAGGGAAGTCTCTTTCAAAACGCAAACCTAATTGTTAGAATTATATTGCCTTCATTTGGTAGTAAATGAAATTCACGGTTACTTATTACGTACGGTGTAAACCTTCTAAACGTCAAATTTTCTTTCATCAATCACTGTTTTCACTTTTGGCATCACTATTGCAGATTCCCCAACGGTAAAGCAATTTTTATTTAGGTAAGAGTTTTTCTGTTTTTATTGTTATATAATTCTGAATCCATACGGTAGGTGCATTATATTTCATGAGGTTCTGTTCTGTTCTGTTCTTGCTTTTACATACCGTTGCTTAAGCGATAAACTTTTCTTAATGTTCGCCATTTCTTACAAATGTTATTTTTGTTAAATTAAACATTTAGTTAGAATTTAAAGGATGGAAAATGCATTTTAGTGTTTTTAGTGTTTTTCTATTGTTGTGTTGTAGTTGCTGCTTATGCCACTTGACCGACAGCAACATCAGATCAAGTCCCGGAGGCTAAGGACGATGAAGGTGCTGCTCCTGTTTTGACTGGCACCACAAGGGTCGGAGTCCGACTCGGCCAAAGTACCAGTTCCGTAATTTTGAAACGAATCAAGTGACGAGACTAGAGCACTTGACCCCGCACCTCCAGAGGTAATTTTGAGAACTTGGAGGACATTGCAGCCACGATAGATTTTACGTGCACCAGCCGCCTTTAGTGTACACGGCAGTGGATTTGTCAGCGACGGGCACCGGACTAGTGACTTTCGGATCACTAGCCTTGCTAACTGGGTCGCTGCGTCCCATAGTGTTTTTCTTTATGTCTTAAGACCCTTTTAATGAGAATTTGTAGCGTGGGAAGGTGGGGGGGGGGGCACAGGATGCATAGAAACCATTGACGGAGGTCGCGACTCGAAAAAGGTAGGGAAACACTGCTATAGATACATCGAAATCTTTTTTCTTATTCATGCCACTCAAGCTCATTTCAAAGCACTTAGAAATTAAAATGAGCTATTCACTTCATTTTTCACTTCATAAACAATTTCATCTTCAAACCTTCTCTTAATTTGCATTAAGTTATTTTCTTTCATTCTTTTTCTTTTTTTTTTCTTTAATGCTGTCCTATAAATGCGATATTTTGTTGCCATTTCACTTTTAAATTTCGCACTTTGACACAAACAATATCTAGAAACTGTATATTTTTTGTCGTAATAAGAAGCACGTCCATTGTTCTCCAGATGCGTAAAAGATATTCCAGTCCATTCTGCTGCTGTCAGTTTTCATTTATTTCACTGATATATTGTAACTTCTGTCAGCAAGAAAGACGCAATTTGTAACAAAGAAATGTAACAATAAAAATGCAACGTTTATCAGGTTACGCTGTCTCTAAAATAAACTATGTGACTGTTTAGAATTGTTTAAGACTATGCAAATATTCCAATCTTATTCATTAGCAAACATAAATTAATAGTTACGTAACTACCCAGATGATGTATAACAAACTAAAACTTTTAATGGGAATACAAGCAGAAATTTATAATTTATGTATTTTTTCTTGAGATATAATTGCAAATGTTTCTCATGCACTCTCTTATATTAATTTTTTTTTAATAATTGCCTCATCATGTTAATTTTTAAACTAATTTTTATTTACGGGAGTGTTATATTTTATGTTACTGATCTTAGGAGCCTGGAGGCTGCATTATATATTTATATATATATATATATATATATATATATATATGTATGTATGTATATGTGTATGTATATATATATATATATATATATATGTATATATACATATATGTATATATATAAATAAATAAATAAATATAATATATATATATATATATATATATATATATATATATATATATATATATATATATATATATATATATATATATATATATATAAGGATTCAATCTTTTAGGATGTTTTTAACAATTTTATTTTAAAACAGTTTGGCATATTCTCTAGTATAATAAGATTAGATATTTGGTAAGGGTTCCTCATCATAAATAAATTTAAAAGAATAGTAATATATAATTATCAATATTTTAAACTAACTTACTGTACTAGCAAATTTTCTAAATATGCGGATGAAGAGTCTTTAATTTAACTTATATTTATTATGATTACACAAACTGTAAAACAACACATCATAGTTTGGTTTATATATAGCCTAAAACAGAAAATTAAGCAAATTAAGCAGTGAAACGGACAGTTTCTTAGCCATGAAATATAAAGATTTCCGCTAAAAACAGAAATGCTCGTATAATGAAAACATTTACATACTTCGTTATTAGTTTCTGCAGTCGAGTACCTCTTAAATAATTGCCATAATTTTTTATTAACTAAATAAAGTGTTGCAGCATACGAAGTAATTAAACACATTCATATTCAGCATAACGTGTATACTCCGAAATATTTTTCTGTGATAATTTTCTTTTAAAAAGAAACGATACAGGAAATTAATATGAAAACTTTTTATACGGTTCTATCAAATCCAATTATTCTTGTTAATTGAAATTGTGGAACCAAACAATCTATAACAACTTTTTTATCTTCCTACCACCATCGATACACAAGCATATCTCGTCAAATACCAATTCCACTGCGCAGTTACTGCATTCTTTCGCAGGCGGGAATCTCAGAAGGGGGTCTTTGACGTAGCTCACCCCTCTGGGACTGCAGTTTTTTTTCGACCCATACAAAAATTCACCTGTGAGAGTAAAATCCACCTTGGCGACATAATCCCCAAATTTGGTTGTTGCGTGGCGAAAATCTGGCGACCTTGTGGCAAGGCAGGCAATGAAGTTCTACAACTTGTTATTGGAGATGAGGCTAGCAGGCAGGTTGTCCGACGAGAATACAGATTTAGAGAACGCTGCGGAGGTCAGAGGCCTGCACAAAACTCGCGTTTTCATGAAATTCCGAAGGATACCCCTCTTACGGCCACTGTAAGTACATTGTTTGTTTCCTAAACACCTCCTTGTTGTTGCAGTCACTTGGTACACTCTTCTTGCTCATTTAAAAGTTTAGAATTTATCTCGTTCCCTCTTCTAAACCTACGCAAGTTCAAATGGTCTTTGCGTCCCAACTGCTTGCTGCAGCTGGGTAGTGTGGTGTGTTTTTTAGCCGAACTTGACCTTATACCGTTTAAAAGGACAGATTTTTTTTGATTCGCTTGGAATCGTTTAGTAGTCCGATGTTTATCGCACTGCCGGCTCATTCTCGCCAATTTGCCTGGAATAGGGTGTTAAAACTATATGCAGAGTATGTTGACCGGCACTTTTAACGAAAACTAGCTTCAAGCGAACTGGCGACGAACACTTTCTACCGATGAGAAAAACTAGTTAGCTGTGAAATAAATTATCACTGTGTCGGTCTTCTGAGAATGAATGTTGATTAAATTCTAGATGGATTCCCCGGGAAGTTTCTTTTGGCAAAAATCGTTTAATACCGTGCAGCATTTAAATAATTTAAAGCATTGTTTGAGGCTTGTTTGTTTTTAACAAGGAGATATATGTTTTACCCATTGTTTAATGAATTATTTGAGCCAAGATCTTTGAATCTGTTTTGAAAATCACTCAAAGGATAGGGCAATCGTCTAATTTCGGTTATAGACATTCATTCTACAGTGATAAAGATCTTCTAAACACACTAAATGCTTCGGAGGATAAATGTCTATCGAAAGATTGTAAAATTTTTATTTATAAAATATAAGCCGAAATATTCTAATTTATAACAAAACATTTAGGGAGCTATGCATATATTATGGACCTTTATACAATGAAACAGTCTACGTGCACGTAAAATTGTGCAAATGTTTATTTGCAATTATAATCAGATAAACATACATAAATACATTCCTTTTACTGACTTTTGGACTCCATTTCTTATGTTATACCATATTTCATGGTAACTATATCGTTTCCTAGTGAACTTTTATTTAAAAACAATTCCTAATATATGGGACATCTACTAAATTCGACAATATTAAAGAAACTGTAGCACTTTTGGTTATGTTATTGTGTATATCCTGAACGTACACTGAGTATTTAATCGTATTTTCAGACCAGACATGTTATAAAAACCAGTTATTTCACTTTTAAACCACTCACACTTGCAACACACATTAAAATAGCTGCGAAGAATCTCGAGTATTGTGACGTATGGCGCCGCAGATGTTTAAGCACCCGATACAACTTTTACTCGTGAGACGTTTTGCATTTTTTGTTAAATTATATCTTTTCTTAAAAACTATATGCAGAGAATGATGGAAACTATATTTCTACGAATAATAAGGAGATCGAAAGGTAGATGATGGGGGAAAATATTGTTTTATCTTATTGTACAAGAATTCGACGATATATATATATATATATATATATATATATATATATATATATATATATATATATATATATATATATATATATATATATATATAAGAAATAATATTGAACACATAATAATGAAATTTAACAAAAGCCATTTATTTATTCAGTTCGACCATCCAAATTAGTTACTGTGGTTAAATTTTGAAGAAAAGGTTTGTCAAATGGGGCATAGGAAATATATATATATATATATATATATATATATATATATATATATATATATATATATATATATATATATATATATGTATGTATGTATGTATGCATGTATATAAGCAATATTATTGAACACATAATAATAAAATTCAATAAAAGTCGTTTATTTATTCAGTTCGGCTATTCCAAATTAGTTACTGTGATTAAATTTTTAAGAAAAGGTTTGTCAAATGTGGCATATGAAATATATATATATATATATATATATATATATATAATGGAAGAAATTTTTAAAAGGTAAAAATCAAGTATTAGAAATTAATTATAGAGAGGCTTGTTTTCAGCAACACTGCTAATACAGTGATTTTTTTATATGTGAAACTTTATTAGGAAAGAGAAAAGAATGAGTGAAATTCAGTTCAGACTATGGTGAAATGTTTAAATTGTGTATTAATCAGCATTTAAAAGATATGTTAATAAAGAATTTTATAAAAAATAGTCAGTGTATTGTAACTACAACGAGTTAGTCTTTGTTTATACACATTATTCTCCATAGAAGAACGCGGTTCTGTGCTCATTTTATTTCATTAAAACTTTTATAATGCACTCTTCAGTAATTAAAATTCATTTATTCAGTAGTGTAAAATATTAATAGCTGTTTTCGTATATGTGGGAAAATATAAGGAAATATGTTATATATAATTTTGTACGGATATAGACACACGTGTATATATATATATATATATATATATATATATATATATATATATATATATATATATATATATATAGATATATATATATATATATATATATATATATATATATATACATATATATACACACGCACATACACACACACCGCACACACACACACACACACACACACACACCACACACACACCACACACACACACACACACACACACACACATATATATATATATATATAGTGTCTAATGTTTCTATAACACAATACACAATAGGATTTCATATATCATAGTTATATATCATAGTTTCCGTGAGATTTTTACTGGATTTGTAAGGTATTTGAAGATTATATATATATATATATATATATATATATATATATATATATATATATATATATATATATATATATATATATATATATATATATATATATATATATATATATATATATATATATATATATATATATATATATATATATATATATATATATATATATATATATATATATATATATATATATATTTATATATATATATATATTACATCAGTTAGCGAGTCATTTATATATTTATGTGAGTAGATTCACAGTACAGGTATACGAGAGATCGTCAGATTTATAGTTTTACAGAATGTTGTTTGTATCTGCTTGTATGTGCGCTTTTTAAATTTCAGTGGTTTAGTTTTCTCCTTAATGGATGTTAAATCACTTTTATATTAATGAATACAAATCTCTGAAAGAAACTGCGAATTTTCTAATTATACATCAAATAAAGTTAAAAACGTTTCTCTAAGGTAACTTACAGAATCCTTATTCTTGTTTGATCTTTATTATACTCTTCTGTGGGTTAAAATATCGAATAGATGATAAAAAAAAATCTATTAAAGAGTAATAATAAGTTAATAAAATTGCTTATTTTTTACGTACTGACTAACTTAGTTGGAATATGGTTTGTATGTCGATACAAAATTTAGAAGTTTATGGTTTTCATTTTATAACTTTAAATTCATTTTAGGGGAAAAATGTTCATAACACTTGTCATTATTTGTCAACTGATGATTTATTTTTCAAAGACAATATTTTGCATTCAGTGAAGGAAAAGAAAATTTCTCATTGTATTTAAAGAGTGATTTCAGTCATATTTTGTATTAAATTTTGTAAGCTATGTTGGACTGAAAGCGATATCTTGCTGATCAGTTTTATATCTAAATGTATTTTTATCTTTTTTTTCTGATATCTCTGGTTTTGGCATTTATCAGAAATAAAACAAGATAGTAAAATTGTGTTTCGCTTTTGATTTTTCTTGAAGTAAATTTCAATCTTCAAATTTTATTGCTTCCTAATTCAGTCATGCTTTGTTCCCCGTGACTTTATGTTACGGAACGGTCCGTGAAAAAGAGGATTTTTTCGACATTTTCTGTCTATATATATAGACTAATAGATAGATAAAGAAAGCAAGGAATGTAAATTAACATTTATTTGTCTCACTTTAGGAAAGGAAATCGGTAGTTTTTCTAATTTCTTCATGCATCCATATTTTGGGAGAAAGATAAAGAAAATATAAAGATACAGAAAATATTAATTTTTTGTTACTATAAGGTATGTGGGTTTAAACTGTCACGAGAAGCATTATAAACTATCATAAAAATCAGCATGTTTGCATTTATAGTATCAAAAAACGAGAAGTTGTTTCTGAAAGGTATAAGTCTGAAAATAAACAAATCACCTCTCTGGATATTATCACAAATAAACGCTAAAAACTTTACAGCAAAAAAACTAGTGCAACAAAGGAGTTCAACTCGAGCAATCCCAGCTGAAGCACGATCAATGACTCATCGTCTCTGATAAGGACACCATTCATACAGCAGCAGTGTTCTGAGTTGAGGAACGTAGGGCATAAATAAATGCTATGAACGGTTGGTCTGGAGAAGCTGGGGAAAGTAAAGAATACTTAAAAAAAACACTGGTCAAAATTCGTAAAATTTATCACTAAGAAATGTTTATAGAATTAGAAAGTTAAAACGTTAAACCTCAAAGTTAAAAACGTTAGAAAAATAGTACATGATAGTGTGTGTAAGTATGTGTGTATGCATGCATACATAAGTACATACATACATTTGTATTTATGCATTTATATACGTACATATATACATACATACCTTCATATATACTCATTCTTCTTTGTCCATCTGTCCATTTTCTGAATCTTTTTTTGTCCTCATCTGTGATAGCAGCAGTAGAGAGTCATTTCTGTCGGGATTTACCAGAAATTAGTTAGATTATACTTTGTAGTGTATAAACAAACACACACACATACAAATATATATATATATATATATATATATATATATATATATATATATATATATATATATATATATTTATATATATATATATATATATATATATATATATATATATATATATATATATATATATATATATATATATATATATATATATATATATATATATATATATATATATATATATATATATATATATACAGTCAAACCTCCATATATCGAACTTCCACATATCGAAATTTTCTATATATCGAACTCTTAGCAAATCTCCATGTTCATTACATAGAAAAATTGTTTCTATATATCGAAAAAATCTCTATATATAAAAATTTTTTTCAAGACAAATTGGGAGATTTTATTCCTCTTTAGAATAAAACCTCCCAATTTTTGGCATTTAAAACAATATGTCGTGGACTTCAATTCGCGAAAAATGTCCCTTATTAAGTTTGTAGAGGACTGAATAAATACGAACATTTCTTTGAACTTTCCGCAAAACTGGTTGTTCAGCAAGATATTCGTAGTTTTTTTTTTAAAGAATGTAACTGTGATACCACTGTCTGGATTACTGTTCTTTTAAAGGTATGTAGCACTCAATAAATCTTTCATATTACTTCATTTTTTAGTTATTAACATTCATTTAATGGGATTCGCATATAAATTAGAAATGGAGTTTTGTATACGAAAATTAGCTTTAATTTTTATAGGAGAGTTATGATAAAAACTAAGCTCAATTCTATATATCGAAATTTCTATATATCGAAATTTTTTCCGGCAATTTGCTAATTCGATATATGGAGGTTCGACTGTATATACATATATACATATATATATATACATATATAAATATATATACATATATCTGCACACACACACACACACACACACATATATATATACGTATATATATATATATATATATATGTGTGTGTGTGTGTATCTGCTTATGTATTATAATCAATATTGTTATTATTCAAAGCTACTGAGATAGATGATCACTAAAGTAAATACACTATAATATAATGTTAAATTATTGACGGAAGAAATACAGTAAATTAGAAGTTTTAATTTATTCGCAGACTATCTTTCTGGGGTTTTATTTACTTAAAAATAACATTATATACTAAATAGATTAAGTAATTAAATTAAATTGGGAAATAATGTGAGATGTCATAAAATGTAAGTAAAGCAGAGATGCTCTAATTGCCAGAATAGTAGACATTGAGATAACGTTATAACACGGGAAAAAAAATGCATATTTTATCTCACTCTTTCTGTCTTTCTCTATATGAGCGTGTGTGTAAGGTTAGGAATATAAATTCAAGATACACAAAGATACACAAATGTGAAAAAAAAAATAGCTAAAAATGTGAATACATTTTTCATTGTGTATAATGTTTGGAAATATGCATTATACATGCTTGTACGTTCTTTCATATTTCTTTCCTATTTATTTAAGATAATCAACAAAAGATGATAAAAATATACATTTCTATCATGCAAATAGCTTGGAGCTAGGTTTTGCGTTTCTGTTCGTGAACTCGTTAGCATGGTATAACCAATGAGTGCGATAGAGGGAAAGGGATTCCTAATCCGGAATTCCTCTGAATGTTTATTGGTGACTGACAAAGTTCAGTTATGGAACCCAACTCAGAAAGAACCATCGCCTGGTATAAAATTTCGAGCACGTGAAGAGGACAAAATGCATCGAGCTTGCGTTCTAAGTCGGTGCCTAAACCACAAGTATACATCTTCAGCTTTCAGAGAACCCATCGAAACCTACGTTTAAGGCTACCTTTTTGCTTTAAGTACTGTTGTGCAGGGCAGACTCTCTGCATTTTGTCATGTTCTTGCACTCTAAATTTTGTATTATAATTCGTGATAGACGATGGTTCTCTCCGAATTGGGCCGGATGATTGCACTTTATTATTCCTTAGTAAAAATATCGAGGAATCCAGCAATATCTTTCTATCCAGCGTACTCATCGATAATGTCTTACTATGGATCACATAAAAAAGCGAAAAACCTACGAGACTGTCTGTCCGCTGTAGATGTGCATTTCTGCCAACGGTGGCTCCAAGGAGGAAGCAGTAGGGGCAATTGCCCCTCCCCCTAAAAACACCGGTGAATTATATATATATATATATATATATATATATATATATATATATATATATATATATATATATATATATATATATATATATATATGTATATATATGTATATGTATATATATATGTATATATATATATCCATTTATCTATCTATCTATATATATATATATATATATATATATATATATATATATATATATATATATATATATATAACCCTAAGAGCCGACGTTGACCTCCCCAAATCTCTGGACTGGAGCCGCCACAGATTTTTGCACTGCTCAGCCGGGCGGGCTGTATACTGCCTTATAATAGTTGCTTGATTTTCAATAATGTACATGAGATATAGCATTTCAATTTCTTTGTATCGTTCCGTTACACGAAACTGCTAAGTCAGTGGTACTCTTAAAAAATAAAATATCATCTGTTTATACAAATAACTGCCGGTGAAAGAATTAGTGTTAAACAGAGATACATTTTTAGTAGCTCTGATACGCCTACTAACACATTTTCTGTTATCATATTAGCAATTTATTTCCACTTGTTATCACTACGGTGCACTTAACGGTGGCTTCTGATTACCTACGTGTTATCAGTTTTTTATTTATTTTTTTAAAATTTATTATCATGCTTTGCTGATATACAATTAGTTTTCTTTCCTAACACATTTTAAAGCCTTAAAACTGTTACTCTGAAGTTTTCGTTACTTAGCGCTAAGGAAGTTTCTATCCTATATGAAATAGCCCTACTTTCTAATCATTCTGAATTTTAGTTTAATTAGAATGCCTGTATATAAATAAATAAATAAATAAATATATATAAAATATATATATATATATATATATATATATATATATATATATATATATATATATATATATATATATATATATATATATATATATGTAATATATATATATATATATATATATATATATATATATATATATATATATATATATATATATATAGAGAGAGAGAGAGAGAGAGAGAGAGAGTAGTGAGTCCGATATATAGAATATCAAAAGTAATTTGCCGTTAGTAAAAACCTCATTTATTTTATTTTGACAACCAATTATTTATTTTGGTGTAGTATTTGATATAACGATGGAATTAGAATTTGATAACAGTAATGTTTTTCTATTACTAGAAATACTTTTGTGAAATTTTATTAATCCGTAATTTCCCCTGATATGAACTTTTGATATCATTGAAAAGGTTAATACCCTTTTATAGTATGAAATAGCGTAGTCAACTTTTATTAAACCGTAATTTCACCTAATACGATTTTTAATACTATTGTTAGAGTAATGCTCTTTAATGACATGAAAGAGTTTCATCAAATTTTATTAATCCGTAGTTTCACCTGATATTAGTTTTTAATATCGTAGTTATGGTAATGCATATTTATAATAAGAAAAAAATTGATCTACTTTCATTAATCCTTAATTTCAGGTGATATGAATTTTTAACATCATTGTTGAATTTGTTTTAAGAAATTTTTAAAAAAATCATATAAATTGAAACACCTAACTGCTTAATAAACGTCAAACCCACTTAAACGTTTTCATGCATAAACGCAACAGCTATGAGTGAAAAGCAATTTTTCCTTTGCAAGTGTGTTTATGTATATAGTGTGTTTATATACGTAAATTAAAGAGTATATATAGGTGTGTGTGTGCCTGTCCAAAAACCTAAATTACGGCTATAAGAATCAACCGCTTATAAGAATCAAAAACAGTAATAATAAACGTGATTCTTATAAGTGGAAATCACTGTATATATATATATATATATATATATATATATATGTGTGTGTGTGTGTGTGTGTGTGTGTGTGTGTGTGTGTGTGTGTGTGTGTGTACATAACCCCCTTAATGGCCGTTCTTACAAAGGGGGGTAAGAAATTTTCCGTTATTTAGAGGGAATCTAGAACATGTGCCCCGTAAGCTAAATGTTAAATCTTATCCTAGTGTTTTGAACAACGTGCGAGTTGGTGGTTCTCAAACGTTATTGAAATAGTACTCAGTGATCATGACTGCAAGTCTTATAATCCCCCACTAAATTCCAATTAAAATTTTTCTACGTTTGTGCATATGACTACCTTGAAAATTATTGATGAAGTTTTAAACTTATTAAACCTATAATAAAAATATTTCAAACATGATAAAGGTATGTAAATAAGGCATTTGCTCTATTTTCTTATCAATTTCGCTTTTAGACAATCGTTATGATGATATTAAAAATAATTAATTAAAAATATTTTTTTTAAAGTCTCTTAAAATACTTTTAATCTTTTTTTTTTCAGGATTCGGTCATAAAAAAAAAGAACTAAGTAAAAATGTTTCGAATCCAAATTTCAGTCCTCATGACTGAATTGAGAGATTAAGAATCACAAAAGTTTTCAGCGAGAAAAGGACATACTTTCATAGAGACAGAACATAACTTCTTATTTATGCATTGAACCTATTGGTTTTTTTAGGTAAACAGATAAAGTAAATTATATATATAATAGCCGTTGTCTCTGTATAACACTTCCGGGCTGTACTCATCTTTCAATTGAAGCCCTCAGTACACAAACGGCCGGTTAGGCTTAATTTCAATTTCAGATGTGGATCAGAATTTTTTCTTACCTAACAACTAATATCTTCTCCATCAAATCACGTTTGTCCAGCCTATTTTTCTATAAAACATTCAGAACTAAAAAAATTTGGATGTTTTTAGCTGTATATTTAACAGTTTTTAAAAATCTGTTTACTTTTGCGATGAATTCTGAAAGTAAACAAACTTGAATGTGAATGAATCAAGTAGCTCAAGTATTCATATCGCGTAGTGAGCTGTAAAAAACTGGATGGCAGTCTACTAATCCAATCGCATGAAAAACTAAATAAATATAAAATAATGAAAGGGCTTGCTTTTACAAGGTGTGGATTAAATGCAATATTGTTAGATAATTCGGGATATTTTTTAACTTTCATATACTTTTTCCATTATGACGTCATTATTAGTATTATGACGTCAAAATGACGGGTTACCTTCTAGTTTAAAAAATATTACTCTACACACCTTTGAAAGAGAAAAAAAAGATTTTTTTCTTGTAGGTTAGTCAAAGGTAAAAATATCTCCCTGGTTTAGTTCTTAAGTCATTTTACCAATGTTCCCTGAAGAGAACGTGTACGCCTAGGGAGGCCAGTATCCCAGTTTGAGAACCACACATCTCAGGAATTCCAGGGTACGTAGGGTTCTTAAGAGCCTTTAAGAAATCCTTATTTTAAGTTTCAGATTTTAGGAGTCCCTAGGTCCTTGCCCGTTTCCGTTTACTTTCCAGATTTTAAAAAGTACTTACTTTGAGTTAAAATACAATAATTTTCAGATTTTGCAGTGAACGATTGCCCTAGGGAAAATGCAGGTAATGCATTTCTGTTTTTTTGCTGTTGTATTATAAAGTTTGGTTTGATAATGCTTATATATTATCCCTTTCAATACCATATATATATATATATATATATATGTATACATACAGTGAAACATGTCTGTGGTGAACAGTAATGGTCCCCCAAAAAGGTGGGCGTTTTAAGGGGTGACTGTCGAAAGAGGTTTCTCCCATAACATTAGAAGCTCTATGAAGTCTTGAATTGGTTCTGAACAAAATATTACCGTTTAGAGAGGTGGCCGTCAAGAGAAGTTCCACTATATCTCTCTCTTTCATATATATATGTATATATATATATGTGTGTATATATATATATGTGTGTATATATATATATACATATATATATATATATATATATATATATATATATATATATATATATATATATATATATATATTTATTTATTTATTTATTTATATATAAATTCTTCCCGGCTAAGGTGTGTTTCTAGTAATTAAATAAGAATTTGTTTAATTAGAAGAAAATATTTTTTAAAGTGACTGAGCCGTCATGAACCTGCAAGAGTACACTCATTCCTCTTTATATTTTAATTCTGAATATATATGTTCCATAATAATGGTAGAATAGGTATGTCCTTTGTGTTGTACTTATGTTAGCAGGTCAAAAGAAATAAAAGTTAGAACATTTTTTTAAACATCAAAAGCAATATTTAAAAGTAAATCATCCGTAGAACTGGCGATTATTTTCATTACATATTTCCTTCAAACGTTTAAATAATGAAAGACATGTCACGATCCATTTCCTTATCGTTATTCAGATTTTGTTAAAACATCTCAAATGACTAAAAAACAATGGCTATTATAGAGAAGTAAATGAACTCATGACAAAGACTGACAATTTATAAAGGTGTAGGTTGAAATGGCATGTAAGTGAAAAGTACATACTGTTCCTTTAATATTTAATTTATTAATTTATACTCAGTAAATTAGTGAGGAAAATATTTCAAGAAAAAAAAAAGGAAATAGCGGCCTTATAATCACATAAGAAGTCATAATGATTGTAGTAATTTTTGTTTTGAATTAAAGGAATTTTTTTTAATTACAGGATATAATTTCATGATAAAATAATTATTTAATCTGTAGATGATTATTTTATTTAAATTTCATTTATAATTTGTTATTGTTCTTAATTTGTAGTAATTTGGATACCCGTAATCAAACCGAAATGTAAAGTTATGTATTCAAATGTACATTGTACACGTATATTCATATATATACAGCAAACACTATTTTATTTGGTTTTATTTATACCTGGTTGAGTATGTATGTATATATATATATATATATATATATATATATATATATATATATATATATATATATATATATATATGTATGTATGTATATATATATATATAAAACTTAAACTGTGATAGTTTGAGGTAAACTCCCTAAAAACTCAACTATAAGCATTTGAAATACAATACATAAGATTTAGATGTTTCTAATACTATATCTGTATAATATATAAGTCCATAATTCTTCTTTTACTTACCATGATGAATGAAAAAGGTAGCTGAAAGACAAACTCGTAAAAACGCTAGATCGCAAACCCCACGTCCCCAAGTTCTCAAGTGAAAATATTGAAATTACTTTGTACACCAGATTATACGGTGTGTGTGTGTGTGCACGCGCATGAGTTTATACTTGCGAGTGCATATATATATATATATATATACTTGTTTCACATAAGACATCTAGACCCATACACTGAACTAATAAGAATGAAACTCTTGGACAAAAGTTCAATAGTCTTTACATTTTTTTCTATTATGCCCAATTTTCTCTTTAGTTAAAAAAATCTACCCCATAAGAAAATATAAATTAGGTTCCATTCATACGTTTGATATATAGTATAATATATCAAACGTATGAATTTTCCCGACTAGTTAATGCGCGAGTGTTCATGGGAAACTCGAAAACAGGAACCATAAATGATTTTAAAGTCAACTATTCATATGATTTAAATGTGGGGAGGATCTAATATAAAACAGTTATATGAATTTTGCTATATTTTCTGTAAAAGTTTTGTTATGCTGCAGGAAAATTTGTTCATAATTACTCTCCTTTTTTTTTATCGCAATGCAAGGATAATTCACTAACGTTTAACCTGGATGTAAGGTATAACGTACTATATATGTCCGATTGCTCTCATAATTAATAGAGTGCAAAGGGCCAAGGATACAGCCAATTAATTTTGAATTATACTTAGGTAATTTTTCAGTTCTTTTTGTTTGCTATTTGATCTTCATACTTTCTGTTGAATTTCAGCATTTATATCTCTTAAATTTAATAACATGGTAAATTATCATTTTGTTTACTCTTGCCTTAATTGTCAAAATAATATTTTATTGTTGTTGTACATTTTTAATTTTAACAATTCATCTTTATCCAAATTCATTATGTTTAAAACCGTTTTTTAAAAGTATTTTAACCTTTTATCAGATTTCTGTTAATTTGCTATTTCAATAAGCGTTACTGTTCTGTCGTTTACAGTTCTGCTCTAGGTCAATTTGAAGGCTATCGCTTAACTGAGATTTTCGCAATTTGACTAAATGAACTGATTACTAAACATATGCTATGCTACAATTTCTCTTTCCTTTGGTTTGTTCAGTGGTTTTCTCTAAATGTTAGAAGGATTGTCCAGTGCCCGGATATATTTATTAAAAATAATCTTTCAGAGATTATCCTTTGTGTATTGATAATTTCAGACCTGTTGATATTGAGACGTTATCATAAAATTAATTTTATAGTTTTTCAAAGTTGTGCTCGCTTTTATATTTTGGATTTTAGCTTTAACTTGCGCGCACACACACGCACATACATCCATGCATACATCTCTCTATCTGTCTCTCTGTCTCTCTCTCTCTCTCAATATATATATATATATATATATATATATATATATATATATATATATATATATATATATATATATATATATTATATATATATATATATATATATACATATATATATATATATATACATACACACACTAGTAGGGAATGTTAAAAGGATCTCAGACTTAATGAATAAATATACTTTCTATATAAGGTTTGGAAATTTTTAAATTATCGGAATCCAATCGCTTATTCCCCGGTATACTTTTTACCCTTCCAGGAAAGTAGCAAAGTACACTTCTATACAACAAAAAGAATATGTCTAACCCATCTCCTTAAATAACAAAAGCAGACACATCTTAATCAAGGTTAGAAAAAAGAGGGGAAAAAACGTAATGCATCACAGAAAATATGCATCCTTGTAGTGAACAGTTCTGGCTGTCTACATGACTTAGGAAAAGAAAAAGAAAATGCATTCTATGGGCAATCAGGATCTATGTAGTCAGCTCATGTACGGAAAGACCGTCTATTCTTTAAGGGTAGAAATCTCTTGAAACGGGGAATTTGTATGCGTGTAACAGAATACTTTACATAATGTTATTTAATATCTAATTTAAAAAATAACGAGGTCTTTTCGATGGGCAACCATATAATGTGTTACGCATGGTCCTGTTATGTTAACTGAAAATATATTTAGTAGTATAAGAATTCAGTTAACGGAACGATTTATCTAAATGTCTAATCAAGTTATTGTTAATCAGCCTAAATAAAATTTTAAAAATTCACTTGAAAATTGGGTTATAACAAGCAAAATAACAAAAAAAAAAATAACCTGTATCAGAAAATAGTTTTAACTGGGAAACATATTAATCTGGGCAAGTCCCTATCATATATCTATCATATATCTCAGTAAAAGTAAGATTAGAAATTATTCATTTATAAAATTATTTGAAGTCGTAGATTGAAGTTAGTGTTGAGCGATTAATTTGTGATATATGAAATTTAAACTGAGTCAAGTCTGAAAGATTAAAAGCTATTTTCAGCTAAAGGGCTTCATTATTTAAATTCATACGTTTGATATATTATACTATATATCAAACGTATGAATGGAACCTAATTTATATTTTCTTATGGGGTAGATTTTTTTAACTAAAGAGAAAATTAGGCATAATAGATCAAAATGGAAAGACTATTGAACTTTTATCCAAGGGTTTCATTCTTATTACTTTAAATTTCTATATTCATAGTTTTAAGTTTCTTGATTATACAAAAACTTAGTAACCTCGTGTCCAGTGACCGAATCGTAAGTGGAAGAAAAATATCTATCTGAATTGAAGAACTTAGGCATTTATTTCGTTTCATGATCCTAGTTACTAAAAGATAGCGTAGTGTATGGAATTTCGAAATGTTATTTTATCCTTATTCGTACAAAAAAAAAGAGAACCATTTGTATGACATGTTTAGTATTTGGCGAGTATTATCGTTAATTTTATTAATCCATGTTTATTTACTCATGTTATGTGTTTTGATATTAACATTTGTCTCACTTATACGAATTTTTTTCCTTGCAACTAATAAAACTAACAATCGTCAAACACTTTTGCACATAGTTTTTGTTTACCATGTCAAAATTGTATGTATCTAGATAAGATATGCCTTTATGATTACAGTGTCCTAACCTAACTTGTGCAAAAAAGACTTTTTGTTAACGTATCGCAAACACTTCTGTTTATTTGATTAATCCATGTATTTTTACTCCAGTCATATATTTTAATTCATGCGTTCATCTTATTTATACAGAATTCCTTTTTTGAACTAAATAAAAATTAATAGCTAAACGATTTTTCTCATAATCTGTGTTGTCTAAATAAAATTCAACTGTTTTATTTTTGAGATGTTTTCATAGTTCAAGAGAACTGAAAACGTAACAATTAATTTGGAGTAGAATTGCACTTGACACCTTATTTTACGTTCTCAAAGGTAACATTTCAAAAGTGGTTCAAAGTGGTAAAAGTGGTTTCTCTTGATTTCATAGAAGTAGCATGCTTTTAACTTTTGGGGGGAGGGGGCACGAACTGAATTCAGTTAGGGCCCTCCTCAGCGCATTGACTGCCAGACGGTCCTTAAAATATGAACCATTATGATTTTTTAAAAAATGAATAACAATAGAATTGATGTTTGAGTAGTATTCAAAAGTTATACAATGAGAAAAATAAATATAATATAAATAAAATGAGATAAAAATATATCATCGAATTTTTACTATGGATCATATCATTGTTAAAAACTATGTTGAGACTAAATGCAAAATCGGAATCTTTAGTTTTGCAGTTTGAAAAAGCGGGAAAAAAACCCAGCTTTCTTAAAAGTTTTCTACAATTTTCTGATATTAACTGAACTTCTATTAACGTTTTAATTAATTTCAAGTTAAGTTGCCCCCCTCCCCCCCGACGCTACACATTTGCTTGATGGTGTAGCTGGTCGCAGGAACAGCGAGAAATAATATCCTTAGAAAGTTAAGTCAAGGTATTACGGATACATAATTATGTAACTGCATTAATTTACAGTGCCAATCGTTGATAATTAAACAAAAAGGATAGCAATGAAAGAGAAGTAAAGAGAGAAATTTCAAAATATTCCATAAAAGAAGATTTAAACAGTTAAAAATATAAATAAAATGAAACCAGTATAACAGTAAATACTTAAGAAGCGTAAAATGAGATAAATGATTAAGGTTAATCCCTTATTGATTTTTGAAGAAACATACTTTTCCAATTACATGCTTTTCTAAATAAAATCGGAGAAATGAAATCATTGATAAACTGAATTAATGTAGTATTAATGAAAATACTGATTATAATTAATGATACACATACTTTATTTAAAAGCCCAAACCTATTTATTAATGGTTAATTCACTTGAACTTTGTTAAAATTACTTTAAAATTTGTTCAAAGCTTTAGCATTAAAATTCGTCCTGTTTCAGGCAATTATTCTGCATTAAACGGTGCTAAAATTCGCTTTGATGAGATGAAAAATTTTCTATAGGAATAAATATGTCTAAATCTATTCTTGGATTCTAAACACTTATATGAATTAAAATATGTCTAAATCTATTCTTGGATTCTAAGGTTAGAAGGGAAGTATGTTGGGTAGACATGTCATAGATTCAAACAAGTATGTACATCACTTTTACCTAAGATTTGAATTTGTGAAAGCAGAGTCTCGCACTCAGAGATCATAGCTACTGCAATGAGGTAAAAGATCCTGAGCTATAACATCTGAAAAAATATCTGTCTTTTATCTTTTGGTCTGAAGTTAATTCAGGGTTTTGGGCTACGTTTCTGGAGCTGTATCTCTGGACGAAATGATGACTCATTATTTTGTGGTAGACTAGTATTTCCGTTTTGACAGTGAAATAATAAGAGTAGTATGACCTCCAAATGTCATAGTTCTTTACAAAGAATAGTAATACCATTGAGTCTTTACAACTCTCTTTCCGGCAACTGTTACCACTACTCTCTTATCATTATTCAAATCTTCTAAGGCATCTCAGATACATTATGGAAAAGCAGTTTTTTTTAATTTAATATCTAGGCCTAAGAAATTAAGTTTTCAATGACAATGACACGAACTTCTGGTACTGAACAGAGGGATTTTGTATAATTTTTAATTAACATTCTTCCCTATAAGACTGTATAATGCCATTAAGCTAAACTAGATTGAGATCTTACCTGCTTCTAATATGTTGCTACGACATAGAACACTTATAGGGAGAGTGGGTTGCTTCTCGGGTGATTTAAAATGCTTTAAAAAGAATGAATGAAAAATCGTTCAATTAAGAACTGGAAAATTCTGTGTAAAATTCTTTTTTGAGTTCGCTGTCCATTTGCACTGAGTTTGTGTATGGAGGATATCGAACACTGTCGATACACAAAAATAGCTATAAAGGGAGCTATTTTGTGTCGATGCACAAAAATAGCTATAAATTTACTCTTCGATAGTTTAATATGTACTTCAAATTAAGACCATTCACAATCATCAAAATATGTAAAAGAAAAAAAGTTATGTAAATGTTATCAAGGTCTTCTAACTTTGATTCATAGCTTTATAAATCTATCCTGGGGAGAGGGGGTCGTATAAATCCCTGAAACTTTTCCTTGACGATCAAGATTGCAGCCCCAGTTGACCGCAGGAGAGGTTGAATTTTTTGGAAATGTCTGAATGCAATTACACGTGATGGAATAAACGCTCTTTCAAAAATGTCTCTGTTGTGCTCAGCTTGTAAAGATATGGTAATTAAAAACTCAGTTTTCAAATGCTTATTTTTATTATTATCTAAGACTATCAAAATTGCTCCAGGAAACCATTAGTTTCGGGAAATGTTACGAACTGTTGAACACGTCAAGTTCTTGTCGTGGTACATCTGTAAGTTTTTGATTAATTTTAATTTATCGTTTCATTGGGGCTGATTTATATATAGCCTTTTACTGCTCACCATTTTTAGGGATAGTAATATTCCAACACTATCACTGAATACTAGTTCCCCTTCATCTTAATCTGTTATAGCCACAGCTGCGATTTCATGTTGCACTAGTTACCTCGGCCGTCAATCTTGATTTTGCTAAAATTAAATTTTCATTCAGCCGTGGAAAGTTTCGTGGAATTTAGCCGCTTACTTTTGTTTTTTAATTAATTCTTGATGTACGGAAACTAATCAGAAGTTCAGGTATTTCTAGTTTACCGGATTTTTTTTTTTTATCTTTTTGAAATGATTGAGCCTTTCCATCATGAAAATGAAATCCGGTGGTAATATTATGGAAATATGAGTATTAACCACAGAGCGAATATGTTCTATTTATTGAGAAGTCATTAATGGATTTAGATATGATGAGTGCTTCGTGACAAAGGCATTGTGTGACGCATAAATAAACTATGAGGTCTGTACAAATGATGGACCAGATCGTATGAATGGCTATCTCGCATAGGAACTGGGGAAGTTATTAAGAACTGTGCTTATATAGCTTGCAGATGTATTCTGAATGAATGGCTTGTTTGTGACTGCTTTGTGTGATATCACTCTGTCACAGAGAACCTCTCATTTATCAAGGAGTAGAAGGCATGAATTACAGCCTGTAAGAATTTTGAGATTGGTAATGAGTCTCTGCTGTGTTTATGGAGTTTTAATCCCATGACTCAGGTGGAAATATTTCTGTGCCCAAAGTTGCCACGTAGCTTTAATTTTATGACACTCAATTTGTAATCCCGATCACGTATCTCGAAGAACTGGAAATTCAAAAAACGATCCGAGTTGCCATCTCTCTCAGTTTGCTACGTTCAAAGAACAACTCAAATAAATCGGTTCAATGTCTTGACAGATTTGACCCGCCTCCATGATGTACAAGCGGTCAAAACCGGCGCTGCTCGAGAGTACAAAAATGGATAGGATTATTCTGATATGTTAAAAGTTCGTCGAGTTTAATTGATCGTGGGTTCGGATGGCGTAAATATTAAGATCCTCTGCATTAAAAGCTGTAAAAAAGTTGCGAGGGGTAAAGGAAAAAAAAGTAACAAGAACAACGACCAGTGTTTACATCTGTGACCATCACCTGTAACAGACGAAACGAAACACAGCATTACAATTTTTCTCAAATGTAAACACTGTAGGATGGTTGTTTATATGATTCTCCATACTCAGGTTTGTGTTTTAGGTAACTGAAATTTATCTGAGAGTGCATAGTCAGTTTAATAATTGTAGTTATTAAGGCAATATATTTATAAGAATATTGTTTGCTAGAACATAACGTAAAAAAAACTGACTGTTTGTAAATTTTAGATTTTAAGAGAACTTTACCTTGTGTATTTTGTTTACGTGAAACAATAGTACTGTTCTTGTGCTTTACGTATGTGTTAACTTACTGCGCAATCTCCCTGGAAATTTTTTTTAAAATACGCAACTCTCCTTCTATTGTATATTTATCTTAGTTTGAAGTACTAAATTAAATGATCACAGAATGATCTAATCGATCATATTCTGTGACATTAGCTACGTGCGATTTTAATATGATTAAATATGATTCTAATTTTTTATAATGCTTTAAATATTTTTTATTTACTTCTCTATTTTAACGACTTGGTGTGAAAAGATTCTCATGGAGAGAAGAAATTTTAGCTGTAAGCTGATCGACTAATTTCTTGTATATCCTAAATGTTAATCTTAACGTCAATTTATTAAAGAAAATTGCATGACCGAAATGTTTTACAATGTTTATATTTAATACGTTAATAATCGAGGGGCGTAATTCAGCAGCATTATAATATCCTAAAAATTTAATAGACATTAAAAATTTCCATTGCTTTTATTCAATCCTTACCTGATGGGTATTTCATCTATGGAAAAAGTTGTATTTGCAGCTTAAAAATTCCAGTGTAATAGTCTGCTGAATTAAAAGACACTGAATGTTGCCATCGAGTTCATTCAATCCTTATCTGATGGATATTTCATCTATGGATATAGTTATGTTTGCAACTTAAAAATTCCAGTGTAATAACTTTTGAAATAACATCGTATTCTTTAAACTATTCAATTTTTCGCGATTTTCGCTAAATTTGTACTTGATTTTATTGAAAAAAATCACTGCTTGAAGAACATTTTTCATCCTAAAGATGACATTTTTGAACCGTAACATATTTTAATTTTTTAAAGAATTTTATTTATAAGCTTTTACTCCGTCATATTTGAAATTTCTAATTAAAAATAGGACGTACTAAAATGTTTTAATGTATTTTAGAATAATGTTGGTGGATATTGTTGCCTGAAGTATTGTAATCACATATAGTAAACAATTATTACTGTACCTTAATAATTTATTTTGACAGAATGCGCAAAGTAGTTGACTGCAAAATGCTCGATTTAAAAAAAATTATTCACTTTTTATGCATAAAAAATAATTTTATTTTTTAATTACCTTGAAATATTGCATATATAATAAACAATATTATTGGCAGTTACTCAAAAAAATTCATGTAAATCAAGCAAAAATCATAGTAGTTCATACAATCGAACATAGGTCTAAAAATGATACTTTTAAAGGTACGTAAAAGTGACCACTCCCTTAAATGAATAGGGTTTTTTTTTATAAAAAGTAAGTTCTAAGTATTTAGATTAATATATAATGTTTTGAAGATACTTTGAATAACGCAAGAGTTCATAAAGTTTCAACTCTCTCTGTTTTGGCGATTTGAGAGAAATTCTGAGAGTATCATTTTTAGAATAAGTTTTCGGGTAGCGGTAAAAAATTTCAGACTCAGTCCTTCACTCATCGTTTATACCATGCTTAGGAGCACATAACAAATCCGAAACTTAGGTCCAAGGCTACCTATACGCTAGAAATGCATATTTTTGCTTCAAGCACGGCCCTTTTGGCTTGCTTCATTGCACATTGTTAATCCTTCACCTACACTAAAAAGGCTGTGTCTTGTCAGCATCTTTCAGCATTATCAAGGCGGTGAACGAAAAGAAATTTTCGCCTCTGAATCAGATATTTTAGATCTTTCTATACCACTTATTGAGGGAGAGGAGTGGATGATTTTTCGCCTTTGTATTGTATCTTGATTCTATTAATACCCGATAAATCATTTTTTTTCTTGCCATTCATTTTTTTTGACAGTGATATATAATCAAATTATTACTTCTAGCCTCTTCGCAGCTTAGACATGTCTATATAATGCATCCCATGTATCTGTTACCAGGTTTAACGCTGGTATTCAGTATAAATTAAGAGGTGAAGTGGAAGAAACGAAAATGTGCCTTTACGCAAAGTGATTATTTAATTTTTTTTTTCATTCCTATCTTTTTATGAGAATTTTCTATCTGCTGGATTTCTAGACTGTAGACTGCAGACAGAAATAAGTTTAACAAGACTAGGGGGAAATGATAAAGCAAGGCAACCCTTACTCATTGAGTTGAGTTGTTACAGTATTCGTGTAAGGAATTAATAATGTTAGTTTTGCGTTATACACCTAGTTATACTGTGGTTGTTCTCAATACATAAAATCTAATTGTGTGCATTAAATATACATCTCAGCAAAGAATTCGTAAGCGTTTTTAATTTGTCATTGATAATATGCATAGAAAATCTTAAATTGTTTTTATATGATTTTAAACCAAAAAATGAGCTAAATACTAACTATACAGGTTTGTTTTCCTACGTTTTTCAAGTTTGATTAACAAGCATGTGCAATGCAAATAGTTGTTGTATAAAAGTTGAAAGTTTACGAAACTTTGACCTTGTAGATTTTTATTTACAGGAAGTATCATATTGTTGTATGACTATAAAAATCTGTTAGTAGAATTAAACACGTTAATATCGACCAGTATCGTGTACAACTGGTTCATTAACTTATATTGACGGTGATTCCGGTAAGATAGTAAATTATTGATTATTTAATATCCTATAAGTAAGGAAGTGAGCTGTAAAAGTGAAAAAAAAGGCCTTAATCAAAGGTTAAATATCTGTTTTCTGAACGGTTGTTTTTAAGTGTAACAACCATATTCGTACTGGAATTTTTTGATTTGTGCAAATAGGTAACATTTTGAATAAGAAAAAGAATTATGTTAAATTGAGCATCTATAAAGCGAAATAATTGTTAAAAGTATAAAATACTGAAAACTGAAGATTATTCTTACTGGCAACTTTTCTTTTTTAAGTACGGAAGCAAATTTCACACGAAATGATTTTGTATTGTAAAAGTCTATAATATATTTGACAATGAAAAAATTTGCTTGTAACTAATCATTCATCATTCAAAAAATGTTTTTAAGTATAAAGTTTTATTTAAAAATAAAGTAAACTTGAGTTGTTTATTGACAGATAACTCTTATATATGTCTGACCTTTAAAGTTGTACTGACTTCAGTTGAATCGTATACATAGGTAGACTTTATTATCATAGACATATAAAGTCCTTTATGACATATGTAAGTCCTTTAGCAGTTTTAAGACATTTCACAATTAAAAGAAAAACAATGATTCTAAACGTTAAAAGTTACTCAAAGAACAAGAGTAAGCATTAGTTATTTGATTGTTGATAATTTTTTACCACCGCCAGGAAAATTATTCATACAGAAGGTTGTTAAATCGTATTTGTGAATAACATGCGACAAGAAAAATAAACTGGTATATTCGAATTCCTCACGTGTGTAAAATACTGGTATTAACAAATAAAGGTTCAATTAATTCATAAGTCATAAGCTGCCAATTTACGGTGTTTTTGGAAGCGAAATCAATGGCGACCACTAACCCGTAGGAATGCTCTCTCGAGCGGCTGTTCTGTTTTTCTGCCGTAAGAGATGTGATTTTTCTTCGAGTAAGAATTCCACCGAAAAGACGGTGCGCACGCTATGGACAGTATGAAAAAGCGTACGATTTTTGCAATTATGATGCTACGGCACGGAAAGATTAATGCTATTGCAGAACACAATTCGCTGCAAATTACAGCCATTGCATCTGGCGCGCCTCGCCAAAGGTGTGCAGCCATTTATATCGCATAAATCTCTGCCAGCTGTATATGAAAGGACGAGTCATAAATTTGTCGGAAACGTATTCTTAGTGCTGGAATGAAATTATTGCTTTCGGATGTTAAAAAAGATGAAATCGTTTATGGACTTAACCATGCTTAAGAGAAGTTTTCATATCGCTGCGTAGATTCTGAATAGAGTGTGCTGAAAATTCAGCACATGGTCTCTTTCTCTTTCTTTTAGTGCTATATGCTTATTTTTATTATTCCTGTCGTAAATGAACTCATGAAGTTGTTGTACTGTGTCTTATCCTATACTCAAGTCATATATATTTATCACTGAGTGAAATAAGAGACTCTGGCATTGTTCGCAAAATGTGATTTTGAGATAGGAATTTGCATTAAGTTTTGCAAAAAAAAGTTAATCTTGTGCGATAAAAGTGAATTTCATGAAACGCAGTACATAAATCAAAATTGTCAGAACTAACAATCAACTTAAAATGCGATCATTCAATATAAATCGTAAGCATATTGACTGTTGCAGTAAAACTGTTGTAAAATATAAGTAGATTAGAGAAATATAGATTTTAATCGTTGAGTATGTTATAGCACATAATTGTTGAGTTAATACAGATAATCGTACTTCATAGTTTCAGTTATGGATAATCATAGAATTAGAGTTCTAAAAATATTGAGATCATAGTATTACATGCATAGATCTTAGTTAGAAAATTAACTTCTGGGTTATAAAAAAACCCCGCAGAAAATGCTTTTGTTGAATTACGAATGCATTTTATAAGCAGTCATTCACTTATAGCATATATTTTTACCGATATACAGACATAGAATTTAATTTCTTAACTTAGTAGTTATCTAAAAATACAGTATGTATGAATTATTTGCTCTATGATAATGTTTTGCTATTATAAGAGACTAATTTTATACATAATAACGTTGAATTTATCATAATTTCTCAGATATTTCTCAAATATGATAAAGTTTTAATGATTAAGGTTGTGACTGGCAGTTTATCTTTCTTCGTATGTAAAAAATAAAATCAATAATTAAAGACCTGAAATTCTTTTAAAAATAAAATGGACAGGTTTTTAGTAGAAGTGTTACACTGTTGTAATTTCTCTTCAGGTATTTTCGTGAACCTATTCTAGGTTAAATTTAGTTAAATGGCGGTAAATTTTGATCCCGAGGGAAAAAAAGGAAGAAAGATTGATTTCTTGAAATTACGTCGCCTTAAAACCCCTAACAATATTCAAAAAATTTCGTTTGTTCATTTTTAAATTAAGTTGCCGTAAAAATGATATTGACATTTTTTTGTTGCTGGTAAAAGGGGCTGGCAAAGTTATATTTTGTACATAAAACATAAGGGATAAAGCTATTTACTATGATTATATATTACAATGATTTAAATTTTAATAAAGTTATTTAATATTATCTTAAATTTAAGTAATGCTATTTATAAAATCTGTAAAGATAAAACGGAAGGCTCGTATATAATTAAATTTTGTATTTTTTGATTTGTCCTCAAGTTATATTTCATAAGGTTTCGGGAGTTGATATACCCTTCAGTTAATAAATAATTTCGGAATAAATTTTGAATCTTCATACATTGTATAGGTAATGAAATACTAATAAATTTGCAAAAGATTTTTAACTATTTGCTGTAAAGTTAAATCCAGTGGGAAAGATATTGATACAAGAAACTTGACAATTGAGAGTAAAATATATATATAGTTTTTTTAATAACTACATATTTACTATTATTTCTATTTCATTAATAAAATTTTGAGTTTATCCCTATTTTTAAGTGTTTAAAACTCTTATTAAAGATTAATGAAGTTGCCTCATGAAACTTTTTAGGTATGTCTTTCATAATTCTTTATCTGATTATTATTTTAGTATGACATCCCAAGGTACAATATAATTTATGAATAAATTTCATTTATAGTATCTTTTTGGACATAGAATATTTCCTCGTGATCATTGAAGACTCTCGTTAGCTCGTTAAATAGAAAATTGAAAATGATAATAAAGTTTACTGAAGTAATAACTTAACTTACTTAAGAAATGCTTATAACTTACTTAATAACTTAGTTTGCTTAAATAATAACAAATTACTAATGATAGCATTATTTAATGTTAAGTTTATTAATTAACTTCACATGTGTCACGGACATTTAATGCAAAATTTTGAATCTACCAATCATCTGGGCTAATTTAGGTAAGGATCCGCATGGAAAACCGAAAACATAGATAATGCAAAAATGGCCCTTGTATGCAGTGAAAATAAAACAACTATTTAAAGGTTTTAAATGAGCTACATATACTCTATTAAGCAGGGTTTGTATGGTCTTAGCTTATTTTTTCCGTCCTACAAATTTTTAAAATTTTTTTTCGTTTGTTTGCCGTTATTCTGTGGATACGACGTGACTAATACCTTATCTGGAGAAAGCCCAAGATTACAACTTCAAAGATGATTTTGGGTGTCTTAGGTGAGATATAAAAGGCGTTAAAAGTAGACGTGAAATAGTTCGATTGGGATTCATCTGGTCTGTGGTGAGTTCGCACAGAAGCCAGTGGCTGATGCGGATGGTTCAGAGACTTACGGGGCGATTAATTTGAAATGTATTGCGGCGTAGTGCGTGCCATTGCTTTCTGAACGTTTAATTATTGATAAATTATGCGATGTAATAAAGGCAAACCCTCTACATATATTTTTATTTACGCTGGAGATTAAAATAAAGCTAATAATTCAAAGTAAATCCGTGTCTGTAATGAGACGAAGTATGCTCAACCTCAACAGAACTCAGAACTTAAGCTTTTACATCAAGATAGGACGAGGGCTGGAGAACTATAGAGGTGTAACTGAAATAATATTAAAATTTAAATTAGTTTTAAGTTTTTCTTCGGTAAAAAAAATTCCTATTTTTCTTTTGTTTACCAACCACGTCGACATTTTTTCGAACAGTATGATGCATTTTATCACTAAACTTTTCATTTTCTGAACCCCAGATAATCCACTCACGAATAACTAGACATTAACTGTATCAAAATGAGATTATTTCGACACCCCAATGTGGCCTTTTTTTTCCAAATTGCCGTTACAAATTTTACATAGAATCTCAACTATCATTAAGCTTTATGTACCTATATTACTGTAAGATTTAATCATAAAATATGGAACACAGCAGTATAAGCCGTATTGTTACCAATATTAATTGATTCTAAAGCATGGTGACCAGGAGATATGTATCACAATTTCAATTACTTCTGCCTTCCATGGACGCGACCAAAATGACCCCTTCTTTCCAAGAAATGAATTCTTCATTAAAGCAATAAATACAGGGCAAGAGTTAAGAAAGAGGACTATAAGTTTTTTATACAAGGCAAGAAAAATATAAATAAAAGATTATCTGACTTGAAATTATATTGACAGTGAACAGCTTATTAAAAAACCTATAGGTTTTATTACAGTAACTATCTAACCCTATAATACTTCTTAACAAATTCGCAATAAAAAATAGTAAGATGATTCAAATATGTATGCTTTAGTTGGAGAGCAATTACCCCCTATAAGTATTTTAGTGTTTCACTGGAAAGATTCTTAGAAATATTTGAAGAATAGGCTCAAAACAAATCTAAAGAACTGATTTTAAAATCATGACTTATGCAACCTAAGTATGTGCTCAGGGGATAAATCATTTCAAACTTTTCGTTAAAAAAAATTTGGAAGAACTCTGGAGGACAGATCTTTTGTATTCAAATAAAAGAGAATGTCTGTTTAGATAAAATTTCTATTCCGTATAAATAAAGTTAAATATTTTTTTATTATTAATGCAGTTTTTTCTTGCTAAAACTGTAAATATATTGGTAAACAAATATCAATTGCTTGTGCTAATAATTTTTGGGGAGACCATGAGGTAAATCTTTAGTGGACCAAATCAAACACTAAAATACCAAATAAAGTGCTATTTTTACAGCATTGTTAGTAAATGTATAGTTAGTGAAATTTATATGTTAATTCCTTTACCGATAGATTTATTTTTAAGTTCGGGTTGCAATTATTATTCTGCTATATGAGTAACTACGCAGTATTTGCTTTGAAAGTTAAAGTAGTTCTAATAGCAAAACTCTCAAATCATTTTTGCACTACTATATCTTAATTTATTTTTGACCTTTAAAAAAACACATAAAGAGGAAATGTGGCTTTTAAGCCAACAAACAACTGCAAAAAATTATGTTAAATTTTCCATCCTCGGTTCCCTTACTTATAAAAAAAATAAATAAATAATTTCTGTTTTGCATCATACCTTACACTTAATTTTTTTTAGTGTTATCCTCATTTCCCGTATTTCAACAACTAGTTTTTAAACGCATCATCAAATTAGAAGTCGCTATTTCTCCTTCACCTCATTTGATCTAAAGCTTTAATTTTCAGAAAATATAGCTTTGATCTTACCACAAATGAATAAAAATAATCAGAATTTTTTTAGATCACTGAAAAAAAATTTTTTTTCAAAAAATGCAATTCTTAATTTGGTACAAGGCATAGAAAATGCTTTTCCATGGAAAATATATCTTGAAAAATACATACTGATTACAGGGGTTTAAAAATTTACTGAAAATTCCAAAGAAGGTAATTTCAGAGATCACGTTGCTACGGTTTAATGGTTTAATGGACAGGGACTTTCTAACCTGCAGTTTTAGAAAATGCTTTTCTTCATTCGTGGTTGCAGGTAGTTTTTGTGGTCAAACATTTCTTTTTTTACTTTTTTTTAGGATTTCATTTGAAAAAGAATTCAGCTAGAGGTGTAATAACGGCTTGAAGCTGAAATAAAGGGGTTTATACTTATGTAATTAGAAATAATACTTATTAAATACTATATTTATAGAGTTTCAAGTTGATGACAATGATTAAAAATTTTTTAATCACATCTCTTCGTAGTACCTGCTAAGCATTTGCATCAGATCATCGTAAAACAGAATGCTAGGTACTATGATGTAATTTTGAAGTCAACAGAATGCAAAAATTTGAACAAAAATAGACGACTTTAAGCGCAAAGCCTTTTTTTAAAATATATTTTTAACTGGAATGAATGTTATTGCATAAACTTTTGTTCTTAAAAAATAACATATTTTTAGAGGAACAAAAATTTTAAAAAATCATTTAAAAAGTGTAAAACTGTGTCATATATAAGGGTATTATGTCCTTGAATATGAATGTTATAAAAATGCTTCAATATTATACCAATTAAATATAATCGTTCACAATTTAAATCATTAAACCAGCATAAAACCTTATCTCTCGCGATGGGTTTTCATCGAGAAATAATGGCGATTTGAAATAAATTAATTTGAGTGAACTGCCTTTTAAGAAGCCCTGTGATCTGTTAAGTATTTCCTCGAAAAGTTTCCTCTTCGATATTCAATCCCCCCCCTCCCCACACACACATATATATATATATATATATATATATATATATATATATATATATATATATATATATATATTAAATGTAATAGTATACATTTTGAACAATTTGTTTTGAAAACAGCCGTTGAGAATACTATATAGTTAAGGATAAAATTTCTAGTGTGTGTTTCTAATCTTCAACAATATTTTATAAAAAGTCACTGTAACAATTTCACAGTAAAGGATTTCTGAATCAGTTTTTTAGCAACACGTTGTCGAAGGTATTTTTTCCCGAATGCTCACTGAATAGTACAGTTTTTATCTCCGTGTATAGAGCATGAGGGCACATATATAATTGTTCGGTTGTAACAGACAACTCAACTATCCTATTATTAAACTCATCGTTTCTGGTTACGTATGGCTGATCTCATTCATACTAATTTTCTTTGTCTTTATTTTAATTATAAAGTCTTAAAGACATAATAGCGTTTATAGAAATTGAGCTGATGTTTATCTCTCAATCCCCGGCAAATAAAAAATTAATAAAACTCTTTCAACAAATTCTTTTCAACAAACAAGGCATGTCTTCCCATTTTACTAAACACTTAATCAGTTGCTTTACAGTGAGTTTTGTTTTGAAACTTCAGACTTAGCATGTTTCATTATTCATCTATGTATTTGATATATATATATATATATATATATATATATATATATATATATATATATATATATATATAAGTTTGAAACACCACTAAGTTAAAAAAAAAGAGTAGTAAATTTTTGTGATTAATTGATGTTTGAAGATCATGATCTTCACGGTATTTAATTTGCACTGCACAATGATAATAGCAGAAATAATTTTGAAAAAAAAAGAATGACACAAGAAAAAATTGCGTTCTGTTGAATTGCAGGGTTTAAAGTCTTGGTAAAGCATCGTCTTTCATGCTGCAATCTGCAAGCACAACATATGTACTGTTTTTTGTGACAAGCACTACATATGTACTGTTTGTTTGTTTGTTTGTTGACAGTCATCGGAATATTTCGGAAAAGGATGTAACTAATAGTAAAAAAACCTGACTTCCTGCCAACAACGTAACACAGTCTGTCTTCAAAATCATCTGACTAATGATAAGTGATTATTGTCAAAGCAGAATACTGTATTGTTGTTGCTGTGCTAATGGAGCAGTTTATCTCATGCCAAGAACTACAATAAGGAATAATTGTGTTTTTTTGGCGGAAAGTTTGGCTCAAGTATCATCTTTCCGCCTCAAACGCGAAAAGTACGCCGCATGCGAATATCTATATAAATGTCACTTCTCGAGTGATTTTGACGTTGATGTCGTCTGGTTATTGAGACTTCTTCCACAGAGGAGGGAACAACTGCTCAATTGTTTAATGAGAACGACAAAAGAATGCGAATCGCTTATACTCCTCATTGCGTACTCCTCTTTCCACTATCTTATTTTTACATCGCCACATTATTCGACTTGGGTTTACCGACAGTACAATTACATTCCTCTTTTATCTGTTCTTGTGGGTATATTCTTGTTATTTTTTGCACCAGGGACACTCCTTAACCTCTACTTCTTGTCTGAGTGGCATCACGCGATGCCCGGACGGTATAAAAAGGCAGTGATTAATGGCGTGCAGCTAGAAAGTGCGTTTATGATACCCGCTGCTGAATTGATTGATCAGTCTTGTGGCCCCTCCAAAATGTTACGTAAAATTAATCCTTTGACAAACGGCCCGTGATTATTGATGACTTGTCGCCAGTCGTCGCTTTGGTTTCTTTCTCTTTTTTTCCACTGATGTCTTGTGTTCTGCGGAAACAATTATGGATTGGCGAAGATACATTCATTGTGCTGTGTCGGTCAATAAATCACATCTTAATTGTTGTCAATCGAATTATGTACGTGACTTCACTGACATGTGTCTTCAAAGCATTGAGAAAAGTTGTGTGCATGTGAGGCTCCCTTTTATTGCTAATATTTTATTTTGAGTATGACCACTGGCTTGTATTTCAGACAGTTCTCCTTTGAAAAATTAATTCCCTTTTTTTTTTTTTTTTTTTTTTTTTGTTGTTTGTTGTTCCTTAACCTTTAGGAGTGCACATAGGTCACGTCGTTTTGACGGGGAAAAATTTGATGATTTAATTTATTCAGGTTCTGTTTATACTATGGTGCAGCAACACATGTCATAGATAGCGAATTATCTGTGATTTTATGAGTTTAGCTGGTTGTAAATTTTACGAAATATCGATGTTTTCATAAGTATAAATTTGTATATGAAAAATCAATTGATTAAAATTTCAAAAACTTTATTTTCGATTAAATATTTTATTTCTAGCTACGTAACATGATCGAACAGATTTGAGTAAACAAAATTAAAACTTAAAAAAATTAACGAAAGTGTTCCCCATATTAAACATTTTAATTAATTTCCTTACCATTTGCATTTACATTTTTCAGTCTGAGTTATACGGGGATGTAATAAACTGCGTATTACCGTAATCTTTGATTTCTTTTCTCTTTCTATTTTTATGTGCCAAAGAGTGATTGACTATAGTAAAAAAAAAAATTCCTCAGTTTTATGTCATAAACATAATGAAATCTTTACTTTGGGGAAACTTTTATATAATTATTTTGTATTGTTTAAATTGGTAAATATCATTATTAGCGTGTCAAGTAGTAGCCCTTTTTTTAGTACTTATCAATTTTATAATTAAAAAAAATCCATTTCGCTCGTGGTTTATTCATTGAAAACTTCACTGAATTTGATTCCGCTACCTTTGATAGAATCATATTATTTATAACACATGTCATAGATGGCGAATTATATATGTTTTTTTTTAGTTCTTTTCTCTTTCTATTTTTATGTGCCAAAGAGTAATTGACTATAGAAAAAAAATTCCTCAGTTTTATGTCATAAACATAGTAAAATCTTTACTTTGGGAAAACTTTTATATAATTATTTTTGTATTATTTAAGTTGGTAAATATCATTATTAGTAGCGTGTCGAGTAGTAGCCCTTTTTTTGTAATTATCAATTTTATTATTAAAAAATAATTGATTTCGCTCGTGGTTTATTCATTAAAAATTTCGCTGAATTGGATTCCGCTACCTCTGATAGATTCATATTATTTATAACACATGTCAAAGATGGTGAATTACCTGTGATTTTTTATTTTTTTTCTCTTTATATTTTTATGTGCCAAAGAGTGATTGACTATAGAAAAAAAAATTCCTCAGTTTTATGTCATAAACATAGTAAAATCTTTACTTGGGAAAACTTTTATATAATTATTTTTGTATTGTTTAAGTTGGTAAATATCATTATTAGTAGCGTGACAAGTATTAGCCCTTTTTTTTGTACTTATCAATATTATTTTAAAAAAATAATCCATATCTCTCGTGGTTAATTCATTAAAAATTTCGCTGAATTTGATTCCACTACCTTTGATAGATTCATATTATTTCGTGTTATGCAGGTCAGGGTTGGGATCATAATTCAAATTGCATATTTGAGGTGAGGAGTGGTTTAATTGTGTTTATCATGGCTAAGAATTTGCGTGAAAAAAGCCTCCCGGCATTCGGTCGTGACACATGTTATGGAATCTGAGTAATACAATTCTTTTAGTTCCTTTTTTTATACAGGTAATTATCCCAATGAATTCATCTTATATTACTCGTTATTAAAACTAAATTTTAGATGAATACATTGGTAAAAAAAATTATGTATCAAGAGAAAAAGCTATTGAAGACATATTTGTTCTTTTATGAATAGTTCGTTTTATTTACATATTCTTAGAATTACAAAAAGGGTTCGAAGGTTCACAGGCTTGAATACACAGTTCTACATTATTTTAATTTTATCACTGAAAACATGGTTTTAAATGAAATCTATGCCTGTAAAAATTCAGTATTCAGGCTATGTTTTACGCCATTGTTTACATTTTTAAATAAAGACGTCAACCTGGTTAAGTTCAATGGGTACGTTTACATTTCAAGTTTCATTCGTGATAAAATGGGGAAAGTACAAGTCAAATTTGATTTTTAGCTTAACATCAAAAGCTTAAATCTACAAAATTTTGCAAATTACATGCATATACCGTTAATCGAGCTCATTGTACTTACTTAGTTTTTCCGTTTCTTTAATTAATATAGCGCTTTTTAATAGAATGAACTATCAAAAAATCAACTTTCTTATTGAGTGAATCGATGTACATTATTTTGTAAGCGAGAAATATTTCGATAAAAATTACGCTGAAGTTTAACAAAATTTTTATCTTTAAGTATAAATCACTGATTTGGGTAAAATGACCTTAAAATTCCTCACATTCAGTTAAAAATATTTAATATAAAATGCCTTTACAAAATGAAAAACGTTCTCCTGACTTTATTAGTGAAAATTCAGTTGTTTAGAGATAAATTTTTCAGCAAAACCCGTTTTTAAAGTGTGCATTTTTTTTTTTTTTTGCTTTCTTTCTTTCTTTGTTTGTTTCTTTTTTTAAGAGCTGAGTCCGAAGTCAATAAAAAAAAACTTCTTATTAAACTCTATTCCAGCATGGAACGTGTAGATTAATTAAATAATAACAGTTCAAATATGCATTGAGAAAGGAGTAAAAGACTAGTTTAATCATACCTTTTCCAGTAAGTTTTTTTTTTTCGAGAATGTTTTTGTCATCAACGCAAATAAAACTGAGGTTCCATGCACAAATGTTTATCTTATTTAATCATTTAATAGCAAATTATATATTTCAGATTTTATTTCTTTTAACGTTGACTTTAATGACTAAAGTTTCTGCCACTTTGTAATCATTAACTGTTACATTTCGACGTGTAATATATATAGGGGAACTCTTCTAGGGCCATCGTGTACTTAGGGCCACCATGCTTTATGTAAATAATTATTATTTTACAGCATTTTTACTCACTGGAGTGAGTGACAACACTGTTTCAAATCATAACAGCCATTTTTAATGAAAGCAAGGAGCTATAGTTAAATAGAAAAGAAAGTCTTGATTTGATGATCAAAGCTAAATTTTTTCACTTCAATTTGAAGTCTTATTTTGTCTAAGTAAGTGCAAAATTATGTTTTAATGTATAACAGATAATTTTTGTAATCATTAAAGGAAAAAATGATATAAAAACAAAGTTTAGTTTCTGCAGGTCTTTGGCTATGGAAGCCATTTTGCCCAAAACAACATCTTGTACCTAGGGCCATAATCTTGTCTTGTACCTAGGGCCATGGCCTCTGCTAGAAAAGAGGTGGACGAAAACTTGACAAATGTAGACTTCTTACTGATACCCCCGAGAAAAATGAAATTCAAGCACAAATATTAAAAAAAGTATTTGTTAAAAAAAAAAGTTACGAAATCTGTGTTTGAAACAGAAAATTTATGTGGGATCATTAAGAAGACATTGGAAAAAAAAACATACATTAGAAAGTGATGAAATAATAAACATTTCTTCCTTTAAGACATTGCCTACAATTAACATTTCTTCCTTACGAAGATTTTAGAAGTTGTGCATGAAAGAAATAATGAATACAAATTGTTTTTATTTTTAATGTAAACAATAATTTCAGTTTCTGGAAATAACTGGCCCTAGGTACAATAGTGATATTGTATCTAGGGCCATTTGTAATTTTTTTAAAATTTTTAATATCATTTACAAATTTTTTTCTACACTTGATGTGATTTTTATTTAAAGAGAATAAATGTATACAAACTAAATAATGTATACAAACTTTTTTTTATTATTGTAAGTTAGTTATAAGTAAAGATACTGCCATTTGAAAATAGCCGGCCCTAGGTACAAGAGTTTCTCATATATATATATATATATATATATATATATATATATATACCTATCCGGAAAATACCGTTTGACACCTTGGCTCAATGTCATGTTTCTATCATACAAAAAATCATAGGAAAAGTTTTTAAATGAAAATGAAATTCAAGCATTAATATAGCTTAAAATTATAAGCTTATTTAAAAAAAGTACTATAAATTAATTTTCTTCCGACATATTTTAGGTTATTAGCTTAATTAAAAAAATCTTTTTTTTGGCTTGTTTTGTGAAAACAGGTTTGCATGCATTTATCTTAAGACATTTGTTAAAATCCATGATAGTATATCTATACGATGCTCCTATTGTTAGAGAATATATAAAGCAAGTATTAAAGTTAGTGGTTACTACAAATGATAAAAAAAATTCCTACAGCCCGTTTCTCTAAGGGTGGTCCGACGATACTAGCTTGCTTGGCAGTCACACTGAGCGCTGGTAAATAGGGCTCCAAATTCATGTTGGAAAAATAAAATTTAAATAATTAGAATTGGGTGGAGGTGCCGATAGCATAGCATGGCCGGGTACCAGATGCCAGAATATCCAGGGTATAAGGCTTAAGACTAAGGTTAGCGATGTTAAGGCCAATGTGGGGTTATGAGCTATCATTTATTTTTCTATGACGTTTTTATGCTGCAGTCTGGTGGTCTGACGGGACGGTTATGAACATTCGTTGATGTATTCATTATGTTTCTTTCTACAGTCTAGCCATAGTTATTCGCAGTTAAATTAAAAATTAATTGCTATGAGCATTCAACTTTGTTATATGTAGCGTGCTTGTAGTGGAAACATTTTAAATCCGAAACTCTTTTCGCTATAATGAAAAGGAAAGTACGTAATTATTAAATTAGGAAATTGAGAATAATTTAATCACAATGCGTATTATAAGAGTAAAAAAATAATTTTGTCTATTATGTATAATAGAAACTACTTCTTAATTATATAAAACAACTGATTTATATTTGTAAATGTAGGAAATTGAGAATAAGTTTATCACAATGTTTATTACGTAAGTTAAAAAAATAATTTTGTCTATTATGCATGATATAAACTTCTTCTTAATTATATAAAACAACATATTCATATTTGTAAATGTAGGAAATTGAGAATAAGTTTGACACAATGCTTATTATATACGTTAAAAATGTATAAATATTTATGATAATATTAATGATAAATATTATTAACACATGCATTCATCAATTTTTTCCACATTATATAAAACTTGCAAAATTTCCTTAAGTGTGCGAGGAACAGAATTTCTTTTCTATTTGCACATATTTCTGAATGATTTTTTTCGACTGAAATTTTTCTTTATGTAATAATCATTTACATATAAAAATAACTGAAATTTTCGAAATTTTGTGTTAAAAAAATTGAAGAATCGAAATTTAAAGAATGCTTACGTTTTTGATGTAGTTAACGAACTTAAGTGCTTCATTTTCATAATTTTTCACTTTTGTGTATAGAAAAAGAAAAATAAATTAGCAATATTAATAACGTCTAAATAAATCGTTATCAGGATTAATCGAAATTTTGTTTATAAAATTTTTATATCTTTCCTTAAAAATAATACAGTGCACTTTTTTCTGTTTATGAATGAGTTTGTGAGAGAAGAATATTAAGCTTCTTGGTAATAGTTATATAGGTACGGGTACGTAATTTTCGTATTTACGAAATACATGTGAATAAATGCCGAAATTTGCCGATATGAGTGATTAAATGCGAAAATGATTTTCTTACTACTTTTCGGCGAAAACTCGGGGATAAACGGCTTTTTAAGCGAAATTATGTAATAATAGTAATAATTTATTAACATAATTGCTTATCTAAGACCATCCACGGTCTTTAATTGAGAGATCTCACTCTCGAAATTTGCTTCTTACTTATTGCTAAAGACTTAAGGAAGAGAATGTAGAGACTACTACAACGTTAGCTTTTAACTAAGAATTTTGATACTTACCTAAACAAATAAGGAAATTGTAGAATTTTTTAATATATGCGACATTTAAAAAAAAAATATATATATATATGTATATATATATAATATATATATATTATATATATATATATATATATATATATATATATATATATATACATATATATATATATATATCTATATATATATATATATATTATATATATATATATTTGCAAATAAATGCGAAATTTACGTGCTCCTATATATAGGACACAAATTTGAGATGAAAGAAATTTATAGGTTTAAAAATGTTTTTAACTTTGACAAAAGGGTAGATTTTTAGTGAGGCAATAAAATATCGTTTTGAAGGGTATGTTTTCCAGTATGCATCGAACTTCAGGTATCTTTTAACAAATACAAAGGGAATTATATTACGAAGAATCTGCTTTTCGTGTAATTAATCAAAATAGTGTGGAGAGAGTAATATTATACATCTTTTTTCTTTTTACAGGATTTTTCATCAGAGAAACAGATGCGAAATGAATGAGTTTGTTCAAAAAGAATAATATTTAATTGTTTGCGAATCGCTATGTGTTTTTAAAGGAATGAAATTATTGTTTTAAAAAGCTTTTTATAACTTTGCAGGGGCAGATAAACGGATTTATATTTCTAAGAAAAACTGAATTTCGAAATTCTCACTGTGAAATTCAATTGTAATATTGAGTAAACGTTTGTTAAAAGAAGTTAAATAAAATTGTTTCGATTTTAATTTTGTTTGGTTCGTGAGCAGTTTGTTTCAAAGTTATTTTGGTTAGCTTGTGATTCGTATTTCTCCCCTGTAGTAGATATCAATTTAAGTTTGTTTGACTCTAAATTGGATTTTCGTTTGTAAAAAGGATCTGATTTGTTTTTACTTAAAATTGCTCGGTAAAATACATTTTCATCTTAAAATAACTGTGCAAGCTTGCGTCTAAAATGAAAACAAATTGCTCTAAAATTGAGCGGAGAACGGTTAAAGAAAGCCAACGGTTAAAGAAAAATTGCACTTTGATTAAAAATGTCTGATTGTTTTTATGATATATAGCTAAATCTGAAAGACCTTTTGCGTTGTCGTGTAATCTCCTATTTTCCCTTATGTCATTTTCCAATGTATTATGTAAAAGAAATGTGTTTTATAGATGCATTGTTGTAAACAAGATAAAAAAAGAACACGTATTCGAACCCATCCTTAAAATAATATTGTTATGCCAAAGGATTACATAATTTAAAATTTCTTGTTTTTAAAATAAATAATCATTTGTGATATCTTAACAATACTGGAGACTTTATCACATCCTGTTTTACTCCTTTTCTTCCTCTGATGAATTAAGAATTAAAACAACTTTAACTTTCTTTATTTAAAATTTACCTGTGCACTTACTTCACCCTTCGTTCTCAAATCATCTAAGAGATGTTTCTGTAGCATAGGCTCTAGACTTCGATAACACTCGACACTTTTCATATCCGGTTGAAGTTTATTGATCTTGACTGTTGGCAGGCTTTTGGGTAGCAGAACTTATTTCTTTCGTTTCAAAACTGTTTTGTATGTTTCAAAAAGCGGCATATTTCAAGAAAATTGTTTGACTGCCGGATTTAATATCGGGAAAGGGAGAAAAATTGCAATTTTTTTTTAATTTGAAAAATCCCCATTTACTACCTTTCGACAGAATATTTTATTTAATAAGAACTACAATTAATGTACAAATAACTCCTGCTAGACATTTTAATAAAAATTATTAGTGAAGTAGGGATTTAAAAGCAGATTTTATTTAGTAATAGCTAAAACCATTCTCTAGCGATTTTGCAACTGCTTTATTAATTCGTAGTAAATCTACAATATATTATTGTTGTAGTTCCTCTTTGTGTAAACATAACTTTTGAGAACATATTTCTTTTTAGACTAAATATTACTAAATATTACTTTCCTAAATATTACTAAAATTAGCTTTCACTGAATGAAACTAATACTGAAGGGTGAAAATATGTTACTCATCTTAAGAAATGCTTAAAGTTCAAATTAAGTTATACAGGGTGTCCAGGCTAAAATTATTCAAAAGTTATGGCTTATTTTTACGGAATAACCCATTAGAATTTTAAAAAAATCATTTGAATATAAAGAACATCTCACCACGTTTTAATATCAATCACAGATTTCAATCATAGTATTATAGATTTCGATGTGTGCACCTTTTGTAGCACAACTAATTTCTAAATGGTAATCCAGTTCCCCCCAAGTGTTTCGTGGCATATCAGGAGTTATTACACGGATTGCTTGAATGATACGCTTCTTCAACTCATTCGCAGTTTCAATTTTTTGTTTATACACAATGGATTTCATGAATCCCCGAGCAAAAAAGTCTAATAACTCCTGATATGCTACAAAGCACTTGGAGAGAACTGGATTACCATTCAGACGTTAGTAGTATTACAAAAGGGGCACACATCGAAATCTGTGATACTATGATCGAAATCTATGAGTGATATTAAAACTTGGTGAGATATTCTTTCTATTTAAATAATTTTTTTTAAAATTCTAATGGGTAGTTCCGTAAAAATAAGTCATAACTTTTGGATACCTTTAGCCCGGACACCCTGTATTTCACATTGTAAAATTTCAATACATATTTTTATACTCCTTAATATTGCCACGCACAGTAATGGTTTCATCTACGAAATGCGTCTCAGAATACCGGAACTTTCATCAGGGAATATAAATTTAAGCCAAAGTTATTACATCTTACAATAAAATTTGTAATATACTATCTTTGTCCTAAAATACTTGTCCAATTTGCATTCTTTTCAAGTGTTAATTGTGACACTTATTTTGGGACAGAAGGCATATTTCAGAGATAAAAGTGTCTCTCTCTTAAAATATTTAAATAACTGTATAGTGAAAATGTAACTAACAGTACAAAAGCGATAGTTAAAATATAAAGGAATATTTTTAAATCAAGATCTTTACTATTATACTTTAAAAAATAAAATGTTATGGTCATATTTCTTACTATTTCAGCATTAAGTCAAAAGCTTCACTTCCAGTTACTCTTTAAATATTTTATTTACTTGAAACCTCTCCAGGTAATTACTGCGGTCGGTTAAATACAACCACGCAAGAGTTGTCATAAAATGTTATTGATTGCACTGCTAATTCTGAGTGCTTAGACCAATAACCCCCTTTTTTTTGGCTGAGAAATGTTACCTTGTTGTTTCAGATTCGCATTCTTTTCCCAATGAGTTAATGAAACGCCTACATTATATTGGTTTGGTGTTCATGCTACAAACGTACACTCATCCATCTTACCTGTAAATTGGGAGCTGTAGCGCAGTCGTGGTAATTTTCTCCGGAACGATACAGCAAATTAAGTTTAAACATTGAAACACTTATGTTATATTAGGGAGGATATTATGCACTTATTTCAATTGCTCTGAAAACATTTAAGCTTTCTTTATTTTGTGTATCCATTACTAAGCAGGTATGTGTACTTATGTCCATGCAAATGTTTACTCACAGTTTTAATCTGTAAAAAAGCCCATGTTTTACGTTCCAAAAATCAACTTTTATCGATAATAACTAGCAAAAATTTCTTGTATAACATATATGACTTGAATCGTTATCCTTTCTGTTATACTTCTAAGATACAAATACTACAATATAAATTATAGTGCCCCATATCTGTATTTAATACATACTGGTTATATGGGAGGAAGTCAACCCATTATCTCAAAAGGGAAGAATTGGGGGTTTGGAACAAAACCAAAAGTGACAATCCAGAGTGCGGTAGCATTGAGGCTTGTGTCCTGATAATAAAGCAAATATCATCTAGGCCTCGTGTGAATGAATCAGAATAGTAACGAATTACATTTAAGGATTCGTATTCTTTTTAAAGTAAGAAATATTTTTTAAAAAAATAATGACAAAGCAGTCTTTTGATTAAAGAGTCTTAAGTCATAAGAAGAATTAAAGCTCAGTTATAGTATTCGAGATATTAATGCAAATTACATTTTATGTTTATCTCATCTAAACATATTTTATGCGTTCGTGATCAGCATTTCTATTGATTAAAGCATTGTTATTGTTTATGCAGAAATAATTAGCAAATATTGCGCATAGTGTTTGTTACGTGGTTATATTATCCGAAAAGTTATTCAGACCATTAACTATTGTACTGTAACTATTATTTCGTGTTCTGTCAACAAGACATTACCTGGTGTATAAACAGCCTTTACTCCACGCTGATCTAGCATTTCCTGACATTCTAAATTATTTGTCTTTTGTTAATTTTATTGGTTCTTAAGTACCCAATGTGAGTGTAGAAGTTTCCCTCTGGCTTGTTTTAAAGAACCTGATTAATATATAAGAATCAGAAGCATGTTTTCAGCGTTCTTTATAGAGGTAACGCTTAATAGCGGTGTTTGAAGACTAGTTCTATATTTACTCTTCCAGCAAATAGAAGTAATTTAATTGTAATTTTGGCTGTTATAATTTTAATTTATTTAATTTTATTTTTATCTCAAAGCTTGAGTTTTTATGACTTTTGGAATTTTTTCACATTTTTCAATTTTTTTTAATAATTCCGGCCGTTTTGAAAAAATGTTCTGAGGAATTTGTCTTCTTTGTACGGCATTGGGTAGTTTGATATTCACGTACAAAATCAGGAGAAGAAAGGGTAAAAAATGTTACTCTTTTGAAAAGAATTTCCTAGCTGAATGCATGGCAAGCTAAATATAATTTACTGTAGAAGTTTTGTTTAGTAAATTTACCCGCTAAAACTGTTTGAATAAAATACAGAATATATTGAGGAAAATATAAAATACAGAAATATATACTGATTATAAACTAAAAGGTGCATTCAATGTATAAAAAATGCGTATATAGGTTTTTTCGTCAGAGTTAGGTTTTCTTATACAAATATATTATGGAAAACTACTGTTCTCTTTTCGTTTCTAATTGGTAGAAATTTAAAATATTTTCCCTGCACATTTTCAGTCACTAAATATATATTATTTCTTACTGTATGTGTTTATTACTCACAATGAAAGCGTCATTATTTAAAGCAATTAAAATGGCACCCTTTTTACATTTTTTGCTCTCTTTTTTACATGTTCATCCGAGAAGAAGAACGAAAAAATAAGAACAAAATTCCCAGCTGAGAGTAGAGAATAATATGTAAACTCGTTTGTTTGATTGCTTGTATCCCCTCAGTATACATAACTATTAATGAAGCTATAAATTACCTCGAATATCGATGTTAATTGCCTAGATGTCACATTTTTTAATCTAAGAAACAAAGAGATTGAATCATGTTTTCAATCCGCGTTCTTTTTAATCATTTTCATCCAAAACGTGGCATCTAATATTGTTAATTAATACTGAACATTATCTTTGGAATTCATAAATAAAGCATCACGTCTCGATTTCACGGATATGAGCAAAATCAAATGCACGCCTTCGTACCATCGCTTACGAGATGCATATCACGTGAGTTCTTTTGGAATTCCTTCAGATAGCTTTAGGATGAGTCCTCTTAGGATCCTTCATTAAAGCCTTCACGATCACCTGTCGTGTAAGGCACCTTTATTACGTAAACGATTAATAAGACTGTTTTTTAGGGTTTGGGGGAGGATTGGTTAATGATGCGAAAATGCCTCAAAAGGTGATTTGCCATTTGGGATCGATGAATCTATAGCATCAGAAATCGTGGCTGGAGTCAAAGGTTGATACTCCTTTATCCTTTAGCGGGCGGTTTTGAAAATCTGGGTATGTGATTTATATGGTGATTTCATATTAATAAGTTTTGTTTTTCTTTAAACTTCCAATTCCCATGCATCTTACAAGTATGTGACAGGAAAGTTGAGATAAATATTCGTCAGAGGAGGTCTATCCTGATAAACTAATTCAATGTTTAGCCAATTTTTTTTTTTTTAACAGCTGAACTTATCGGGCAGTTTGAACTTCATTTTAAGCTACTTTATAATTTAGGTATAAGTGATTGTCTTGACTGATGCGATAAATTAAGCAACCAATGATTAGTTGGTCTTTGGCATGCTCAAAACGTCCCCAGAGCTAACATCTGAGTTACATGGTGTACTACTAAAAAGGTCTGGCCCTATTTATATATGATACATGCATCGATTTAAGATTCATTTCAAAGCAACGCATTAAATCAGGAGGCTTATAAATTAAAAAAAATAAAATTACGAAACTTTATGTAACCTTTATGCACTACCCTTATGCTTATTCATTTTTTCTGCTTGTGCCAACTTGAACTTGAATTCGAGCAACCAGTTTTCATTGCCGAGTTTCCTTTCCTCCCCCTTAAACTTGTGTGAATGTATTTAAATTAAATGAAAAAGCAATCAAACATCTTTATGTAAGAAATAGCGATAATACTGTTGAAAGATTATATGAAGCATAAAGCATTATTAATCGATTCTTTTACGCCCTGACATAATGCATGCACTACCATATTTCTGTTTTAGGACTTCTTCATATGTTGCGTTGTTATTGTAAAGACTATAAATCTGAGACCACTTTTATTTTTGGAGCTACATTTAAAGTTATACAGATATGCAACTCTTAAATGGAATTCAAAAATGTCATCTATAGGTAAATGAATTTTTTCACTTTATTAGTGTTCATCATGTAATGATATTACTCATGATAATTTTGGGTTAACACCGTGGTCTTGTAGACAGTTAAGGTTTCCAATAACAATAATCACAAATTTTAAATACTCTCCTTCTCCTATCCCAATATCGTTTGAATTTTTAGTATGAGACACAGAAAATCTTTCAGTTTCTCTAGCAAGTGTAAAGGCATAAATGTGATATAGATCTTATTCCTTTTAATGCTAGATTCTGCAGGGCTATAAAACCTCTAATTTACAGATCCTAGATCGTGTCTTGTTCCCGGGACTATTTCACGCGAGTTACGGCCTTAGTGCAAGCATTGGATTTCACTAGCTGGAACATGTACTTTTCTCATAACTGCTGCCATTTTGTTTTTCACCCAACCTCGCATTACAAAACGCCTCCTTCTCTGCACACATCTCTAACTGTTAACCGTACGCCCAGGTATGTTTGCCTAGACCTCCTAGTTGGGCCACGTGCTGAGACTGAAGGTCACCGTATCATTGTTGTAGTTTTCCAAGACACCTCCTGCATTACGACAAAACAGGATGGAAAGTAATTGTGGCCGTAGTAGGAGGGAATATTTTCCAGCTATGAATAACTCTGAATGTTCTGGAAAGATGCTCGGATGTGACAGAAATGGTTTTTCGGCTCATTTGTATGCTGCTCGAGGTCCGATTTGGATAAATTAAAGCGCCGGGTGATTTGCATTAGTGAGTCAGGGAATCAGCCGCGATAATTTTCTGAAAATGAAATTTTATTCACATTCTTGCTTATTTTTCATCCGCACTGTTTTTCCTTCCAATCTTTTAGTTTTTTTCCTTTTAATTAGGGGGGGGGGGGAATTCCGTTACATGAAGAAATGTAAGATTTTTTTGTTTATTCAGCATTCTATCTAAGCTGTTAGAAATGTAAAATGCGCTGATAACTGGTTGGAGTTCTTAAATCAAAACGAATTGGTAATTCTCCCCAGTTCAGTAATACTTGCAACTTTACCGAAAAGACAGGGAACTGATTTCACCTAAATTAGTAGCAAATTTTATGCATTGTTGTGATAAGCACTGAATGTACAAAGTGCATTGCTATGTATGTTCAATGCTAATAGCGTGAAGCTAATAGATATTCATTAAAGTAAGAAATGGGTATCTCAATTGAGCTTCTACGTGTACAGATAAACGTTGTATTCCTCTTTTGGTTTCCCCTACAAATTCTTAACAATATTAAATCCCATACGTATAAACAAAATTTAAGATTATTATATTCTATACATATTATTACATACATTTTCTTTTAAAAAGTGAAGATAAATAGCTAATTTTATAGGTACCATACAACTACTACATACCAGGTTTTGTTCGCTTCTCAGAATAATTAATCAAAATCACTTTAACAATTCTTAAAATCAAATTTGTTTCATGTTCTTCAGCACAAAACTTTTGTTTATAAAGTCCTGAAATGTGTGCTAAGAAAATGATTGTATATTTAAAATTATAAATCTTAAAATTTTTTGTTGATGTTATGGAGTTTAATTGCTTAATTTTACAGTAATTTTTTGTTTTAATGGAAAAATTTGGAAGACG